>JBCFYV010000005.1:0-232058 GCA_039000515.1 Timema cristinae
GTGAGGTGTGCTTTTTTGTTTGACTCAAAAGAAGTCTAATTTTTTAAAGGGGTAAATAATAAACTTTCTGTCCCAAATAATTTTGTACTTGGGTTGGGACTTGGGTAATATTTTTGGGTTTTATTTTCCCTTTGAAAATGAAAGGGAAAAAAGGTTTTTTTTTTTATTTTTTTCCCCCAAAATGATTTAAATTGGTTTAAAAAATTGTGATATAAAAAATTATAGCTTTGCCCAACAAAACAAATGTTATATAAATTTTTTAAACCCCTTTTTTATTGATTTACCGGAGCCCCGCGGGGGGGGTTTTAAAGTATTTTTTGCCTATCAAACCAGAGGTCCCAGATTAATTTCCTCGTGCAACTAGCTTTTTTGAAATTGAACTATTTTTTTTTTACATACAACTTAGGAGAAATATATTTTTAAATTATAATAAAAAAATTTATTTTTTTTTTTTTCCCTTTTTTTTTTATTTTTTTTTTTCCCCAAAGTTTTTAGAATATAAATCAGTTGTATTTTCAAAAAAACCAAAAAAAAAAAAAACCCTTTTAAAATTTTAGAAACACATTTTTGACAAAAAAACTTTATTATAAAGGGTTTAAAAAATAGTGCTTTTTTTTTAAATTTTTTGTAAAAAAATTTTTAAAAAAATAAGTTTTTTTTCATTTATTTAGATAATTTTTTTTAAAGATTTGCTTTATTTTCAATAACCCCATTTACGATTTAAATTTTTGACAAATTTTTTAAAGTTCCCTTTTATAATAATTGTACACATTTTCCCATTTTTGGGCCCCACCTCATTCCCCAAAAATAAGTTAAAAATTTTTTTACAATTGATTGTTTTCCCCTTTTTTTTCAGTTTTAAAACCTTTACGCTTCGCCGCAAGGGAAACGCACAAACATTTTTACCTTATACTGGGGAGCAATAAAGCACCCCCACCCAAAAAGGGCCCATTGCATGGATCCCAAACATATTCACACAAACAGAAAACAACGAATTTTTTGGAAAAAAAAATTTAAAGTTGGGATGATTGCAGGGGAGTATTGATAAAAATTTAAAAAGAGGGGCGGAAAACGAACCATGGACAAAAACGTTTATTTAATGTTTTTGGGGGGCCCCTATAAAACAATAATTATTACTTATTAAAATTCTAAATATGAGGGAAAACCAACTCCAAAATGTAAAAGTGGTACACAATTAGTAAATAAAAAAGGGGTAACCATCTACTTACTATATGCCCTTTTGAATCAGAGGTCTGAAACTAGAACTGGAATATGTGGTCGTAAACCCATTAAAAATTTTACACTGACTAAATTTATTTTAAAACACAAATAAAAAATTTAAGGAGCCAAGGGCTGTTTGAAAACAAAAAAAAACTGAAAACCCCCTTCAATTACTAAAAAAGAACGGGAACGCCTTTTCGGGGCTAAAAAAAATAAGTACTGGAACAAACGTTCCACCCCAAAAACACCACTGGATGTTTAAAAACCCAAATTGGGGTGGGGGTGGCTAGCTTGAAATAAATTTTAGCACACCACATTAAAATTTTTTATAATTTAGTAATTTAACAGAAACAAATTTAAAATTGGGGGTTTTCATATAAGCAAAAACAACGTATCACTTTTTTATTCTAAAAATTTTTAATTTAAAATTTGGAGAAGTGGGGGCCCAATTTGATATAGGTGGTATTTTACCTATATATACTGTATTTAAAGTGCAAATTTTTGTCTAGTGCATTATATCATACATCTTGAGGAATTTTGGGGACAAATACTGCATTGTTTATGGATAGGAAATAACGTAAAATTTCTTGGACTGCCCATTCCCCAAAAATTTAACTTTAATGATTTTTTTTTTGGGGGTTGGGGGGAGTTTAAAATACAAATCTATCAAGTTTAAACCAGACACTTTAGAAAATATGAAAAAATATACCTCCACTAACCACAAAAATTTTAAAGAAATTAATACATTTTTAAAAACCTCTTTAAAAATTTTTTTGAGATTTTTTTATCCTAAATCAAGGTATTACAGCATTTGTAAATCATTTTTTTTTAGTTTTTAGTGTGTATCAAAGTAAAAGCACAAAAATGTATTTAAAAATTTTTTACAAGTCTATTTAGCCTATGAATTGGGGTCAAACCCCCCGGGGGGCGGGGTTTAAAATTAAACCCGCATTAACCTCTGCTTTTTCTAAAGAACGACTAAAAGGGGAGCTTCTGTGCAGGACGAAACCCCCCGGGGTAGGACAAACCTATCCCAAAAAATTTTTTTTTTCATTAATTTTTTTTTTCCTTCACTTTCCCTCCCCCCCCCTTTTTTTTTAATTTTCCCCCTTTGGGTTTATCATTCCTTACCTTTTTCTTCTCCTTTTTCATCCCTAACCCCTTTTCCTTTTTATCCTGCAAAGGACGCCTTTGGCCCTTTTCCTTTACGACCTTGGTTTTTTAACCCCCGGGTTTTCTCTGTTTTTTATTGGGTACCACTGCTTTGAGCTCCTGAATGAAGGTGCGCCCCGGGTTTAATAAAATTAGTAGAAGGGCCTTGGGGGTGACAATAACCGGGGGACCCTAAATTTGGGGAAAAAATCGGGTTTCGTTCATGAGGGCCCGGACGTAAAATTGGCAATTTTTCCCACACCCACTTTTAAGATGACCTCCCCTCCCCGGGGATGCTCTACGCGAAGGTTGTCAGGGGGAGCGTCTTTTAAAAGCCTCGCCGCGGGGCAGTTAACAGGGCCATAAGTGGGATACCAACTTGGATTTACCCTGGGTCTACGATCCGAGTATATTGAGGGGATCCCCAATCACGGCATGGTAAAAAAAATTTTCCCCCACTTTGGGACTGTACTGCCAAACACTGCTGGGAACTCAAAAACCCACCCCTCGCAGGGTCGTAAATAATAAGAGGCGGGAAAAGGGTAAGGCCGCCACCCTTAAAATTTAAAAAATGCGGGAAAAATGGTGAGGCCCCCCCCCCGCTTTTCCCGGGAATGTCTCGAACAGATGAAAATGAAACCTCAAGCGTGTCGCCCATTTGTCCTCGAAAGAGTGATAAGGGGAGCGCCGAGCCCGGGGGTTTTCAATTAGAAAAACTGCGCGATGGAAACAAAAATTTTTTTCCAGACAAAAAATTCCTTCAAAACAGCAAAAATAAGGGGCAAAAAAACACTTAACCGTTGAGCCCCTAAAATTTTTTTTAAAAAGGAAGGGAAACCTCACATTTTCCCTTTCCAATGTTTGCAAGGGGGGTGGTATTTCCCTATGACCTCGAATGCGTAGGCATTGAGGACATCTGTGAGGACTTTCGCCTCAACATGTAAAACCAAAAGTATATAGGTTTCACCATCAAAACAAACAATTAGGGGAAGAATACTACCATTAAATTCAAAACATTTGCCTTTCCTTCCTTACCAAAGGGGGCCCCGAGCGGGCTTCCACGTGCTTAGGGCCGGGACGTATTTCCCCAACCCTCGGCGTTTGTTTTCAATGCCGGGAAATTTTGGGGCATATGAAGCTGTGATGGTGTGGTCCCCCAAACCCTGTGCAAAAAAAAGGACAGGGGGCTCACGAACGACCATCGAGTCTCCTAAATTCTTTTTTAAAATTTTGAAAGGGGGTTTTCTCATTCTTCCGGGTCTCACCGCCCAAAATTTTGGAATGTAGAGAAAAAAGCCCTGGAGACCCAAACAGAAAAAAAAAAACCCCTTATACCAGGAAACGCAAAGGGTATTTTGCACTGCAAGCTCCGGTTTTTCCCAAATTTCCCTATAAAAAATTTGGGTTACCAAAAATTTTAAATTCCCCTAACTGCCACTCCCGCAGTTAATTTTGCAAAGACTCCTTCAGGGCCTTCCCACTCGTCTTTATTCGGGGAAAAAACCCCAAAAAAAAACAACATCAATTATAGTGATGCAAAATATAAAAAAAGTGGCGACACCCAAAAACAAAAGTCCCTACACCACCTGTCCCCCCCGGGGAGAACCCCTCAAGGAAACCCCCGAACCCCCCTTTGGGGGAACCCCCCCACCCCCCCCTCGGGGGAGTTTAAATTATGTGGGGCCCCCTTTTGATTGGGGCTCAATCTCGCCTCTGGGCCCCCAAAGGGGCCGGAGGGGGGGGGCGAAACAGGTGGGGCCCCCAAAAAGGAAAGCCCCAAAACCGGTGGTTTAAAAAGGGAACAGTGTGAGACCGCCAAAAGGGAATAATTTTAAAAAAAACGTCTAAGGCCTTAACAAAGCCTTCGCGAAAGGGATCCGATTTACCCAGTTTTCCCAAAATAAACCGAAGCCCCCCCTGAAGGGGGAGGTCCGGGAGAGACGGGAAAAGGGGCAAGGGGGAAATTAAAAAGGCCCTCAACCAATTTTTTTTTTTAAGAAATATTGATATTTTTTGCAGTATATCTAAATTTTATAAAATAAAAACATGCCCGCTACTACAATGGAATTGTGGGGGTTTTTTTTTTCGTGTGGGGGAAAAAATTAAACAACAAATTTTTTCCCCTGAAAACCTTCCATTTTTTGTTTTTGCAGGGGGACACATTTCCCCGCCCAAATGACAAACCCGATGCTTCGTGAGTACGATGTTATCGTACTGACAAGCTTTTTTTTGATCGGGCTAGCGGGGGTGTGATTTTAAATTCGCACGAAGAAAAAATATATCACAAAAATTTTTCCCACCCTTTTCCCTGATCTCCAAGTGATTCGCTGTCCGGGTCCCCCTTGCTTTGGATTTTGACAGTAAAATGAATATCCCTTTCCCCCCCAGGTAACGTATTCGAAGAGGAGCTTAGAGGCCCTCTTTATCAACTTCCCGCAGCCCATATCATCTTGGGGGACTTAAAAAATTTTCGCATAAAACCCGGTGTGGCAAACTAATTTTAAATATGCCCGCGGGGGGAATGGGAAGGATTTTGTTTTTCTCGGGAAAAACCCGGTGCAATGAAAAACCCCGGGGCCCCGGGGCACACTTCTCCACCTTTAATGGTGTATCCTCCTCCCCCGACCCCAACTTTTGTAAACCCAGGTATCGCGCCCTCTTTCCTTTTTTGGGGTGTCCATACGGCCTATGTGGGAGCGATCACTTCCCTATACTGTTTTCCCCCACCCCAAGATTGCCCAAGTACAGCACGAGTTCCCCAATGTGTGATTAAAAAGTGCCTCTGGGATAAATTCCGTGAGCTCGCCATTTCCACGAATCCCCCCTTTTCCTGACGTCGAAATTAAGACTGGGGATTTTCCCCTTTAAAAGGGCATCGCGGTGGCGAGGGCCTCCTTCCCTAATCCTCGCCCCCCCCCAAAACCCCGCCACCGTCCCCGTTCCCGGGGGGAGCGAGGAGTGTCGGTTGGCAAATTTTTGACCGTCGAAGGGCCCTTCGTCTTTTTCACCGACCCCTTCCCCTTTGGGGAAAATTTGGGCTCATTCCGGATTCTACTGCTCGAGCACGCCCTTCATTCGTGAAAGCAAAAGGGGGAAAAATCTTGGAAAAATTTATTTCAACCCCCTTTTAAAAATCCACTCCCAAACAAAAATTTTGGATAATATCAGTTAAAAAAAAATTTAATAATACAAAAAATTCCAAAACAATAACCTGCCCTCATGTCAAAAGGGTTTACTGTCTCCTCCCCTGTGGGGGTTTTGTTAAAGTAAATTTGGGGTCGATGTTCGCCGCTATTTCTAGCACTGCGAGCTACACTAACGTGTTTTAAAAGTTTTTAACAGAACATCGAGTCCCAAGCTATTGATTTTGGCCCAAAATCAGGGGGGATTATAACTCCCCCTTTACCAAAAATGAACTGACCTACCCCCTGTCCAAAGGGCCGGGAGCAAAACCATGGCCCCGACGACAAATTTATTATAGATGTTGCGTCAGCTGCCCCGCCCGGGCAGGCACCCTTTTTTTAGACCTCTACAATGGTTTGGGGGAAACCATCAGTTCCCCCCACTATGTAGGGAAGCAACCGTTTTTTACCCCATATATAAAAGTACAAAGATAAATTTGAGCCCAAATAGCTAAGCCCCATAGCTTTAACTATTTTTGTATGGAAAATATTGGAAAAAAAAATTAAAAACGACTTATATGGATTTAGAAACACGCATCCGCTATCTAATTTTTTAAAAGTGGTTTTCGCCATAACCGTCGCCGGGGGATCACCTTGTCCGTCTAGAGCGGCATTCGTGACGCTTTTCTCCCTAAGCACATCTTTTTGGTGTTTTTTTCGATCTGGAGAAAGCCCTACAATCCCCCCCGGGGAGTAGGGGGATTTTGAAAAAACTTTTTTTAAATTGGGGGTTTCGAGGGAACCTTCCAAATTTATATCTAATTTTTTTGTCGGATTGACACTTTCCCAAATAAGGTTGAATAACACCTTTTCCGATGATTTTATTTAAGAAAATGGGGGGCCTCGGGGGAGTAAATTTTGAGTTGTACGAGTTCGTATCGCAATAAATAACAATTTTTAACAATGTGCCATGCGTGTACAGTCAAGCCTATATTGGGGATGACTAGCAATTTATTGCAGTTCGTCAAATCTCCACAGGGCTGAACGGCGATAGGGCCTCTGTCAACAATTTTGGGATTGGGGGTCCCGTAAGGTTTTTCGCTTCTCTGCAGCCAAGACGAGGGTTGTCCACTTTCATAGACCCGGGGGTATACAGCCAGCCCCCAGTTTTTTAAAATGAACCACTTTTTTTTCCCATCTCAAAAGCGTAAATTTCTGGGACTTTTTATTTGATTTTAAGTAAACTTGGATCCCCAACATAAAAGGGGGGAAAGCAGGGTATCAAAGCATTGAATTTGCTCAAAGTAGTTAGGGGTCGGTGGGGGGTGCTGATAGGAAACCTTGTTTCGCCTGTAAAAGGGCCTTGGTAAGATCTAAACTAGATTACGGCAGTTTTGTGTAGGGCCCCAGTTTGCCCTGGGGCTTTAAAAGGGATCAATAGTGCCCCCCAAACCCCCCCCCCATGCTGGCTTTTCGACTGGCAATGGCCCTTTTCCCCCCGGGTCCAGTCGTCACATCTTTTTCCAACGCTGGTGACCCCCTCTTTCTTCCCCGGGGGTCCTATCTTCTGGCATCTTACGTGTCGAAACTTCATTGCAGGGCGAAAAAAAGTTGCCTATTTTCCTGTTTTTCACCCCCCTAACCGTGTCTTTATAAAACCAAATATTTTTAGTCCCAAAGGCCGTTTGGAATCCAATGCATGGGTTTTTTTTCAAACACTGTGGGATAATCCCCCCAAAAAACTATCCCCACTTTCCCCAGGTCGAGTTTTTCCCTGGTTTTAAACGCCACCTCAATGCCATTTTGACCTTGCCAAGTTCTCTAAAGGGGACCCCCCCCAAAAAGTAAAAACGAAGGACCTTTAATGAGCCCCTCGCAACCCGCTTTCGGGGTTTTAAACGCTTTTTTCAGGAGGGCTCAAAATGCGGGACCTCCGGGGGATTGCTTTTTTGGGGAAAAGGACCCAATTTTTAAATTTTGCTTTTCCGGGTGAATCCAGTGTTTTTTCGGCTGAACATAGGGCCCCCTTTTTAAAAATGTTAGTGTTGTATACCCGTAGGTGTCCCCGATCCCTTCTCATTTTGACAGTTTCCCGGGGGTTTGCTCTATGGAAAATTGTCCACACTCTACTCGGGGAAAAACCTTTCCGTGCAGAAATTCGGGAAAAAATTTTTAAAAATTGATTCTTTAAAAACCCCCGGGCTCCCCTTTTTGCTGGATTCCTGGTCACCCCGGGTCTTTCATTTAAATGAACTGGGGGAAACCAAAGGCGGACAAAGAGGCATCACGCTTCCCCCCTGGGGTGAGTCGGGGGAGTCGTTTTTAGACCAAAGGGTTATGTTTTGGCGTTTGGGGTCTTATCACCTGGCACGAGCAGTGGGTCCGACCCCTGCTCAAACAAGCTGCGGTCCATCAGGTACGGGTTTTGGTTTTTTTGGGCCCCCTTCATGCGAAAGTCTAAAAAAGAGGAGGGCATCGTGATAAAACTCCCGTCGGGGAATACTTCACTGACCCATAAATTTTTTTCTGAGAGGGGAACCACCTCCAGTTGGGGTGAGTTTTGCGATGCTCCTCCTAGTTGTATCACAAATTTTGGTGGGGTGCAAAAATAGCCCCCATCCCCCCCTGGCTCTTGATTTTAAAGGTTTACCTACGTTTTTTTCTACGCGTAAACGCTGATGGAGTTATTTTTTTTAAAAACCCTTTTTTTCACCCCGGCGGATCTTTTTAAGCCATTTTAGCTACTTTTTTAAAGTGGTCTTTTGGATATTATCTCCATTGAGATCTTTTTAAACAATTTTATTACAATTTTTAAAATGTTTTTTTGTCTATTTAACGATTAACTTTTAAATGTTGTGTCATTTTAAGTGTTTTTTTTTTAATATGTTTCTTTTGTCTTTTTTTTGTATGATACCCTGTGGGTTTTTTAAAAATGTCCCATCACTTAATTTTTACTAAGAGCCCATTTGACACTCCCATGGAGTTTTTTCCCCGATTATGAATGATTAAACTCTTCCCCTATGGGGATTTTTAATTATGTTTTTTTAAAATAAATTTTTAAAGGGCCCCAATGACCTCGGGGTGTGTCGATGGGGCCCTTTTAAAACCCTTAATTTTAAAAAAAAAAAATAGGGGGCAAAGAAAAATGTAAAACATAATATTAAAAAAATTCAAAAACCCATAAATTTCTTTTTTAAAAAACCTTAATTAATGGCCAAAGACAAATTTTTTAAATTTTTTAAAGTAATTTCAAATTTCACTTAAATAAAATTTTTTAAGAGTTTTTTTTTAAAACCCATTATAAGATTTTGTTTATTATAATTTTTTTTTTCCCCAGAAATAAATTTAAATTTTTTCAAAAGGCTAATTTTTGTGGCGAAGGCCAAAAGCAAAAAATAGCCCCCCTTCTCTCAATGTGTTAACTAAACCCCTGTGGGATTTTTGTCTGTTTTGGGAAACCCCGTCAGGTCAAAATTTTTTTGTCTTATTTTTTGAAATTTAAATTTTCAGTAATAGGGGGCTGAAATTTCTATCGCTACGCTCTAAGCCCCAAAAAGGTGACATCATCATTAACGTCATCTTTTGCGCTTTCTTTGACCCCAAACCATGTGAGGGGAAATTTTTTTTGAAAGTCAATAATACTTTGTTTTAAATATCTACTGAAAATTGTAAAACTTAATTAGTCAACGGGGTCTTATTACCCCGGAAAAAAAATTTTGCCTTCAGATTTAAATTTTCCCCTTTTTTCCTTTTTTTTGGGTACAATTTCCAGTCAATCTCGCTTTTTTGCTTTTAAATATAAATAAAAGTAGGGACCCAAAATTTCGAACGTGTCGGTTCTATCCCCGAAACCGGGGGTTTAGCCACGGACAGCTGTTTTGGCTTTGTCGCGTGCCAAAGACGGGAAGGAGGACGTCAGGATCCAGACAACCCCGGGTCCCATATAAAAAGTCCGTCAAAGCCCACGCGGGGAAAAAAATTTACATGAACGGGGTTTCCATCCAGATGTTCTTTGACAGTTTAAAACATTTTTTTTCAAGTAAGACTTACATTTTTTCACGTATAATTTTAGTTCACATCTTTTTTTAAAATTTGCAGTGCCGAAATATTAAATTTAATGATATATTAGATTATTTTTAAAAATTTTTCTTATGAGGTAGGTTATAAATTTTTCCCCGGGGTTTTAAAAATTTTGCACATAAAACCCCCGGTAATGTGGCCTTGGGGTTCCAAGCCCGGTTGAAAAAACACTTTTGAACGGAGTATATCTATACTTATAAAATAAAAAGCCCTAAATTGATGACGACTGATTCATCATCGCCGAGCGCAAAACTTCAACTACAAGCTGAAATTGGGGACTGTAAAATTTCTTTTTGGGTTATGTGGCACCCAAAAAAGGAATTTTAGAAAATTAAAAAAACCAAAAGGGGGTTCAAAATGGGGGATGAAAAAAGTATGATAATATTTTTTAAAGTCCGCCATTTTGAAAGTTATAAAAACAAAATTTTGTATTTCGGTTATTGACTTAAAACAAATAAATACTTTTCGGGAATTTTTGGGAAAATTTTTTTTTTTAAATTAAGGGATGAAAAAAGGGGGTGAATTTTTTTTAAAAGACTTTTTTTTTTGATCTGAGGTCAAGTTATGGTCATTAACTTTAAAAGAAATTTTTTAAAAAATTTAAACTGAAAGTACAAAAGTATATTTTTCGTATTTGTATATAATCAATTTCCACGCGAGCAAACCGCGGGAACAGCTATCTAGTCATTTTTTTAAAGGTATCATAAACACGGACCAAAACCAAAGGATTTGAATAGATTTTATTTTTCGTATATAGAGACAAATTAAACAGTTAGTTTTTTTTACTGCATGTAAACTGTAACCCGATCGGGGTTTTTGATTTCCGTTCAAAAAGGGGTTATTTCTACCCCTAATTTTTTTTCCATTACAACTCCACGGAAATGCCCTTACATTCAATTTAAAAAATAAAAACCATCCCCATTCCTATTTTTTTACGAACTTTAAACTATAAGGTAAAATAAATGGATTCCAAAAATTTTTGGGGAAAAAAAAAGTTGAGACACATTGTCAGTTTTTTTTCCCCCAAATTTAAATCATTGTGTGTCGACAATTTGGGTTTAGAAAAACCGGATCGTTTTATAGTCTATAATGCCAAAAAAAAATTGTTTGTAAAAAAACCATAGCTTTTTAATATCCGAAACCCTGGACACAAAAAAGCACCTCAACCGTTGTTTTGGGAAAAAAAAAATAGGATACTTTTTTCGTTGATAAAATTTTTGCCTTAATGTGGCGGCGAAAGGAGCCCCAATTTTTTTTTTACAGTTTTTTTAGAATTTAAAATTTCTTGGCAAAATAAATAAGATATTTCTCCAGTTTGCAACATAGAGTTCAGTTTTTTCACATACTAAAATATCAAAAGATCTTGAATATCTTCCCAAATTGGGGTTTTTTGGGAAATTTTTTCAAATTTTTTTTTCTTTTTTTAAAAAACTTTTACAAAATTCCCCAAACAAAAACCCCCCACATAAATTTAGAAAAAATTTGTATTGATATATGTAGAAAAACTAAAAATTTTAAAGGGTACTGGAGAAAAAATTTTATTTATTTTGAAACCCAAAAAATTTCAATTTTATAAAAACCCTTTTAAAAATTTAAAGGCGCTCCTTTTTGCCACCCTTAAGAAAATTTCTTTAGGATTTTTGATATTTACAACAAAAAACCATTTAAATTCTTTTTAAAAATTTTTTGAAAAAGTTCTACCTTAAAAATGAGTTTTCGTAAATATCCCGTCTATTCTTTTTTTTTTTTTTAAACAAATAAAAAAAATGATTTAATTGGACTGGGCACTCCGCAATTAGTCCGAATTTTCGACTCTTGATGTATTTAAATTATTGTTGATGTTAAAAGGAAAATTCTTATTACCAAAAATTTTTTTTTTAAAAATGTCAAATTGAACCAATACTTTTTAAAATAAATAAATCCTTGCACAACTTCCATTGGATCTAAAGTAAAGCCTCGGTTTCAGGTTGATTGTTAAAAGTATAAGAACCCTGAATTATGAATTTTTCCATTTGGGGAAAAATTTGGGAAAATCTTTCGCTACTACCATAAAAATATAATCATTGGTTAAAAAAATTGAAAGCTAATTCCCTCAAATAAAAAAAAACTGTTAGAAAAAGAACTAATTTGGGTTTTTGGGAAACTATTGTTTTACTTTTGTTTTGGAGATTTTTGAAAAATACAGATATTGAACAATCTTTTTTTTAGATTGGGTATCCGTAAAAAGAAAGATGGGAAATATCTCTTTTTTAAAAACCCAAACTGGCATATTTTATCTATAACAAGAGGGGTTATTTGGTTAAACCCTTCCCTAGTCCCTTCCTTTTTGTGGTTTTTTGGGAGTACTTTTTTAGTAAATATTTACAAACCCCCCCTTTTTCTATCCCCTGATAATTAAGATAATTCTAAAAATTTTTTTAATGTAGAAAACCCTTTTCAGGAGCATTTACATTAAATTTAAAGAATTTAGATCATTTATCCAGAAATCTTAGTGAGGTTTTATCTAAAGGGCAGATATTATTCAAGAGGATGGCAATTAAAAGTAAAAAAGGGGGGAAAATTAACCCTCTCTTTTTACCCCCTTAGGAATATTGTGGGATCGGGCCAAGATGAAAAAGTTGCTTTTGAATGTGGACTGGTAAATAGGTGAAATGTAGGAGAAGTGAAAAAAAGGGAAAATTTTTTGTTTCTGGCAAAGAATTTTTGATTCTGGGGGGAGTGCCCTTTTCCCCTTTAAACCTTGGGCAAAACTGTTGATTCAGGGGAACAGAAAAAACTCGAAAAGGAGGGGATACAGGGGTTTGATAAAAATTTCCCCCAAACCAAGTTTTCCCCCCGGGGTAAAGGATCTGTTTACTGGGGGGAAAAAAAGTTTCCCCCCGGGGGGGTTTTTGGGGAAGTAAATCGTGTACAAATTAATGCCCTTCTGTAAACCCCAAAACAACGGGGCCATGCGGCATTTGTTTTCATTAGATGTGAATCAAGTGGCAGTTATGTGAAGCAAGATCGAGAGTAGCCCCCCTCAAAGAAATAAAAACCCCTAGAAAAAGAATTTTAAACCCAGCTAAAATTGGGGGAGTTTGCTAAAAGGTGTTTTTTGGGAATCTAATTTTTTAAAAGGGTTCTTTAATTTTATTTAGTTTGGTATCTTCTACAGTGCTGGTTTTGGGATTTGAAGGAATGATAATTGGTCTGTTTTTGCCCCATCACTGTTTTTGGAGAATTTTTCCAGGTTCAATGAAACCAGTTGATTTGCCATCACGGGGATGTTCTTTTTTCTAAACTGGTGGTTTCCCCGAGGGTTAAAGGGGGCCCTGCCTGGTTAAAACGAATCACCAAACTGTTGGCCTTGAGCAAAAAACCCGTACATAAAGAAAAAGACTATCTGAAGAAATGAAAAAAAACACAAAGTTTTCTTTTTACTATAGTCGACAAAGCGTCACTGTGGTTTGCAAGATTTTTTTCCCCAGTTTTTAAGAATTTTTTCTCAAAAATTGCAGGGATTTTACGTTTATGGATTAATTGTCTAGGACGAGAAAAAATTTTTCACAAAAAAAACTGCGAGCTAGTGAGCTATAAAAACCCCGAAATTGGGGCTCATAAGTTTTCATTAAAAAAGGGAAATTTTTCCATATACCATCTGAAAAACGACTATCCCCCCGCAAAATCATTTTGTGGAAAAACTTTTGTCCTAAGATTTAAAACAATATTATTCCTTAGAGAAGATTTTTTTGCCCTTTAGGGTTCCCCCATGATACTACCAGAGGGACCATGTTGTGGTTTTCCCCTTTTCATCATGGAAGAGCATGTGAAACAAAGTCAAATTTTGGGGGTTTAACTTTTTCATTTTAAAAAAACCCAAGACAACGTTTTTGGGGTTATTTGGGGGGGGGAGAACTGTGAAAAATTATGTCCCCTTGCGTCAGATGCCGGAGGCTGAAGGGAAAACAAGCGGGGGGGGCTCAAGGTCCTTTTCCCCCCAACGGGGGAAAGAAAAAACCCGTGTTTAAAGTAAAAGGGGGTTTACTTGTGGTTCCCCTGTTTTTTGAAGATGAGTGTAAAAACCCTGGAAGGAAATTTTAACACGTGGGTGTCACCTTGCAGTACATCCCGGATTTTTATTACTTCTCTCTCCCCCGAAGCTTTCATTCAAGTTTTCCCCCCCCCTTTGTAGCTGGAAAAAAAGGGGACCTTCTGTTATTTATTCTGACAATGGGACCAACTTTACCGGTGCCAATAAAGCTTTTCAAACTTGATTGGGAAAAGACTTTTTAAAATAGCTCGGTTAACGTATCACTCGGAAATTTCCCCCCTATGCTCCATGGGGGGAGGATTTTGGGGAAAAGGGGGAATAAGATTTTTAAAACAAATTTTGAATAGGATTTTAGGCAAAAGCTTTCCGAACTTTTTCCCCCAAAAACTTACTCTTTTCGTAGTATAAACCTTTCCCTTTACTATAAACCAAATGAAAATACCTGGGAAAGATAAGATGATTTAAAATCCTCTCACCCCGGCTAGTTTTTTTTACAAGAAATAAAGGAAAAAAGGGGGTTTTCCCGAATGGGTGAAAATTTTGGGTGCTAAAATTCTGAACCGATGAAAAAAAACATTGATAAACTAAGAAATGAAAAAAAAGAAGAGATTTTAGCAAGAGTTCTTTTAGAAAAAAAATTTTAAAAATGTCAAAGGTTCTCCTTTTTGGGTTTTTAAAAAAATAAATTTTTTAAAATTTTGGGTCCCGTTTCACGGGAAAACCTTTTTTCAGGACCTCTGGGTTTAAACACATGATTAGGAAAAACCTTCTCTTTTTTTCCGTCTTTGGGGCCGTAGCAAAAATTACATGAAACAAAAAGAAGTGGTTGATAATGCTTGGGCTAAAAAAACATAACAAATGAACTTACATTTGTATTTTAAATACTATTGTAAAAGTAAAAAAAATTAAAAAGTTATGAAATAAAAAAAAATTTAAATTATTTGGGGTTTTGGGTTTTTTATTTTTTTCTAAAATTTTTTCTATAAAACCCCGCCTTTTTTTGGGGCTCCGTTTAAATTTTCAATCTAAGGTAAAATAATTTCTTTTAAACAAATTTTTAAATTTGGTTTTGTAAATTTTTTTTTTAATATGCATAAACTTGGTTTTGTTAACAAGGTAAAAAGATTACTATAAACCCTAATTTTTAATTAAAATTAAAAAGTACCTTTCGCCCATTGTTCCATTCTCTTTTTGGTAAGTTATCTTAAGATAAAGCCCCAAAATGACTGATTAAAAGGGTAAAACAAAAAAAAAATTTCGGAAACTTCTCACCTAGCCTTTCCCTGTAGTTAAAGGGCTACATATCTTATATTTTATTAAAAAATATGCATAAACTTCTCATTTCCCCTCTCCAAGTTAAAAAAAACTTTTTGTGTAAAACTTTTAAATATTTCCCAAATTTTTAATAAGTTGCAGCAAAGTGCCCCTTTTTTGCCTCCTAAAT
Source organism: Timema cristinae (assembly GCA_039000515.1). Classification (NCBI taxonomy): domain Eukaryota; kingdom Metazoa; phylum Arthropoda; class Insecta; order Phasmatodea; family Timematidae; genus Timema; species Timema cristinae. The sequence continues at coordinate 15,053 of JBCFYV010000005.1, forward strand.
TGGGAAATTAAATTTTTCCCAGTTTTTATTACCTTTTAAAACCGACCCCCAAAAAAAATAATAAAAACCCAAAAAACTAATCGCCCCCTTTTAATTCTTCAAAAACCAAATAAACAAAAAAAAAAACAAAACAATTTTTCCAAAAAACACACCAAAAAAAATGATACCATTTAGAACTAGGAATATTGCTAGAATGTGACGTAGGGATGAAGATTGAGAAAAAAGGAAATGGCAAGAGAAATACTTTAATGAATCGTAAGCCCAAAAATTTATATGTAAAAATTTTAAAAATTTTAAAATTATCTTGTTGTTTTTTTTCCCATTTTTTAAAAAAAGCTCAAAGTTATTTTATTTGGGGAGTAAAAATAAATAAATAAATCCAATGTTGGAAACAACTGTACTTACATCAAGAAAAAAAGGGGTAAATAATAAAATATTTTGTTACTTTTAAATTTAATTATAAAAACAGGGGGGTTTTTCTTTGTCAAAAGTACTGGAAAAAAAAATTTGTTTGATTTTCTACGAAATATAATCAAACCCCTTACATAGTTTGGGAACGTATTTTTTTAACTTCCCAAAATTTTAAAAAAAATTTTAAATTTTGGGAAATTTTTTGTAATTTTAAAAGAGGAAAAAATGAAATAAACTATTATTTTGAATAAAAATTCTCCACTTGTAAATTTATTTGAAAATATTAAAAATCTGAAAAAATTTTTCCCAATACTAATGAAGAATCTTCCTGTAAAAGGGATGTTTTTATTTATTTAAACAAATTCCGTTCAGGGGAAATCATCCATCTTTCCAATCCAACTTCTAAATTTTTTTCCTTCAGTTTTTTAAATTTTTTGAAACAAAATTTTTTTGGGGAAAATCCAAAACATTGCATAGAGTTTTACTACTCTGCTAAATTAGAAAGGGGTTTTGAATTTTTTTTTTAAAGGGTTAGGACGGGTTTCTGAAAATTTGTCAAAAGTTAAAAAAATGCCCTACGTCATCTAAAATTTTCAACTGAAATTTTTTATGTTTTGTCTAAGAAGATAGTTTTGAATTTAAAAATGTTGTTTAAATTGTTTATATTTTATGAAGAGAGTAAATCACTCCCAAAAATTTGACCAACACTCTATATTAAGCGGGGTTTCCCCAAACCTTTTTTGGCCCATCCCTCTTTCTTGGGGGTTGACTAACACCTATCGCTCCCTTTTAATTTTTATTTTTATGCCTAATTTTTTAAATTTAAAAATAAAAATGTAAATTTAAAAAAGCAGTTTTATTATTTTAAACAATTTTTATTACCGTATATAAAAACAAAAACCCAAAACAGTTTTATCCGGGCAAATCCCTTTAAAAAAAATAACTGAAATTTGAAAACTTTGTTATTGTTTTTTTTACCTTTTCAAATTTTTGGTCCTTGTGCTTGGGGAGATTTTTAGTTAAAGCTTGAATATCCCTCTATGTTCGGGCAAGTTCAGGCGCAAGTCCCCCCTTTTAGGGAAAGTCCAAATTATTTCTCTGTTTTTTTGAGGACCCCGGGCAACAGAACAAAAATTTTTTTTCAATTAAATTGTGAAGGAACGAATGAGAAGTGGGTTTAGTTTTTCCCCACAGTTGTTGTAAGTTCGATAAGCTTCCCCATACTAACTCGAAAATGCTTTGCTTGAAAATGATTTTCCCCCCCCACCAAACCAAAACTTTTAAATAAAAAAACTTTTCTGCAAGAGGGTTTTCAACTTTTTCACAAACCCTTTAAACGAAACCGGATCTAAAATCCAATCAGGAATTGTAACTTGGGCAAATCTTAAAATCTTGATTCCATGTCAGTTTTTTAAATATCAAGGTGACAGTAAAAATTAGGATTTTTTCTTTTTGGGAGTTCAGGAGTCTCGTTATCGACACTGAAACCTTTTAAGGGCCGGAAACGTATCCCCGTTACAGCCAATATTTACCTGTGAATATCATACAAGGCGATGAATGATGAAATAATTTCTTGGCCTTGATAAGGTTCATATTTTTCCATGAAGCCTTATATTGACTTTGTTCATGTTTTTCAAAAATATCTGTAAGGTAGCAAGTTACAACATGCTTGCTCAAATTCTCACTAAAAACCAGGATCAACGTGTCGAGATCTCAGTAACCTTGTCAAATACTTCGCAAAACGGCGCAAACAAGTTACCTTTGGAAAGCCATCTCACGCCCCCCCGTATGTAGAAGCAAGCGCTCGAATTCCTCATCATTTTCATCGCAAAAATGTCGGAACAGATATATCATTGGGGGAAAATAGCGTTGATCTTGTTGACGCCAGAGTAATTACCAATTTGTAGGTTTCATGCAGGACACCACTCAATTTTTTCGCAGCAAAGAGTAGACGATGTATGACACATGTGATACAATGACCTCTGACCACTTCTTTCTTAAGGTGGAAGAAACCCAGCATGACGATCTGACATGGCAGAAGCACCGTCTGTTACACAAGTCTCATGTTTTGTTGGGGAATCTCTTTTCTCAAATAATCTTGCACCACTTTAAAAATCGAACGATCCCTATTCGTATCAGTGATCAAGTTCTAGCAAACCACATTTCCTTGTAATTTTCCTTTTGTTATTGATTATAATAATTTATTTGTGTTTAGTAGGCCCATCGACACAATGAGTCATTAGGGCCTTAGCATTATATAGGTAACATATTAAAATTTCATAGGAGAGAGAGAGAATATTTACCTGTTTATATAAAAAGGAGATGTGACAATATACAAGGAATATGTTCTCAATATGAGAAAAAAAAAACCATTTGAGGCACTCCATAGGAGTACTCAAATGCTCAACGTACAATTGATGAAGCACCTGCTAAAAAACCACATGTGTATCAACTCTATAAAAACAAAACAATTATTATTAAAAAGACAAAACAAAACATGTTAAAAACAATCATTTTTATTAAAAAGTGGTAAATAATGGATAAAACGACCAAACAAACACATTAAAGTATACTGAAATTTAAAAAAGAAAGTCTCAATAAGAAATAAAAATCCAGAGAGCCACTTTATAATAAAGTGACTAAAATGGCACTAAAAAGATTTCGCCTGGCGTATAAAATGGAGTAAACAAATACCTCGTTCAGCGCTGTAGCGTAGTAAATAACGAGTCACCTTTAAAATCAAGGGCCAGGCCGAAAAAAAGAAAAAAATAAGGTCATACAGCGACCTCCATCAAAATGTGGTGCACACTAAGGGTAGCCATCAGCAAAAAAAAAATTCCCACACAACTGAGGTGATCACCCCTCAGTAAAAAGCTATGGGTCATGACGTATGCCGACGCGGAGTCTCGTCACGAATGACCTCCCTCTCTCTAGACTTTCGCATAGAAGAGTGGCCAACGCGACACAACCCAAAAAACCATAAAACCGTCCTTGATGGACCGCAGCTTGTCTGATAGGGGTCGAGACCCACTGCTCCCGTCCAGGTGCGTAAGATCCGAACGCCAAACATAACCTTTAGTCTAAAAGCAGGACACCCAGAATCGCCTCAGGTAGGCAGGCGTGCCGCCTCCTTGGCCGCCTGGTCCGCCCATTTAATTCTGAAAGACCGCATACCAAATCCAGCAAAAGGCGACCGGGTGCATAAAGATCAATTTTTAAATTGGTTCGTGAATCAACTTGCATCGAGAGATTCCACAAGTAGATAGTGGACAATGCCAACAGAGCACTCATAGAATCCGTGCAGATGAGAACGGACCGGTGACACTTACGATATACAAAACATAACGATTTTAAAAATGGCATATAGCTTCAGGCCGTAAAAACACTGGATTCACCAGTAAAGCAAATTAAAATTGGATCCTTCCACAACAAAAGCACATCCCACGGAGAACCCCGCATTTTGAGCCATCCGTGTAAATGCGTTTAAGACACGAAAAAGCGGGTGGGAATAAGCTCATTAAAGATCCTCTTCGAATAAAAAAGTTGGGGTCGTCGCTTTAGGAACTTGTGGCAAGGTCAAAATGCATTGAGGTAGCGTATCGTTCCATGGAGAAACTCGACCTGGTGAAATGTGGGGATAGCCTTTGGGCAAATATTATCCCACACTGTCGAAAACCGATAGGAAATCCTGATCCCATCCGCCTGTACTACGCCATTTGGTTCACATACAAACACGGTTAGGGGATGAAACACAGGACGATAGGCAAACAGCTGCGCCATGCAAGGAAGTTTCGACTCGTAATATCCAAAAGATATGACCGCCGATAAGAAAGGGGGCGTCCAACAACCGGCGTCGGCACAGATGCTGACGACTGACTGGTATGAAAGCACCATTGCTAGTCGAATGCCAGCATGGTGGTCACTATCTAGCATCTTAACGCCGAGGGGCTAGTTTGAGCGCATAACAATCTGCCGGTAATCTAGTTTAAATCGACCAAGGCCCAATACAGGCGCATCAAGTTTTCCCTAGTCAGAACACCAAACCAACCACTAACTACTTGAGCAAATTCATATGCTTCGATACAACACGCTTTCCAGTCTTTGATGTGGGGATCCAAGTTTATTTAAGTCAAATAAAAAGTCCTAGAAATCTTAAACGCTTTTCTGAGACTGGTAAAACAAAGGTGTTCATTAAATACTGGGGCTGGCGTAATACCGCATGATCTATGAAATGGACAACCGTCGTCTTGCTGCAGAGACAGCGAAATCCATTCCGTGATGCCAACATCCAAGATTTTTTGACAGAGAGGCTGGATCTGCCGTTCAGCCCTGTGAGATTGACGAACTGCAATAAATTGCGTAGTTTCATCCACATAGAGCTTGGACTGTACAGGCATGCGCAACATGTCCAACAATGTTATTTATTGCGATAGCGAACATCGTACCTCTTCAATACTAAGCCCCGAGGCACCCATTTTCTTGAATAAAAATCATCGATAAGTGTTATTCTACCTTACCTGGAAGTGTCAATCCGACATAAAATTATATATAATTATTGAAGGTTTCCCTCGAAACTCCCAATTAAAAATTGTATTCTAAAATGCCGTACTGCCAGGAGGTCTTGTACGCCTTTCTCCAATCGAAGAAGACTAGCCAGAAGATTGCTGCTTATGGAGAAAAGCGTCACGAATAGCCCGCTCTAGACGGACAATATCCACCGTCGATCGGTTATGCGAAAACCACATTGAATATTAGATAGGAAGATGCGGGATTCTAAATACCATATAAGTCCCGCTTATTAATTATTTTTTTCGATATTAACATACACAACTAGTTAAAGGCTACGGTCTAAAGCTATTGGCTTTTTAATTATCCTTGCTATTTCTTATATATCGGTATACGGTTGCTTGCTCCATTAGTGAGGGAACTGATGAAATTCCCTAACACTATTATAGGATGTCTAAAAGAATGCCTGTCTGGCAGGGGCAGCTGACGCAACATCTCATAAAATGTCGTCTGGACCAAGGCTGTGCTTCTGGCCTGGGACAGGGCTAGTCCATTTCTTCTTTTGGTATAGGGGAGTTAAAATCCTCCCCTGACTTTGGCCAAAGTCAATAGCATGGCGCTGCTCGATATTCCGCATATAAACCGCGAACTCTTATGAAGCTCGCAGTGCTAGAAATAGCGGCGAACATCGAGCGCCCCAATACATTTACGACCTCCACAGGGTAGGAGACACGTGAACCGTTTAAACATGAACTCAGGTAATATGTTGTTGGAATTGTTGCTATTACGAAATTTACGGATATTATCCCCAAAATTTAGTTGGGGAGTGATATTGTAAGAGTTGAAATAAAATTTCTCTTCCAAGATTAAATTCTACTACTTCACGACGAATGACAAGGCGAGCTCGAGCACGTAGAATATGGAATGACTCCAGATTCTCCAAGTAGAACGTCGGTGAAAAAGACGTAGGGCACTTCGACGGTCAGAAATAGCCAACCGACACTCCTCGCTCCAAGCAGGAACGGGACGGTGGCGCGGATTTGGCGTAGGATTTAGAGGAGGCCTACGGTGCCTGCGAATGACCATCGAATAAAATACCCGTTTTACATCGACATCAGGAGAAGGGGATCTCGGTGGAAAATGGCGAGCTCGCGGAATTTTACCCCAGACGTACGTTAATCCAACCATTGGGGTACTCGTGCTGTACTTTGAGAAATTCTTGGAGTGGGAAGAGCAGTATAGGGAATGATCGCCTCCCACATAGTCCATAATGACAGCCCAAAGGAAGAGGGCAGCGATACCTGGGCTACATAATGTTAGGGTCGATGCAAAGGATACACCATTAAAAGTGGAGAAAGTGTGTCCTGGGGTCCCGGTGTTCATTAGCACCAGGTGTTCCTAGACAGAATATCCTCTACCACCCTCATCCACGGTTATCTGTAAAATTAGAACCCACTCCAGGTAACGCATTTAATTCCCCCAAGAGTGATAGAAAGGGGGCGGGATGTTGCATAAAGAGGGCCTCTAGCTCCTCTTCGAAATACGTTCACCTGGCGGGAGGTATAAGCAGCATACTGTCATCTCCAAACAAGGGAGAAGACTCGGACAACGATCACTTGGAGACAGAAACGATGTTAAAATTTTTGTGGTATAATATTGATTCGTGCGAATAATAGCCACACCTCCGATAGCCATCAAAGAAACCTTCTCGGTACATACACGTCGACCCACAAGCAATCGATTGTCATTTGGGCGGAAGTGGTCTCCTGCAACACAAGATGGAATGATGCAGGAAAGAAATTTGTTGTTTAAATTCCTCTACTCGAGCATAAGAAACCCTATAAAAATTCCTTGTAGTAGCGACAAACTTATAATATAAGATTTAATTATCTTCCTCAGCAATCCATGACACTTCCTTTAAAAATAAAAATTGTTGAGGCCTTTTTTAGGTCCTCTTGCCTTTCCCAGTCTCTCTGGACCTCCCGTTTCAGGAGAGGTTTAGGTTTTATTTTGTAGACTGTGTAGACGAATCCTTGCGCGAAGCTTATTTAAGGCTTCGAAGCTTTTTTAATATAATTCTTTTCGGCGGTCTCTCGAGGTACTTTCTTCAAAAGGCACCATGTGACTGGCTTGACAGCCTCACCTGTTTTATTCAACACTCATTCCCGACCCTCAGGAGCCCAGAGGCGAGGAAGCGACTCAACAGTGGCCAGCACGCAATTTATTTCCCCAAGAGGGCTCAGGGAGTTCCCGAGGGTCCTCGGAGGTTTCCCAAAGGGGTCTCCTGGGTACAGGGGGTAGGTGGCGTCTTTGTGAGGTGTCGACACTTTAATTATTTCTGCATCACCACAGATTATGCCAGTGTTTTGTTTGTCTCGAATAGAGACAGTGGCACAGGTTTTGTAGGAGTCCTATGCAATATTATTGTGCGCAGTGCAGTTAGGGCATGTTATATTTTGGGGTGACATTTGGCTTAAGGAACTTTGAAATACCGAGCGTGCAGTGCAGTATACTCTATGCGTGCCCGGGCATAAGGATCTTCTTTTCTGTTTGGATCTCCAGACTGTTTTCTCTACTTTCCTCCAATTCGACAGGACCGAGACCAGCTAAGAGGAACCTTGAAATTAATGCATCAGAATTTAGTAGCATAACTCTCATGGTTGTTCGGGAGCCTCCTGTCACAATCTGCACAGGTTGGCCTTAACCATGGCTGATCGCACTTCGTATGCCCAAGAACTCTCTGGCACTAAAAACACGCTGAGGGTTGGGACATACCGGGCTGACCCTGAGCACGTGGAAGCCAGCTCGGACCCTCCTTTGGTAAGGAAGAGTGGCAAATGTTTAGAATTAACTTTCAGTGTTCTTCACTACATCGTTCCCATTTTGATGGTGATCCTATAAACTTCAGTGACATGTTGAGGGAAAAGCTCCTCACAGATGTCCTCTAAAGCTTACGCAGTCGAGTCTAGCTAGTGACCACTCCCTTGCAAACATTGAGAACCTGTGCGGCTCCACTTCACCTTTAAATGATTCGAGGGGCCTCAACTGTATTTTAGTTTATTGCCCATAATTTTCTTTTGTCTGAGTTCGGTTTTCAAGTCCTGGATCGATAATCGTGCCACCAACGCACTTTTCTAATGAAAACCCAGACTCGGCAGCTCCACTTATCACTCTTTCAGGACAAATGGGCTGACACGCTTGAGGTTCTCATTATCAATCAATTTCCGGGACATGTACCAAGGAAGCGGGCTGGGGCCTAACTCACTCCTGGATTTTTTACATTAAAGAGGCGGATGAACCGTACCCGTTCCGCCTCTTATCTATATTACGACCCTGGCGAGGGGCCGTGGCAGTGAGTTGCCAGCTATTGTTTGTGCATGACGGTGCCAGCGGGACAATGTGTCGCCAAGCCATAAATGGGGACAACCACACAATACTCGGATCGTAGACCCAGGTGATCCAATGGTTCTACCAAACATATCCCTTTTAACGTCCCGACGAGACGCCCCATAAGACGCTAGACATGACAAACCGTTCGGCATAGAGATCGGCGAGAGAGAGTCGTCCCATCAAGTCGGTGTAGAAGTGCCAATTTTACTCCGGGCCCTCATGAACGCAACCCGATCTTTCTCAAAGTTATGATCCCGGATATTGTCACCCTAAGGCCCCCATTTACTAAGATATTGCAACCGCGCACTTGCATTTAGGAGCTCAAGCAGTGGTATCCATTAATAAACAGCGAATAGCCGTTAGTTGCCAAGTCGTCTACGGAAAGAGCCAAAGTCCTCTGTGCAGTATGAAACGGTCGGAAAGGAAGAAAAAGGTAAGGTAGATAAAGCGTAGGGGGAAAGTGAAAAAAGTGGAAAGTGAAGGAGAGAAGTAAAATGAAATGTAAAGGAAATATATAGGATCAGTTTGTCCCACACGAGGGTACGTATTGCACTGAAGCCTCCCTTTTTAGTCGCATCTTACACAAGTAGGGTTTACAGCGACTATTCTAAAACCCCGTCCCGCAGGGGCTCAACCTTAGATTGAAGGCAATTAATTGCTACTGAAGAATTACTTTCATGACGAGTTGCCTGGACCCTGAACGATATGTTTTAACTTGGTACTTTGAATATCTGATTTATTTGTAGCACCTGTTATTACTCTCTAATATAAATATTACTTGTATTGTATACTCGTTCACTAATATAATAACTATAATAACGTGGTATAAAATGTCCTATACAATTACTAAACCGACTTGGCATTAGTTTGGACACGATGGTTTCCACAGAGATGACGTATTATTGATTACTATCCAAAAAAACAGGCATTTCACACTTATAATGGCATTTCTAAATACGTTTCTCTATTGTAATCTAATATATTTAGTACACATAAATTGCATTTATCTCGGGATGAGAGTTCAATATGTGGTTGAGAGTAGATCCAGTACTAAGGGCTGATCCAGGTTCTGTTTGTCATACGGGTTGAACCGGAGGAAGGGGTAATTGATTTTTATAGCGCTCCTTCAAGTGGAAATATGATGAATTTAATTAATAGACACTTAGTAGGTATTACAGCTAAAACCAAGATGTCATATATCCCGTCTCATTTCCACGGACAACACACCAAACTATGTACAGTACTAATAATTGGATAACTTACAAAAAAATATTTTAATTAGCTATAGTAATAAAAGAAGCCCTTTAAGAAAAACACAATTTTGTTAACAAATTTGCAATTTTTATACAAAAAAGTACCGTAACTTACATAAAATAAATAATTTAAGTACAGACAACCCGTTTACTTCTGAAAGGTAGTCAGACTTAACTTAACTGATTACAGTATGGTACAATCTTTAAAGCTGTTCAAGGTAAACTTGCTACCAATCCAGAGAAACGAACTGTACACATAAAATTTTATTTTATGCTTGAGACGTGGGAAGGTTATTGTTTTCCGGTAACGATAGGTCAGAGTTAAGTCCCGGCAGGGAGTAACTGAGGATAGATTTTATCACTCTTTTCTCCACCCACACTTTTTATAAAACTACTGTTCCTCTTAATGTCCAGTTTGCTTGAAGGATACTTTAGAACACGTAACACATAACAAATTACACTTTGAGATCAAGTTTGAAATAATAATAATATTAATAATAATACTAATAATAATAATATAAAATAATAAAAATAATAATAGGGAATAACAAGAGAAGTGTTTACTAGCACGAATGTTAAAGGATGAACACATCCTGATGGCACTCTCTTAACTCGAGAATCTTGTTGATGTCTTACGAAAAAATAAAAAAAAATTACATACATTGCGTTATTTCAATGAAAACATATTTATCTCGTAGAAAATATTTTAATCTTGTTAATACTTTTCAGCCTAGCCACACACAAAGAATTAAATAAATTCCTCACGTTATGAAAATATATAAAAGCGCATGTTCCGCTACGTGGCCGCGTGGTTGGTTTCTAACGCTACTCTCGGATTAGACTTGACACCGATGACAGGGAGATTGAGGTCGAATATCATTCAGTATATTGAGGGGGATATTTCCAAAATTGTTTTCCATCTCCCTCAACAGCAAATTTCTGGAAACACTACAGACTTCCCTCTAAAATACCAACTAAATAACACTAGCGTGATGGTTATAAATAAGCTATAATTCGAACTGTAAAAGGACACCGTGTTCAATAAACAACCAAAAAACTTATTTAATATAACAGACACAACTTCCTATCCTCCAGTCCGTTAATATCATCACTCTGAAAGGGAAACCAATTTCACACACATAATAACCATTTCAGCCATTCCAGGAATCGAGCCCAGCACACTTAACTCAGTAAGACAACACGCTACCAATAGCAAAGTGATAAACTGTATTTTATTATAGGAATGGCAGTTCACTTTCATCCAATTTTAAAATTTTTAATTGGGTATCTTATCACCTCCATTCCAAAGCAGTCATCAGATATTACTACCCACCTCAATAGCCACGTGGTCCTAACGCTCTACACTTGGGTTTATAGGAAGACGGGGTAATTTGAGTTCTAATCCCGTAGGTGCACTGAAGGTGTTTTTCCTAAATAATTTTACTCTCCTCCCACCAACGCAAATTCGGGTGCACTTAATTTTTAATTAAATCCTTCCTAGTCCCTTAAAAACGAAGTAATAATTGTAAAGCGTATAAGCGAGCGGGTTAATAAGACCGATTAAATATATATATATATATATATATATATAAAGTGTATTAATTCTCCTTTTGTATTTTTTTATAAATCTACAACTTAGGTTATTTGGTCACTAAAATGTCCTGTGGAGTCTTCCTGCCAGAATGTAGTTTAAAAAATTGTCCGTGGTAGCAATTGTCTGGATAAATAATAAACAAGATAAGTGTAATTTAAAAAGCAAGTCAATTTTTTTCCAGTATCCATCAGTATAGTGAGTGTGTAAACTCGTCAGGGGAAAAAGGGACATGCTATCAGTGGATAAACTAAAGAGCTCACATGGCCAACTGCTAATTCTCTTCCCTCTCTTTCTATTAGTACAATAGTGCTTAGAGTGTTTAGGTGCGTCAAGTTATCCTGCAACCCGCTTCGCAACTCCAATAGGCAACATCGTTAACTATATAATTATGTGCATAAATGGTGTTTGGATGAGGAAATTAGAACTCAAGGAAATGTACACACATTTGAGTGGAGCAAGACGAGTGGGAAACCATTTAGAAAAAATCTCCCCCAGTAAAACCGACAGGGATTTGATCTCTGAACTCTCCGTCGCAAATAAATCATATCATACTATTAGGGATGTACAAAAGTATATCGATACTTTACTAATATCGATATTTACCTTTCGATACTAGTTTTTTTCTCGTTAACTTTTTAGGTACTTTTACTGATATTAGTACTCACTCTGATTTCGGATCGGTATCAAAAGAAACAACTTGTTTTTACAAAGACTAGACTCTAAAGTCAAATAGACTTCAAAACGACGACAGGATGCTTATGTAATTGCAGAATATCCTCCTGGCAGCAGGGCGGTGGATCCCACGCACAATACTGCATGGTTCCGTCGTTTGAGTGAGTTATCAGGGTCCCTTCTTCGGAGCTACGTTGTGATAGATTGCCATACCGTGAAATTGAGGAACATCCTTTTTATACCCTCAAATCTAACTTGAACGGAACAAAACAAAATGGGTGATGAACTTAGAATCATAGAAAGAGAAGAGATGGATGAAATCAAGTGAAAGGGAAACAAGGGTGGAGAACAGCTTGCGGGTGAAGGGGAAGTAAGGTTCGATGAAACGCCGCATGGCAACTCCAAGCGCAGCGGGACGCTGGGTCGAGTCCTTTCTAGACTTCTTTGCGCATTAGGAGTAGAATTGACAACTCGTGCTGAAGCCGTCATGCTATTGTTTTTGAATGTTTTATCCAAACAGGATGGCGAGGGAATCCAAGAACATATAATACGGTGAGTAGATATTGAAGCGTATTATAACTAAATATGTCAGTTTAATTCTCCTCTTTGGAATCTGCTATAGTACGTATCAAAATTTAAACTCTCTTAAAAACCACGTGTTTCACCCTCGGGAAAATCATGCTGATATATCTGACTTCATCCAATCACAGAAAATAAATCTTGAGGCAAATGACTCTTAAATATGTTAATATTAATTCTTTCTTTCGTTATATTTTGTCATAAACTATCAAATTTTTAATATTTAATTTTCAGATGTCTAATCACTCTAATTGACATACTACAATCAATATTTGGATCCAATATCTTCCTAAACACCTTGTTTTTGAGGTGACCGAAAAAAGTGCAAACAATAGAAGCGCACAGAAAAATTCCGCACAGTAAAAAACCATGGTCATAAATACACACGGAAAAAAGCTCACACCGAAAAATGATCACGAGGAAAAATGCCCAAATGGAAAAAAGCCCGCACAAGAATAAATGCCTAAACGAAAAATGGCCACACGAAAAATTCGCACATATAAAAAAGCCTACAAAAGAATAAATGCCTGAACGAAAAATGGCCACACGAAAAATGCTCACATGGAAAAAAGCCCACACGAAAAAATTATAAATCAAAGATAAATTTAAACGTAATACAAGTTCGATTGGTGTTATGCATTATTAACTTTTTAGTTTCCACTTGTAAATTGCGCGTTTGATTTATTCTTGGGGATCATAGAGTTTGGATTCACTTTTTTTTAAGTTAAGTTAAGTTAATTTTTTGGAATTTTTAGTGTCATGTTATGGGTAATTTTTTGACACATTTTAGGTCAATAAAATCCTGACCCTGGTACAACAACATAACCAATGTTTACAACAATTGCTTAGGTTCAAATAAAATACAAAAATCTATAAAAAAAGATATTTTTAATTGTTAATATACATTTAAGTTGATATACACGTGGTGAAGTTTAATAAGTAGGCTACATATTACATAAAATAAAATAAAAATTATTACTCTAAAAATTTTAAACTGGAATTTAACATTTTAATACAAAGTGTTGACCCTTGGGGACCCAATATCAATATTTTTACTTTCTCGCTACCTTACCGGTAGAGCAAGTATTGTGATAGTCAAAATAAATCAAACTCAAGATTTTGTTGAATGTCGACGTTTCACGATCCTCCGAATCCGAAAAATTTGTTTACAGAATGCCGTCCGTCTGTCTGTCCATCTGTCTGTCATTCTGTACCTCGGGCTAAGCCTAAACTTTTTAACGATTGGGCTAAGACTCGGTATCTAGGGTTTTCATACGATTACCCTGAGGAAATTTTGGAATTGGATATCTAACCCTAAAATTAAGTTAGTTTGCAAAAGGATTGAAAGAGAAAAAAAATCAATTTTATCACAAATGAATTTAACAATTTTGATTTAATTTCATTTTAAAATTTGTATTATTATTATTACAAACTAAATGTATAGCCTCAATTTTCCGTCGAAATGACTAAGGATTTCGGTCTGATGCGTAAATAATTATAATTGAGAAACATTCCATTTTCTCAGAATCGGCTATAACGATTTTGATTAAAGTTCACACCTAGGCGTTGATTAAGATTATAAACAAAATTGATTTTTTTAAATTTTCCTATTGAAATTACTTTTATGGCTCCTTACAGAAGCAAAAATGTTTTATATCTCCGCAAATATTTAAGATACTAAATAACTTATCAATGTACAATTATAGTAGTATTAAAAGTATAAAACTTTTATTTGAAATATATTATTATAAAACCAATGGTTTCGATATATTGGCAAATATATCAATATAATTTTGTGAGCTTCAGTTGTGAAGAGATACTCAAGTTCAAACGCAATAATTCTCTAATGCCATAGAGTAAGCAAATAAGTAAGTCTCTCAAGAAGTTGATATTGTTTTTCCTTTAACCTCTTAGGGTAAGTGTTTGTACATCACAGGGTGAATCCAGGATTTTCGTAAGGGTGGGGCCGCGGGGCTCCCATCGGGAACGAGTCGGGGTGGGGCTTCAAAAAATTTGAATTAATAATAAGTTTGGTCTAAATTAATCCAAGCCCATCCCATGTACATTAATGTAATTAGTACGTAGGTTTTTAACTCAAACAGTTAGTAATACGCGGTACTAAAACAAACGATATATATATATATATATATATATACTACATGGTTCGTATAACTTTCTTTCGACATCTCGAAGAAAAGGTAAAAAAAAAAATCGTCAAAAAAGTCTAACTCGTGATTTTGATCAATGTCGACGTTAATAAAGGACCCCCTGAAATAAATGTGTTTTTCACAATCCTGAATATCTCTCTGTCTGTCTTTCTGTATGTCCGTTTGTCTATACCCTGGCTAGAGCCGAAACAATATTACTAATTGGGTCAAGACCTGGTATCTGGTGTTTTTTTAATGTACCCAGAGGGATCAAGGTGGTTTTTATTACTGAAGGTCATAGAGAGAAAATATAAATTTTCTAAAAATTTCTTCTAATTATTCTAATTATATTTTATATTTAGACATTGTTTTTAATTACAAACAAGATGGCAATCCTTATATTCTTATGAAAAAGACTCTGAGGATTATTACATGGGGAAAATTTACCAATATTAATATTTTCTCCACAACTATTTGAGAAACGAATTAACTTATTTTGTAAAGTTGAAGTATGATTAAAGATAAAAATCTTTTATTTGATATGTATTTTTATAAAACCAAAATTATCTTAGCTAAATCAAATATACATATACTTTTTAATTCAAGTCTCAAAATTAATTTTATAATTATGCTCTTTGGTGGACAGAGATATTTCTATTTTCACGTTTTCTGTAACAGTGTTGTTAGTTCTAAATGCAATAGAATAAATAACATTGTATATTTTTTCAATTATGACCTTTGGAGAAATGTTGTTACAACAATGTATAGATATACCTATTATTCATTTCAAAAAACTTAAAAATTTGTATTAAATTATTTAATGTATATTTTAAGAAAAAGTGAGATAAAGAATCTGCAGTGCTCCGTACAATTTATTTTAAATTATGTCAATATTAATTAATATAAAACTTCATTAAGTAAAAGTTATTTTTTTCACAAAGAATTTTAAATTAAATTAAGAAAAAAATGGATAATTAAATGCGAATTATATCGAGTTGTTTAATTTTGGTGAATATAATTGCACAAAATTATAAACCTTCCTCTAATATGACACGATATTACCAGATTAATTATACGAATGGTTTACAAAATTAAAATATTCTAGTGACAATACGTAGAGAAACTTAAGAATTGGAGTAGTTAAAAAACAGTGTTTCAAAGCAAGATAATTATAATATGGGATTTTTAATATTATCTTCATGTATTTTAAGATCTTTATAAAGAGTTATGAAAAAAAATATTGTGATTGTCCAAGTAATTTACGACAAACAGTGATAAATGTTTTAGGATTTTCGACTATTTGATCGCGGTAAACACGATGCGCCCGGATTTACCCTATAATAACTTAAAAATGCAGCTATCTTGCGATACAACTGAAATGTATCCATTTAGACATTTCTTTGAAATCACCACAAATAAAATGTCTGATTTGTATCCATTTTCATAATATCAACAAAATTCTTAATTGTATCCATTCTGAATGGTCTCCATTCAGACAGTTTTCAAATAAACGACTTTAACAAAAATCCTGAATTGTATCCACTATAATTATTTGCAATATATCCATAGAATCCTTAATTGCCTCCATTCTGAATGGTATCCATTCAGAATTTTTTTTTAAACTAGCACCACAAATAAAAAGTCTCATTTATATCTACTAGAAATATTAGCATTTTATCCATAAAATGATGAATTATATTCATTTAATTGCAATGAAACATGTCTGATAGATGGCAGCAGTAGAGAGACTCCTTAACACATTCCGTTGTTATTAGAGAGCAGCACTATCAGTATGCCAATATAAAAGTATATATTTTTAAATTATTATCTTATTATTTTAAAACCTAAATTGTATTTTTAATTAATAGACAAGTTTTTATAAAAATTACATAATTAATATGTGTATAAAATGCTTGTTTTTACACTAAGATATATCTATCTTTATATATAAATAACCATAGGTTCATATTAATGGAAATACTGTATTTAAATGCTATTTTATGAAAAATTGACAACAGTAGCTAATTTAACAACGCCATTTTATTATTGAACTTATCAATTCCACATCCACAATAAGCTACACTTCTATAAACAAAATAAGCGAAATACAAATAACAAATAAAAAAACATACAAAACATATAAACATATGTATATACATTATCTATACTATTTTACATATATTATATATATAATATAAAAAACAAATATAGCCAATAAAAAACTAGTTCAGAAAAAAGATTATAGAGAAAGATGAGAACAATTTTAAATATATATATAAATTCCAAAACTCTTTAACATTATGTTTGATTGATCTTATAACATAAATCTGAGTAATTTGGCCTAAACAGTGTGAAGTACATATTTTTATAAGTAAAATCCTGAAATAAACACATATTTAAGTCGCTTCAGGGCCCAAATCAAAATTTGTTCAAGAGCACAATGTGGGCCCCTGACAGTTAATTCATTTCAACCTTATAAATGTGATTAGTTCTAGACCCTACCGATCCGAACAATTTGAACAAAACATAGCGATGAAACCCAATTTTTTTAAAGAAAGGTCCTGCATTAAACACATATTTAAAGTGTTTCAGACGCAAAACCAAAATTTGTGTCAAGAATTCAATGGAGGGCTCTGATAGTAAAATCAACTATCATCCAAACATATAAGTGTGTATGGGTTTAGACCCTACAGATTGAAGCAATTTGACCCAAACATATTTTTATAAAAAATCTTGAATTACAAACATATTTTAAACGCCCCAGGACCCAAACAATTTTTTTATCAAGATCACAAAGCAGGACCTTGATAGCAAAATCATTTCCACACCCAAATATATAAGTGTGCATAGGCATAAACCCTAAAGAGTTTAGTAATTTGAACCAAATTTAGGAATTAATCAATTTTTTTTAGAAGAATTATGCTTTGTACACATATTTAAGGTACTCCAGGGTCCCAAACTATAATATCTGTCAAGAGCATAAAGCGGGGTCCTAATAGAATAATCAATTCTCTATCCAAACATATAAGATTTCATAGGCCTATATCCTAAATATCCGAGCAATTTGACCACATTTGGGGATGAACGTACTTTATTTAAGGAAAATATTGCATACAAAATTCATAAAGATTAAGTTTCTTCATTTCAAAATATTCTGTACAGGGGAAATCTACCCTTTTTTTAAGCCACTATTCTTAATTTTTTTTTTGTATTAATTTCCTTTAACTTGTAATTTCGGAAAAGTTCGAAACATCTTCAAGAGATTAACTTTCACTGTAAAAATAATAAGGGTTGATGAACTTTCTAATTAATATAGGACTGGTTTCCTATAATTGGTCAAAATTATAGAAATTTCTAGGTCATTTGCATATACAGTTGTAATTTTTAATTATCGTCCAAGGAGATAGTTTTGAATTTAGAACTGTTGCCTGAATTGTTAATCTCTTCAGATGAGGGTAAATCACTCAACCCGTCGAGCCACAACTATGTATATTTGTTTTTGGAAATTGAATTATTGTTACGGGAATTTCGAAGGTGGTCATTTTCTTTTATTGAAATTATTTGATTGTTTGGTAGAATGTTCGAAATTTAGAGATATGGTATTTTAAAAAATGTGAGGGTTCATTTAATTAGAATTTAGATCGAGACAGGATTCCAAAATATCCTTGAACCTCATTATAATATATGGATATTCTTGTAAATTCATATTTTTTATTTTCTCTTGATTTGAAGCGACTGGCATGCCAAATCTTTCAGCTTATTGTCTTTCACACCCATTTTCTCACTGAATAAAAGAACATCATAGCTTATCTTAGAATCATTCTCGTTTTAATAAAAAAACATAAACTGACAAAGGTAAAACCCGAGTACATTGATTTGACAAGATAATGATCTATCAGGTACCTAAAACTAAAGTAGTAACATTATTTGGTTGGTCATTAAGTTACTACAAATAATGCAGGTAAGACACTCATAAATATATCACTATTCATTAGAAATAAATACTAAAAATTGTAATCCTTGTATTTATAATGTTGACCAGGTATAAATTAGATGGAGAGTCTCTTAGGTGATGATCTCAATTGTATCTTTTTATCCATTTAGCCTCCTTTGTGAGCCTCCCATAATGTCGTAGATAATATTATATTACATTATCACGTGTAATATTATCGTTTATATTCCTTATAAAACATAGATTCATTAATCAAACTCTTACGTTTTAAAAAAAATCAAGCAATGATAAGTATTTGTTGCCAGGAAACATGATGTATCTCAATATATTATAATAGTGGTTTCCTAGAGATTATAATTTTTGTGTTTTATTTTTTCTAGCTAAAATATTTACTTTTCATACGTATGGTAAATAATTTAAATGAAACTATGCTGTGAGTACCAGAATATTTTTATATTATATCCATCGCTCATTAAAACTGTATGGTTTGTGTTCCTTCACCAGCAAGTAGAACAGTCTTTAAGAGTTTTACAATGTAATCCCAATGCTTCTTTAAAAAATGTAAAAATTGTAAATATCAAATTAGCCCTTTAAAAAAATCTAAATAAATTGTTCTTCTGATTCGATTAATTTTTAAAGCCTTGGACAATTTAAATACAGAAAGAAGACGATATGATATAGACCATTGGATGGGTTTTTCAAGTCCTTCAAGTTTTATCTGTATGTATTGGTTGATATAATTCATTTAGAACAAAATTTATAATGGAGAACAACAGCTATGCAGTAATCTAGAATAACTAAAGTTCTAATTAACGTAAAAGTACTATGTGTAATTGCTAAGAGATTTGACCAATACTATTGGTTGGATTTGAACACGTTTCACCCCTAGGTTACAGAAGGGAGAAGTGGTTATTATTTTCGGTCTTCAGAGTCACGAATATTTCAGAAACTGCGAGATCTTTATAATTTTTAAATTATTCCCATATACATAAAGAGATATCATTGTAATGGTAATTTTTTGACCTTAAGATTACTATTAATAGTAATGAAAGTCAGTTAAAGAAGTTTCATAATATTTTAGTCAAGATATCGTTTATTTTATTAATTACAATTCAAAGAAGCCGTTACAGAAATTAATCCATGGATCCCCAGATATTGTCCACGATTCCTTGGGATCCACAGAGCACAGTTCGTGCGCTTAGTGTGTTGATATTTCTTTTAGAAGATATTTTTATGGTTGAATTGTGTTGACCATATGATTCATATTAATGAAAAAGATTTAATGTCCATATTTAAGTATGAAAATTCTAAGTAAATGGCACACAAAGAACACATTGAGGTTGATAGTTTAGATATTACAGCAAACAATATAGCATTTGATAGGGTTAGTGAGTTCAAATATTTAGAAACAATTCTAACTAGCAATAACAATATTAGTTTGGAAATTAAGAAAAGAATACAGTCGGGAAATGCTTGCTATTACTCGGTCAATAAGTTGTTGGCTTCTTGCCTGCCGTCGAGAAAAGTAAAACACAGAATATACAAAACCACATTTTTGCAGTTGTTTTCTATGAGTGTGAAAAGTGATTTCTTAACTTTAATGACAGAATTAAATTTAGGAAGTACGAAAACACGGTGCTTAGGAAGATATTTGTTCCATAAATGTATGAATATATTGGGGAGTGGAGGAGGATACATAATGATGAGCTGCATATCCTGCACTCATCACAAGACATTGATAGGGTAGTAAAATCTCTCAGATTACGGTGGGCAGGTTATGTATCGTGAATGGGATAATCTTGAACTGCGTTCGAGGTATTGAATGGTGAACCTGATGGGAAAAGACCACTGGGAAGACCTAGACCTACATGGGATAGAATATGTATAGACTTGAGAAAGAAAGGCTTGTAATGAGATATATTGGATAGAAATACCTCAATATAGGGATAGGTGGCGTACTTTTGTGAGTGCGGCAATGAACTTTAGAGCTTTTAATGCCATAGAGATAGCTAATTAAAGTAAGTCTATGTTAAAATATAGTCCATGCTTTTATAAATATCTTTATATCATCTACTATCACTTGTGATATCTATAATTAGATTTAAAAATAACTATGTTTATTTTACAAAAATACCTGAAGCAACTATAGCAACTGTATGATGTGCATGGTAGCCTTCCGACCAAACCACTTAAGCCACACCAGTAAATGTATTGTATTCTTTTAACAAGTACATAATTTTAATAAATAATTTGTGATTATTTGATCTCAAACCACAATAGTTCAATAGTTGTGTTTGAGTAAACATATTTTCTCCCGTTTTCTCCCTTGCTCATTCATTATACTAAGGTAATGTAATGAGTGTTAGCTGATGAACTTTTCGTTCAGCAAGATATTAATATAAGTTGATCACAATAAATATTTGCAATCTGTAAAAGGTCACTACTTTTTGAATTGATGAGAATTACAAAAGTGACCAACTTACATTATTTTGAACCTATCTTTTGTTAAGTAGGCCTAGTGTTCCTTTATGCCATCGTTGTTTTATTTTATCTCATTTTGTAGTAGATAACATCTCTATTCATAATAAAATTATTTTTCAATCTATCTATAAAAAAATTTGTTACGAGTGACCAGTAACAAATATTATTACATTTTTGGTTTTAACTGTACTGAATGTAGAAGAGAGGGTTGAGTGGCCTTGTTAAGTACAAGCTTTTTCTAAATAAAGAATAGAGTTATAAAGATTGGCCCATTTCATTTAGCGTGGAAATGCAGAGCCATAGGAATAAACGGTTATCTTCAAGACTGTTTATTGTTTTGAAAATTCCTTTTCGGAAACGGTCTATTCAAGATTAGAAGCATGTTGATAATCAATATTGATATTATACTTTTTATACACACACCTGCACTATAATCTTAACAGTGATCAAATATCAATAATTTTGATATTTTCGTGCTTGTTGGCACAAAGGATAATTTGGTCGTATGAGAAGACATGCCGCACCGCTCACCTCCCCCTTCCTCCCAACCTTCCCAAAAAATAACTTATATATGATTATTTATGAGAATATATGCATTAGATATGACCATTAAATTAGAACAATAAAGTAAGTACTGATCATAAATATACAACTTGAGTGTTAAGAGATCCTATCACTCTTAATAATTATGGTTAGTTAGGTTAAATGAATTAAGATGTGTTTGTCCTCTTACGAACTTATTTAAATACCGAACAAAATGTCTTAGTATAACAAAGAATGAAGGTGTAATTGTAGTCCTGATTTAGGTGCTAGTAAATAGAAAGTTCTTACGTGTATAAGTCTTCCTTCTTTCTTTTTCTTAATAAAAAAAAACAGATCTGCTGTCATCACATCTAAGTATTTAAAGATGAATATCTCTCACTTCTGGTAGTTATTGCAGGTTAAATTTATATTCGCTCTGATGATAAGTAGTCAAACTTTAAAACAAAATGTCTCCCAGTAGAAACTACGAAGAAAAATAAGATTTAATTGAACTAATATATCGCACCAAACTAGTTTTACTATTCTGAAAAACAAGCGTCCATTAAATGTTGGTTTCTTCCTAAAAAACTGTTGCCATGTTAACAAAACAATTAAAATAATCAAAGTAAATCAATGTAGCAGCGTATAGAGGATTGAATATTAGTATTTAAACTTCAGTGGTGTTGTTCATAGAGAATAAAAAAAGTTAGTTGAAAGATATTAAAAAAGTTGACACAGAAATATGGTGAATATTATCGACAATTTATAACTAAAAATACGATGAAGTACTCCGTGACTGCCTACAGTATGAATTGGCTCCATGTCTTTTGTATCATGTTGTATTGCATCAAGATACTAATTTAGATCATATGTTTGTGGCATATATTAAATATGTGCAGTTTAATTTGTGTTCAATAGTTGTATTTAATGGATATAATGAAAACAGGAAAATAAAAAAGCTTCGAAACAACTACATCGATCCTCCAAACTTCGTGTATTAACTGCGGCTCTCTTCGATGAAACTATAAATGTTACGACGAATCAAGTAAAATTCCTTTACAACACACACAACATAATCTGACTAGTCTCGATGTTGTCAGAAAAGTTGGAAGATAGTAATTTCATTGTTAAACAAGTTCAAGACGATGCTGACGTTTTGATTACTGAAACAGGATTCGAGCAGTCGTGTAGAAGAAATATAACAGTTGTTTTTGTGGGAGAGTATGTAGTCTTTTAGTGCGTCTTATAGCTCGCACGCCTAAATTGAAAGAAGTTTTCTTTCTGAAAACAGGTAAAACGAAAGTCAAGAGGAAAATATATTCTTCATGAAGTTTTGGGCAATATGAAAGAAGTAAAGATCATATTTTATTCTTACACGCAATAAATGGTTTTGAAACAGCATCTATCGTTTCTAACGAGGAAAAAAGAAAATCTTAAAATATATTAGAAAAGCATGAGTATTTACAAGTTTTGGCGGAAGTTTTTAAGCAAGAAGTTTGTTATAAGTAATTAATATTTTCTAATGTACTAAGTTTACTTTTAGCGTTATATGATCCTCCAATTAAGGAAGTTTCCATTGATACTCATCGACACATGTGTTTTGCTAAGTCATTTAGAATTAACAAACCTGTAAAGCAAGATAGCTCACTTCAGCAACATCTATATCAAGCTTATTATCAAGTGCAAACATTGTTAGCCAATAAGTTAAATCCTGAAGGCTGGTTATGACTAATGAAATGTAATTTTTTGGAGCCAAAAATAAAATCCTAATCTCCTGCTCCAGATTCCCTTTTGAATATGATTGTATGCAACTTTTCAAAAGTGTGTGAACCAAAATGTGGCTGTAGAAAGAAAGGTGTATATTATTCAGCAATTTATGGTAATTATCGTAGTCAATCCTGCATTAATTCTACACCAGATGAATAATCTTCACATGGGCCGGAAGAAGAAATAAATGTAGAGTAATTAAATCAAGACGATGACATCCCATGAATTTCTTACCAAAAGATATGTATTTTCTATCTCATGAGCGAGTTGGAACATATGTACAGGACTAAGAAGAACGACAAAAAAAAAACAAGAAGTAAACCATGAGGAAGAAGAAGGAGCATAATTCATAGAATGTGATGAAATCGTGGATTAGTCCTTCAGGACAAAATAATGCTAATCTTACTCTACCTCTAAGGTGGTGTGGAAAAGAGTACCAGTTGTAAAGTATTGATATAGGTGTACAGGTTTTATAAGCCGTAATACGTAGAAATATTTGTATATACGAAAAAGACGTATCGAAACATATTTGTAGGAATTTTTCTAATCCACATATTTTAATATACCCCTTTAAGTCATAGGTCCATTAGATAGGATGATATTGATTTAAAATTTATATTTAAACTTATTATGCACTGTATAATTTTTCTGTACAATAAATTGAAAGTTACTTTTGGTACATTATTTATGACTAATAAATCAAAACACATACCAAAATTCAGCTAGCTTGGCAATAATCCGTAAGGGAACCAATAAATTCGCTGGACTATAATAACTCCAATTGGAGGAAGTATTTTAGACGTAGTGTAACCTCATTCGGGTTGAATAAGAGTGGAAAAACAATTAGGAATAACCACCCTCTGTAGAACCTATTGGAAATCTCCATATCTTTGTTAGGCCAGTCTAATAAAAGAATGACGCTTTAGACCATTTGGCTACTGAAGTGGGTTTTTCAAGCAATGTATATATCAATTCAAGTGGGATTGATATAAGAAATATTAAAAAATAAGTGTTTATTGCTTGGTGCATTTAGCTCTTATCTCACAACATAGTTAAAATTGTAAAGTGTCAAAAAGTCAGAGGGTTCTTTTCAAGTCATTAACTATGGTAATACATTAAAGATGCTTTGTCGTGCAATTGGTGCAAAATAATCACTTGTGAGAAACTAGCTTTATACTTTTAATATTAACAAATTAATGTTAAGACACTTTGTCACTCTCATCCAGTAAAAAAAGCCAGAACTTTTTTCAATTTTAGTTATAAATTACCATATTATTGAACATTATCTCTGGAAATAAATAGTTTTTGTTATGTACAAAATTGATACGGAAAAATGAGTATGATTTTATTACAGGAAAATCACAATATATAACATTAAATCTCAAAACTTTAAATGTAAATACAATCTACCAATTTCAACAGTAAATATCTTAATCTACTTTACAAAATTCATCAAGCAACGTAAAAAAAAAGTTTTATAATGCCAACTTGAGTTCTGTCACTAACATTCTCCCAGCGTTGAGGATGGATATCCTTCAATAATCGTTATATTATCAGGGAACGTTGACTCTTCTGCTAGAACGTTTGGTCTTTAAGGGCTGCTCTTCAATTCTAGAAGGATCTTCTGAAGTAGTTACTTTCTTCTCCGCAAACTAAGTCCTTAGTGTTCCAAATTTATCATCAGGAACCACTAGTGGGTAGAGTCATTGTATAGGTCTCAGAATTACACCTTTAGTAGTCACTACTCTTGCGAGCCTTGTTATTCTATCAGATCTAGGAAACAACTTCACAATTTTTCCCAGGGTCCATTCCGTCCTTTTGGAACCGTCTGATCCAACTAAGTAATATCATCTGTAATGTATGCTTTTGTAAACGATTAGATATTGGTTATTCTCCCTATATCAACTAATGAATATGCTTAACACATTTATTAGTTTATCTTTGTTTAAAACTTATTGTGTTTTAAATTTGAATCTAGCGGGAGGTTTTCAATCTCCGCTAGAATGCGTGGAAGAGATGTTTTCTCTGTCGCGCATGCGCATCCTTTGGTCGTAGTTTTTTTTTGTACGCGTCCCTGACGCCAATCCAGCCTGGTTCGTGAAATACAACCTTGTGTGGAAATTATTAGTTAATAGAAAGAAATGATTGGATGGCCGTGTGTATTTTTTTCTTTTCGGAGTTCTACTTCTAACTTCACATTACAATTGGCGCCCATCGTGGGGCAAGACTTTTGGACTTTGCACAATTGCCAAATACACGTCAGGTTGTTTGTTGGATTGTGACGGCGACTTGCGAATTAAATCGGTAAGTAAGTGAACGGAACAATCGGGCTAATTTAAAGTACTCACCCAAGTGTACAGTGCAATATGTGTAAGACCATCAAAGTCTAAACTTCACGACCCGAGATAAAGAGTGCTTCGCCCAACAAAGTTATCTTCAAGCGTGTTTTGCCACAAGGACAAAAGGACACTTTAACGTGAGGACACTTTCACACGACATTTCAATACAACAATTCTGTTTGACCCCGCGAAGGACTCTTCAACTAAGTAAACATATTAGGAAGGATTCAACACGAGGATTCTTTTACAGAAGGACACTTCGTTAGAAGGGGTCAACATTGAACCACAATTAGGATCTACCATCCAAAAGAGAGGGTTCAAACACTTAATAAGGAAATTTAAAAAAAAAACACAATAACAATCGATAGAGTGGGCTGGGTGAGTGAGCTTGTTATACCCGCTGGGTAAGCTAGATAACACCCAGCACACGCAATTAGAGATAGAAGAGGGCAAGTTCTCACGGTCGCCCTCAAAGGTCGATCAACACAGCCCAGACGTCATACCATATTAGTGATTACCTCACATGAACTACTTAACTTAAAATAACCGAAGGATGATACTTATAAAGAAGGAACGAATATCACCATCAAGAATAATTTATTATAACTTCTCAAAAAAGAGAACAAAAATAGATATAAATACATAAACAATCATCAAGTATGTAACGTCTTTACAACCTTATCCAATGGCCTCATACCATGAGCGCCAAATTTGAAAGCAAACATCTACGCTTACTCAGGAAAGCTACAGTTTGGCGCGAAAGCAACAAATAAACCTCAGCCTAACCTCGTACAGTTCAATAAGACAATTACCAAAATATAACCTATAAACATTATTATTAATACCTCATCAGTCCCAAAAAGGGGAAGGGGGTATATGATTAAACCTAACTGACGTATTACCAGATGTTGGTGTTGGATTGACCCATGCATTAGATTGGCCTACACCTCTCGTTTACAACCACAACTTGGTTGCTATAACAACTTCCTTTTACCCCTATGGTGCGCTGATGGCGGCAGGTAATTCATGTTCAAAGGTGAACATCAAAAACAACCCAACAAGAACTATCCTAATACAATAAACATTAGCTTAATGAAACACCTTACGAGGTTTATATTTAAAGTTCATAGACAAGGTAAAATTATGAATGACATAATATATAAGTTCAGCACCAAACTTATTAACCTTTGAAAATAATTAACAAAAGCAGGTTTTTTTAGAGATTACGCTCAATAATATAAGTGCACAAAACGTAACATCATAAATAGTATACATAACATAATATGATCCCAGCAACCTTTACGCAATTTAAATTTATTATGCCCGAAGTTTTACGTTCAATCATAATAGATCTAAATCTTAACTGTGAACTTTGCCTTGTCATTTAAATCAACACAAATGCCCAAACGAAGTAAAATCGTAACTTGTTTCACTAACATATTAAATCTGAAAAGTCATAAAGTCCAATTACTATATGCATACTGCTAAGTGCAAAGTTTTAAGTTATATGTAGGCAGATATTTGAAGACGCAACCTAATGCCAGTATGAAAGTTTTAAGTCCATTTATCATGGAAAGTCACTAAAACGCAAATTTGAAAGATCAAGTCTATCCATTATGAAATAACAACAAAGTGCCTAAACGGAATTTTAGAAACGTTAAAGATTTCATCTAAACTGAATTTAGCTTACATCGTTAATTTTGAAGCGTTCGCCTGTTCAGGCGAATTCCAACGCCAGCCCAAGAGTGGCTCACACTTCACATGGTTGGTCTTTTATATGCACAAAACACGGCTTGCAGAACATAGTCAAGGGGGGGGACCAAAGAACGTAGACAGGGTGGAGAAGGTTCTAGGAGCCTCACGGATCTAGTAGAAGCCCGCTCGTAAACTTGGTGGAGTGTTACTTCTTTTCTTCTTATGGTCTTTGGGCAAGCAGAAACGGCGTGACGTATTCCAGTTGACGCGCCTCAGTCTTACAAGGAAGGTCTTGACGGCCAGGTGTGTGTTAATAAGTGGCTCGCAGTGTTTACATGAGCATGGCCGCTGACGTCTTGTAGAAATGGGTAAGTTTACAATTCCTAGTATTGTAACTTTAGCTAGCGGCTAATGTTACAACATGACAACCTGAGGATTCGACTAAGTATAACAACGCCAACGATATTCAACTTTAGACAACTTTAGAAGCAGTAAGGGTGAGAAAAATAAATATATACTTTCAGGAACTTGGAATCCAGGACCATCTTTCAGAATTTATTCATGGCATATTTACGCGTCAGTTTTTCAGGTTCAGAGTGAAAGACAATCAGACTTTGTTTTAAACTATCAACAAATTAAATTAATATATAGTTACATTTTACACTAAAAACTATACTCAATAATAAATATTACTAGGTCCACACTTGGTTCTCTTTTGTGTAAACATAATTTTGAACAAATGTACAGGTGCTACCATAAAAACAACCAGACTCAATTTTTAAAGTTTTCTTTTCAGATAAACATTTGTCTCGCGTATTACACAACAGCAAAGGTTTAAAAAATATATAAATAAAATTATAAATAAAACGCTATTACACTTCATGTTTCTGTAAAAAAAAAAGTTAATTTACATTACATGTAATACGCATGAATGAATGAAATTGAAAACTACAGTATGTATATCACACAGCATGAGTTCAAATTGTTATATGTTAAAATGTGTTAGTGTTAAGTCCAAGCAACACTAAATGCCATATCCCACATATTGTGAATTTCAGGTAAATACTGCTATTGTGTTTTTCAACAACTAGATTTGAAGTTCATGAACAAGTCAAACATGATTTTGTCTAAATTGATATGATTATTAATGATATACACCACAACTGAACTAATAAATAACACTGCTATTATGTATTTGTGTAAGCAAAACAAGAACACAATGTCGGGTCAGGAGAGTGATGCTGAATGCCATGTGGAGTTTAAGGGTTTTGAAGGGGATGTAAACAAACAAGCTAGGATGGATTATTTGAACAGTGATAGAGGAAATAGATCAAAGTTTGATTACTTCACAGGCAATAGTAGTGATGAGGATAGTGCCTCAGTGGTAGTAGGCCAAGGTGGATTAGTTGAGATGGCGATTCAACTGCCAGTGGGAAATGAGATTTTGCTTCCCAAAACTGGAACAAGCCAAGTTGTAGAGTTAGATAATCAAAGTTTAGAAATGGAAGTAGGCCTAGTTATTGATAATAACAACAGTGGTGGCCAACTTCTAGTGGAAAACTATATTTTGTCCGGAGGAGTTTGTACTGATCTGACTGTGGAAGTTAATCGAATTACTGGTAGTGAGAATGTAGGCCCAATTTTACCAAGTGTCCCCTCTGAATCTTTACAACCAAACAATCCTGAGATGCAGCGGCTGTGCGCAATAATGTTATCTGAGTTTAAGGAAATTCACTCAAAATTTGAGAAAGCTGATTTGAACTTAAACTCAAAATTTATGGAGGTTAAGGAAGAGGTTAGGGAAGTCAACTACAGGCTGGAAAAAATTGATTTAATTTTGAATAAGAGAATTGATCAAGTTAGCACTGAGATAGTGACCCAAGGCCAAAACCACAAAGCTTTAATACTCGAGAGTAGTCAGAAACTGAAAGGGGAGATAGATCACATAAATCAGACCTTAATCTCAAGGATTGAGGAAGGGCAGATATCAATAGAAAAAAGAATAAAAGAAAGCAATCAGGCATGTGAGAAGAGATTCAGTAACGTACAATTGGAGGTTGATCAGTTAGGACGAGCCAAGGAGAACATCACAACACAGCTGACTAAGGTAGATGATAGGTTGGTGGTGTCTGAGGCTAGGCAAGGACAATTAGAAAAGGAACAGGAACTGCTAAGAAATACACAATTTGAGATCCTGACAGAAGTAAATACCCATAAGGAACAGGCTAAAAAATTAAACCAGGTGGTTAAAAAAAATTTGGAGTAGTAGAAAACAAAGTAGTAGAAACAGACAGGCAGATCACTCAAGTGATAACAAACGCAGAGGCAGCTAAGCAGCATTTTGAAAAGGAAATTGATAGGGTCAAATTAGCCATAGAGGCGCAAAAAGATATGAGTCAAGATTTTGTAACGGGCAAACCTGGGTTAGCCCCGTTAACACGTGCAAGAGAACGTATATTTGGCTAGTTCCTGCAAATCATCAAAGTTAAACATAACATACTAATGTAAATGCTTCGCTAATAATATATCTCTTTATTTACATACCGCTTCACCGACTCGTCCTGTAAGCCCGATGCCCAATTCGATGACACACCACAGAAGATAAGTGACCGATCACCACCGCTGGGAATAACTCCGCGTTCGACCGAAACCATCAACCGACTGACCGCTCCAAGAAAAACGTTGGCCAGCGCGCGTCGTTCTTCTAGAAGTTTGGGGGAGGTTCCCCCTTCGCTTCGTACGGGCCTATCCACTATATATACGCCTGACTGCTGGGAAGGAGTACAGAACACGCCAGCAGACGATCGCTTAAACTTCGTCTACGCAGGCCTATTAAGCGCGAACTTCCAGTCTGAATCTATCATCTAGTCGACGGTGGTCTTTCTATCCTAGGGGAATGGATACTCTAAACCGGAGGATGTCGAAGGACTTAACTACTACGAGGATTAGATACGACGAGTAGACTCCAGATTAATATGTTATTGTTAGGGTTAGTCTTCGTCCAGCGAGGATTAGTAGAAGTATCATTTGGTAGGGATTAATAATAGGAAACTGTTCGTGTCTATTGTGAGACACTGTAGTTATGTTACCGTTAGGCTAGTTATGCAATATTTAATGTTGAGTCTCCTGGGCCAGGAGAACAGGCTGCAATCTATAATTGCGGTATAGCGCGCTTCTCGCGCTCGGGACGGTGAATCCCGCGGGGACGCGGCAGTTGGCCTAAAGGCATTGGCTAAAGGCATTTGGCCTAAAAATGAAACCAAAAGTCATTTGGCCTAAAAGGCATTTGGCCTAAAAGGCGTTTGGCCTAAAGGCGTTTGGCCTAAAGGCATTTGGCCTAAAAGGCATTTGGCCTAAAAGGCATTTGGCCTAAAGGCGTTTGGCCTAAAGGCAGTTGGCCTAAAAGGCATTTGGCCTAAAAGGCAGTTGGCCTAAAGTCATTTGGCCTAAAATGTAAATTTAAAACCTTCGGTTATCTTCGGAAAGTAAAAGGTACTGTTAGTTGTTTCATCTGAATATAGATAGCACAACTGATGCAAGGTAGTTACAATATTTCTAAAAACATTGACAATATCCTACATAAAACTAGATCAGTAGTTCACAAAACACTCTATCACCTTTTTTATATATAGATTTCCGATATTATTTCCTTGTTAATATATCTCACGGTCATAAAGTTAACGAAAAACAATAAGAAAATCCTATTCTCAGCATCGTTTACGCTCGGTAAAATTATATGCGTACATTCAAATTATGGGGACTTTTGACAACTTATTCCGAAAGGCAAAATGAAAGTGGAAACCAATATTCAACCCACCCACTTTAAATTTGTCTGAAGTGACGCCCGATTTTCGTTTAGCGCTACTGAGATATATATGAACATATTTTTTTTATCTATTGTATTAATAATTAATATATAAATAATAGTGACGCATTAAATAAATTTTTCCAGTAAATATTACAATGGTCATATATTTAATATATATATATATATATATAAACTTAAATTATGGTTTTGACTAGATCCTTAACTCTATTATTATTGTTAGAATTATTATAACTATTATTATATTAAAATTAGTACAGTTATTTTTTTCAAACAGTGTAACTATTTTTATTACGGTGATATTATTAACAACATGGGCTATGTTAACACAATAGGTCCTTTGTTTAAAAACTATATACTAATTTCCCTCCTAGTAATTTGCAAAGCATTCTCAGGAATTATTTCAACTTGTGGAAAAAATACAAAAGATTTTATGGAATTGTCGTTGGTCTTTTTTTAAGTCTTCATAAAACGTAAAAATACAAAATGTGGTAGCCTTTACAGGATGATAACTTCCTAGGGTAAGAAAAACGTACGATGTAAGCAAGTGGACCTCCGAAATGCCAATGGATGCAGCAAAGGCCAGAGGGATAAATCTGACGAGCTTTGGTTGGTAAAAATATCTCACCGCTAGGATCGCTTGTGTTCCCCCATTCCAAAAAGTGACACTCTTATAGACTAGAGGCAAACAGACGTGACTCAAGTTGGCCCGCCACTATGCCGAAAAAAAATCTTTTTTTGTCTAATCGTTTGTGCTCTATTTATGCTCATATGTGCGCGAACATGAACATTTGTGCTGTTAAACTGGCCATTTTAGAAAATATTTAATGTGGTGGGCCAACTTGAGCTCAAGCTAGCCCGCCACATATTGAAAAACACAACATAACAAAATTTATTTAAGTCAATCCATTGTGTTCCATTTGTGCTCATATGTGCCCGAAAATGAACATTTGTGCTTTAAAATTAGAAAATCTAGAGAGCATTTAATGTGGCGGGCTAACTTGAACCTTCCCTATATCATAAACTGTAGAAAAATATAGTTCAAGCTGGCCAGCCACATTTTTAAATATCAATGTAACAAAATTCTGTATTCACGATTCGTTTGTTCTTAGTTTGTGCTCATATGTGCCCGAAAATTAACGTTATGGCTGTGAATCTAGGCCTTTTAGATAACATTTAATGAAGGCGATCCAACTAGAGCTCAAGCTAGTCCACCACATTAACTGTTTTCTAGATTTTCTAATTATAGAGCGCAAATACTCATTTTTGGGCACATATGAGCACAAATACTCATTTTTGGGCACATATGAGCACAAACGAAAAACAAACGAATGGTGAAAACAGCATTTTGTTACATTGATATTTAAAAATGTGGCGGGCCAGCTTGAATTCAATTTTTTCTACAGGTTATGGTATAAGGAAGAATCAAGTTAGCCCGCCACATTAATTGTTCTTTAGATTTTCTAATTTTAAAGCACAAATGTTCATTTTCGGGCACATATGACCACAAATGGAGCACAATGGATTGACTTAAATAAATTTTGTTATGTTGTGTTTTTCAATATGTGGTGGGCTAGCTTGAGCTCAAGTTGGCCCACCACATTAAATATTTTCTAAATTGGCCAGTTTCACAGCAAAAATGTTCATGTTCGGGCACATATGAGCACAAATAGAGCACAAACGATTAGACAAAAAAGTTTTTTTTCAGCAATGTGGCGGGCCAACTTGAGTTACGTGGCAAACAGGCTAAATCTTCTCTTTCTCTCTTCTCCGTCGCACTCTACAAGAGACTTTGAAGGGTGGGTTTAGGCAGCAGTCCTTTCCTCCCTCCATTCCTAATAATAGCAAACGACCTTGAAATAAACCATAAAAAAAATTCATTGTTCCCCGGCAACTTTCCTTTGGTTCTTTTTCAAACCCACTAACATAATTTGTTTTGAGTTTCCCGAGTTGTTGGGGGGTACCTCTCTCTTGCTTCATCCTTTGCTTTATATAGATTAAATAATGTATTGATTTGTATATTTTTGTGTAAAGTTTAGTGATATCTAATTTTTTTAAATATGTATTTCATCTTAATTTTTGAAAGAAAGATTTTTACTATAAAATAATGAATCGAGGACAAAAATGTGCATACCGTGCCTGCTCAATTACACGGTGTACTTAAGGTAATATTTCCTAAATGGTTTCCCGTTTTTCCACGCAAACGAGGGTACTTCTCATAAATTTATCTTCCTCATACCTACCTTCTAATTGCTATTAAATGTGGAAAGCATTGACTGGCGTGAAGATACAATGAAAAAACAACACTACTAGAGCTTACTCTATTTACTTGAAAAACATATTTTAGACAGTGAAAATACATCATATTCAAATATAACAAATGTACATTTTTGTATAATTATAATTACATTTAAACTTTATTTAACATTTTTAAGATAAATACTATACTTACTATATTGACTTAATAATATAAAATGAGAGACTCTTTAACACACTGGCTCAAAAAGTATTCATTATTAACATTATATATATAATCTAAACCTTTTTAAAAGGGTTTTGAACTAAAAGTTTAGTACCCTTTAATTAAATAAAAGCTAATGGATATACTTTTGATTTTTTCACTTGACGAGAAAAAGGGGCATTATAAGTTCATAAAAACCATTTTAATAACTATCATATTTTATAAATTAATTGTATCTATGATAAAATGACCTCTCACTAAGCGTTTACTTAGAACCAGTGGCGCACTCAATGGGTGGAGTAAAAGTGGCACCTTCCCCCATAACCCCTAATAATTTCAATACAAACATAAATTATTTACTTTATAACTAAAACATTAGACACAGAAGATGAGTCGTATACATAGGCTCCTTTTTAAGACTTGGTTTAAGACTTTATATTAAAAACACACACATATTAAAAGTGCCACTTATATTCTCATTTGAAAAAAGCACAACCATAGTAGCTTCCATACATTGTATACAAGAAAATGTATATAACTAGTAGCCACCATTCTGGTAATTAAGTTCGTTTTAGTTTTTAAGTCTCTTAACACAAGATATGGGTTATTACACCGAGGACCTCGCTTATAGAGACTTCAGAATCACTCGCACCCCACCCAATTTCGGTTAAAATTAATACTAAAGTACTTCGAACTGACAAAGCTACCAGAGCGTGTTATTCAACGCATTAACATATATTGACTTAGACCAGGGTTCTCACATTTTAGACCGAAGGAGCCTTTGTACCAGAAAAAATGAATGGCCGAACTCTCATAAAAATATTTACACTAGTATTATGATCATTCAATAAATACATTTAAATCTCACAAGTCTTTTATAATTTAATACATGAATGAATATAAAAGAAGAACTACACTACACCCCGACCTCCGCGTCACTCAAAAACAAGTTATATTTTGAGTGCGATTACTTATGAGACCAGGTAGCTTACAGCGTTAATACCAACGTACCAGTTTTTTATTTGTGTACAGAGGTGTAATTATTTTATCACGTAATATAGAATTATTTTGCTAACAACACATAAACCGTACTAAATGTTGATTTCAATACACAGTCCGACACTTTATCTCAGTTGGTAGCGTGTTTGTATACTGAGCTAAATGTCCCGGGTTCGATTCCCGGAATGTCCGAAAAACGTATCATTGGTTGACTGTGCTTTTCCCCTTTCACAATGATGAATTAACTGTCAGGGGGCTGGATGTTTATTTGTTCTAGATTTAAGTTAGTTTGTAAGACTCTGAGGAAATAATCTACATTCTACGGTGTGTCTAGTTTTATATCGAGTGTCACTCATTGAGCGTGAACTGGGAAAGAGGGAAGGGTTGATAGGGTGGGGTATTACCAAATTTTTCTCCCCCCATCGAAATGTGCCTTCCTCCAGTTTGTTAAACTTCCCTCTGATATACTTGAATTTGAAGCTGAAAGATGGTTTGCATCAAACTTCAAAAAGATTCTAAAACAATCTATTATTATTTCTAAATGCTTAAGGGAGACCCCAAATAGCTTTTAGTGGCATTCCATTTTCAAATATTTTCCACTGGCTTGGAGTCAATCACCTAAAAACTCCTTAAAAATAGTGTTTTTACAAACTACCTCGCCCAACACTAATAAAGCTTCGCCGATACTCTTGATAGTCATCACAATAGGTTTTTTTCCATTGTGACTTACTACCCGTTTGAGTTGTACACATACATCAATTTACCCTAATGAACCAGG
The DNA here is from genome assembly GCA_039000515.1 of Timema cristinae. Lineage (NCBI taxonomy): Eukaryota > Metazoa > Arthropoda > Insecta > Phasmatodea > Timematidae > Timema > Timema cristinae. The sequence continues at coordinate 50,425 of JBCFYV010000005.1, forward strand.
AATGAGGAATGTTACATTTTAGATTGAATGTACCTACATTTGCGTATATTGAGAGTGGGGTACCATTTTAGGGGAAAATACCCTTGTTACACCCGGGTGGGATTTGAACTTCAATCTTAGAGGACAAATTTATTTCCAACTGAGGGGGGGTGGGTGGGGGATATAGGTGGAGGACACACATATTATCTCCAACTTTGAGGGGGGCATATATTATTTCCAACTTATATAACATAAATGTAGCTGAATCTAATATTACCCTTTAAATATATAGTTTGACACACTCATTTGAACATTAATATAAATTCAAGACTTTCACTATACTACAAATTGGTTTATGAATAGGCCTACTTACAAGAGGGTTATTAAATTTATATTGAAAAGTTAACACATAATTTAAGTGAACATTTACGTCACCAAATACCTTAATTCTTTCATTAACTTGCGTACTATATACATTTGTTCATGTACTACAATAAACTATGTTCTTGTACAAAACATATTTATGTGTGTCAAACAGCCACGTGATTTATTAAATTTAGAAATAATGTTTCTAAAGTATGTTTTAAGATGGCACGGATATCATAAAACTATATCCACCTTGCATGGGGAGATTTCTCTTCCAGACTACTGTCCACATTAATGAAGCAAGATCGATTTGGATAATAAGGTTATAAAATGCATATGTGAAATCTTGCAGTTAAGTAAACTATTTAAACAAATAATTAAATTCACTATAGAAGGGGACTTTTCCATAAAGTAAAACTATTGGGGGTGACATTTTTACCCGCCATGAAATCACTTACTATTTGTTTCGTAAATCTAATACAATGCCTAGATTCACGGGTGATATATTTTCCCCTTGGATAACATTTTCGGAGACATCACAAATAAGGGCGGTTTTAATTTGCTTTTTTAAGGAAATTACAGCAGTTAGGACTGAAGGTCTTGTTCATATTCATTAGGTGAAAAAATGTTCTGAGCAAATAAAATATGAATCATGATTTTCCATCTCGTTCAGAAGGGAATACATCTTCATCTGACATCAGAATCTTTAGGGAAGTCATAGTGTATAACACCATATCTCTTAGATTACTTTTATTGCATACGGCAACGATACAACGCTTACCCGGCATTTTCTTAGTATCGGTATGACACTTTTCGTAACCCTTCACGCATAAATAATAAGAAAGCTTACAATAAACATACAAACATTTACTATTCACATTTTGACTTTGGAAGCATACTTGACATAAATAAGAAGTTAGTAACGAGCGCACCCGCCTCGGTGGCGTAGATAGCTAACGCGCTAGTCGTGTTGAGCTCAACTGCTGAGGATGGGGAGATCGAGGTTTGAATCTCGGTCGGGTGAACTGGGGGTGGTTTTTCCTCAATGGTTTTCCACTCTCCCTCCACGCAAATGCGGGTTCACTTCCACTAATTCAACATTCCCAATTCCTAATCCATTAGCGTAATTAGTACTTAGGCGTATAACCCGAACGGGTAGTAAGACGTGGTGCTGAATAATAATTTAAAAAAAGTGCTGCACTACACAGTCACATGATCCGAACAGAAGCAAGCTTGGCTAGTTCACGAGCAGACGTTACAGCAGCGCTGCGTGTTAGGGTAGAGCTGAATGCTGGCCGGTAAAGTGAACGAGCCTTCCCTACAACTCTAGTAGCCTTAGTATAAGGAAGGACCCATCAAGATGACCAAATAAACCTTAAAATTTGAAATTTCTCAGTGAGTTGAGTAATTGCAGGAGGAAGGGGAGCTTGGAGGTCAACATTTTCAAAAACTAATATATTTAATTACTTCTCTGTATTGTAAAGAATTTAAATGTATTAATTAGGTACGGGAAACAATATAAATATACATTTACATAATAATAATAATAATAATAATTATTATTATTATTTAAAATTGCATTCTGAGAAATAGTGGTGATGGAGTATAATAGAGAAAAAAACTTTTTGAGATTAGGAAAAAAATAAAATTTTGACAGATAAATAAAGATAAATCAAATCCCAGATAGCCAAAATAACGTTAGACTCTAAATTTCTCAAACTGGGTTGGGAATAAGGAATCCAAAATCTACAAAATTAATAGAAACTACTACATCTCAGTGCAGTGTCGTTAAAAATTGAATTTTGGCATGCCCGTAAATGCACCACTCCAAATAACTAATAAGTCTGAGCATTTTAAAATGTAACTCCATGAAATCAAGGGAGGGGCGGGGGGAGTTATAAAAAACCTTTTATCTATAGTTTAAAATCGAAATTTGGCTGGCAGGTAGAAGTACAACTATAGATAAAGAAAGTATTCTTAAAACTATGTGTTTAAATGGGAGTTAGAGAAATTATGATTGGGGAGGAGAAGGGAAAATTTTCAAAAACCAATAGAAACAATTACTAACAGAACAATTTATTTGATAAGCTGAGGTGCTTAGTACTAGAGTGATTCTTTCAAATTAATTCATGTTTAGTTAGTAAATTTAAACTATTTCTTTTGGTGTTCATTTCAACAATGTCTCTGCGTAAGCGAGCAAATATTGATGCAAAGACTGCATATATATATATAAAATAGATTATATATATATATATATTTATAAAATAGATTATATATATATATATATTTATTTATAAAATAGATTTTACTTCTTATAGGTAGTAGTTAATTTGTGGCTTCATCAACATACAAAGTTTTCGCCTCATACGTGTCTGAAATTGTATTTTTGGTAGTTCAGATCAGGGTTTCTCAAACTGCGAGGCGCGAAGGTATTTCAGATGAGGTGTGAACCAATTTCTCACTTCTTTCGACTTGCCTAAATTATGATTGACTAAAAAATTAATATTCTGTTTGGCCTATGAAGCAATAAAATTAATTAATATCTTACAAAACCTTACTATTTTTATAAACTTCTACAAAGCTCTTATCAGAAAATAATTAAATCAATTAAATAATAAATGTCTCATTTTTGTATTTTAACGTAAAAAAGTTATTTTATTCTAAGAATAAGAGTCTTAACAATTAATTTTATGTTCATATAAGGCTCAAGAGTATAGAGTTTGAGAAAACCTGGTTTAGATGATTTGCTAAAAATAAGATAATTTACCCAACTTAAATGTGAGCGAAGCCGTGGGCAAACTCGAGTAAGTTAATATGATTATTAAAAAATGAATGATTGATTAATTCATTTAGCAAAATTAATAAACAAATATACTTAGAAAGACTGATAAAATATACTTTGGCACTTAAAAAAAATATATTAAAAATTCAAAATAAAAAAAATATATTAAAATGGTGTGACCACATGTATGTGCTAATTAATAAAAAACGGTACGGGTACAAAACTTTTATTTCTGGTACAAAACGGTACAAAAATTATTATTATTAGCACCACGTCTTACTACCCGTTCGGGTTATACGCACTTACGCTAATGTGTAATGGTAGGGTGATTGGGAGATGAAATGAAGGACCTACAGTTTAACGTGGAATCCGAACAACGGTGGTGGCCTGGCACTCCCCACATTAACAAGATGGCTTGTCGAAAATTAGAACAAAACCTTGGCAATGTAAAAAGTTCAACATACAAAAGTGGTACTACAGGTTAATGGACGTGCTGCTACACCTTGGGAAGTAGTAAATTTAGAAAAGACTTATATATTTTGAAACGGTAGTATATACTATTTAACTAAACACTACACACTTCGCCATCTATTAGCATCACTACAAATCTTAACGAATGTTTCCGAAGACAGCAAAACATATTTTAATAAATGGTCTAAAAATTAACTTTACAAAAAGGCGTTTGGCCTAAAAGGCGTTTGGCCTAAAGTCATTTGGCCTTAAAGGCATTTGGCCTAAAAGGCATTTGGCCTAAATGCATTTGGCCTAAAGGCGTTTAGCCTACACTTTAGGCCAAATGCCTTTTAGGCCAAATGACGGGTACCCCACTATACCGTGGGCCAATCATGGAAGTCACGAGCGGCCCACAGTTTGACCTCCCAACAACAACATTGGGATAGACCAGTGAACCTAATTAGGTATTAATCATCGGCCTCCCTATAGCCTAAACGATCTCCTGCCTAGGCAAGCTATCCTAAATATACATCAATGGACACATCATATCTTGCCCCTCAGGCTCGACTGCAGTTGCTACTTATTCATTGTTAGATTTTTGTGGTGTTGCTCACCCTGCGGGTGCTCAACCAGTGGGACGCGTCTCGTCCTCGATTGGCCCGTGGACCTTGATATGTCCTAGTAACTGTTTTTGTACTCTGATAAGGATAGTATATATGTATCAAGGGCTCTCTAGTATAGCTAAACCAGAACCTGCCTGAGGTACGCACTTACTCTGCCTGCAAGGCCGACTTGACATGTAAATAGCAGAAAGAATAACACCAGGTTTTGGCGTGTGTTATTATCTCGGCGCTTCTCGCCCCCTTGTGGCCAATACTTAGGCAAGCCTGCCACACTTCATTACTTCATTGTTATTAAACTACGTACTTACTGAGATATAAGTGCAATATGTCAAATATCTGTTTTATCATGTATACTCAATCATTAAATTTATTAATCATAATCTCCTCTTGTTCTCATTACTTATATATTAACATGTATGTCAAAGTGCCTTCCCAGGCGGTGCAATTTAATTACGTTCCAGATTAGTAAAGTCAGACCCGCCTCGGTGGCGTAGTTGGCTAACGCGCTTGTCGTATTGAGCCCGACTGCTTAGGACGGGGAGATCGAGGTTCGAATCTCGGTCGGGTGAACTGGGGGTGGTTTTTCCTACATGGTTTTCCACCCTCCCTCCACGCAAATGCGGGTTCACTTCCTTTAATTCAACCTTCCCAATTCCTAATCCATTAGTGTAATTAGTACTTAAAGCGTATAACCCGAACGGGTAGTAAGATGCGGTGCTAAATAATAATAATAATAATAATAATAATAATAATAATAATAAAGTAAAGTCAGAAAGGAATGTAGACAGAATGGAGGTCATGACACGGGCCTAAAAGACAAATATGAGGAGACTGTAACGCAGTTAAGCAATCGGATTGCGGAATTAACTGTAAGAATGAGAAAGGCTGAGGTTGCTGGTAGTCGTAAGTTAAGTGGGACTGAAGGTCTGGAATCGATACCAAGAAGTTTAAGTGAAGTAACCATGTCTCTAATCCCCAAATACAATGATAAAATGGGGAGCATCTCTGCAGCCCAGTCCAAAAAAAATAGATAGAGCACTAAAGGGCGGGAATTTTGTTGAACAATAAAAAATCGAGGTGCTTATGGTAAATTTGGAAGGTGAAGCCAGGGCCTGGGCGAGTAGTTTGGAAGGAGAGTGGGAGACGTATGAAGTGGCAAAGGAGGTGTTCTTAAAAAAGTATTGGTCTCAGGAGACACAGGACGACTTCCTCCAGTACATTTTCAACGGAAAATACCATCCCAAATTAGGCTCGATGGGTGAATATTTCCGCCAGCTGGTGACTCAAACTGAGTATCTAGAATATCCTATGGGAGAGCATAGGTTTATGGGACATCTAGCTCGCCATTTCCGTCCAAATGTGCAAGATGCCTTGATGATTGCGAATAGGGGAAGTTTGAAGGTCATGGAGAAAGTGCTAGTAGGTTCGACAATAGGTGGGAAAGAGATAGGGAGGTAGAACAGCGTAGTATGCAGAGCAGAGAGAGTGTTGACAGATATCGACAAGGACCATTTCCACCACACCATGGGAGAGGAGAGGTTCAGAACAGGAACAATGGGAACCAACCTTCCATTTATAATCCAGAACCAGGCAGATCCAATCAGTCACAGCAACCGTGGCAGAGGGAGAGAGAGTATAGGTCTAGGAATCAACACAACCTTTCTAGGGCATATAACCAAGGACATAGAAATGAGAATGGGCCAAACCAAAGAAATGACAACCCTAACCTAGCACAAACTCACTGGGTGAGAGCGCAAAATCTGCAACCTGAGACAATAAACCGTATGCATTTGGATGCAGGTGCTAGAGAGTCGGAAAACTTGTAGGCCAATTATGCAATGGTCCGGGCATGACAGGTAGTATGAATAAGAGACGGACGGTGGAGCAGTTAACCCACTTAGAGTATATGAACCAATATGTAACATTACAAGGCAGTCCCAAGGAAGATTTGTTATACGAGGGAAATAATAAATTTGAGTTCAGTAAAGTTATATCGCCAGAGATACACGGAAGAGTAGGCGATTTTGTAGTAGAGTTATTGATAGATACTGGCTCAGAAATAACTGCATTATCTCAAGAGTATTATGAGCAAATAAAAGAAAATAATCCAGAGATGAAAATTCCTGTATTGCCTGTGAGTAATATCGTGATAGTGAGGGCTACTGGTTTGAAGAATAAAAAAGCAAAAACTCAAGTGTTACTTGATGTAAAACTGACAAACAAAACTATAAATATTATTTTCCTGGTTGTGGAAGGGTTAAATGTTCCAGCTATTTTGGGATCAGATTGGATGACAGGGTTTAGTGTGAGGATAGACTACTCTAAAAGACAGGTAGTGATTGATAGGCAGAAAATGAACATAGTTGTCCCTTTTGTGGAGAGATTAGAATCCAAGATGATGAAGCTGCAAATAGAAAGAGAAAAGGAGGTAGCTATTGAAGAGGAAGGGGAAGTAGGAGTGAGACAGGTGTCCACCAGCGGACCTAGTATACCTTGGGAAAAGATTGAAGAAAAGATTCAGATGGCAGTGATTAAAGAGGAACAATGGGAGAAATTATTAGACATAATGTGGGAGAATCAGTTGATATTTTCTGAGAAACCAGGACTGAATAAGTTTTACCAATGTGAACATTTGGTTTATGTTGGGAGGTCAAGTCTCACCACTGTTGACGGGAGACGCAGTTATCACAATGCTGTTGAGTATATGAGGAAGATGCTTGTGTGGAGGTGGGTTTTGGTGGCTGTGGAAATGATGTTTATGTCCTGAGCAACAATGGCTCTACAATGATATACTACTTATAATCTACAATATTCAATGATACGTCTATGATACCATAGTAATTCAATACTTCTTTAACCCACTACGTATATATGATTACATGATACTTAATACAAAAATGCGTCGAAGAAGACCTGGGAGGTGGATGTTGGATCTCAGTGTGGCGTAGAGTGGAGTGCTCTAGGGTCATATAATACTTGATCCCGTGAGATAGTTGTGAAACAGGTGGTGGACAGCCACGCTCTCCTGGAAAGTATATTAGATGGGTGATTTGAGGTTTGAAAATTTAGTTTTTTATGTATACATAGATATGGTAGAAGAAAAGTATGCAAGTGGGAGTGTTCGTAAATCCAATGTTATTGATATTATAAAGTTTTCGTATGTATATAAGAAGTACCATTATTAACTATGTTGTAAAGTTTGTGTTGTAGAGATGATAAGTTTTAGTTCATATTAATTATAAGTGATTGCCATTACTTAGTAGTATATTTATGGAGTAATTGTTTCTGTGTTTCAATTATGAAGCTCTCTTATTAAGTAATTTAAGCAATTTTCAGATTAGATATGTTTACTCGCTTGGCCAGAGAGGTTATCTGAGGTTGGACATTGCTGCGTGTGTCCTTCCCCCAGATAAGGAAGGTAACTGTAATGTATGCTTTTGTAAACGATTAGATATTTGTTATTCTCCCTATATCAACTAATGAATATGCTTAACACATTTATTTGTTTATCTTTGTTTAAAACGCATTGTGTTTGAAATTTGAATCTAGCGGGAGGTTTTCAATCTCCGCTAGAATGCGTGGAAGAGATGTTTTCTCTGTCGCGCATGCGCATCCTTTGTTCGTAGTTTGTTTTGTTTTGTTTGTGTACGCGTCCCTGACGCCAAGCCAGCCTGGTCTCGAGAAATACAACCTTATGTGGAAATTATTAGTTAATAAAAAGAAATGCTTGGATGGCCGTGTGTATTTTTTCTTTTCGGAGTTCTACTTCTAACTTCACATTACACACCAATCTTGAACAAAGTAGTGTATTTGTTTCGTTTACTACATGCCAAAATACCCAGATACTATTGCTGAAATCTCTTCTTCAATTCATTTCTTAGATTTAACAAATGACGGTTTCATCTGGTCATACTTTTAACATCCAAAGCATCACATTCTGGAACTCCCATTTCCTTTATTTCTTGTAGAAAACAAGCCGGGATAAGAGGAATTAAATCATCACAATCTTCTGCCTGGTATGTCAGTGGACTAGAGTTAATGGCAGCTTCTATACTACAGAGAAGAGTAAGCATTTCTTGGAAAGTTAGGAAAGCTTTGCCTAAAACTCGCTTCAAAAGTTCTTTTATTACTCTTATTAACCTTTCCCAGAAGCCTCCCCACCATGGGGCACTAGGGGGTTAAATTTCAAAGTGATACGTTCAACCGAGCTATGTTTAGAAGTCTTTTCCCAATCAAATGTTTAAACGTGTTATTGGCACCAGTGAAATTGTTGCCATTGTCAGAATAAATAACAGAAGGTCAACCTCTTCGAACTAAAAACGCTGGAAAACTTGAAGGAAAGCTTCGGTGGAGAGAAAAGTAATCAAATCCAGATGTACTGCAAGGTAGAAAGCACAAGTGAAAACTACAAACCATGCTTTACACTCAACTCTATAAAACAGCGGACCCGCCAAGTCAATCCCTATTACTTCAAACACAGATGATTCTCTAATTCGGTTGAGAGGTAAAGGAGCTTGGGCCACCTCCGCATGTTTTCTCTTATGCCTCCGGCATCTGAAACAATGACATAACTTTTCTCACAGTTCTCTTCCCACCAATAATCCAAAAACTTTGTCTTTGGTGATTATGAAGAAGTCGCACACCGGTGTGATTTTGTTTCACATGCTCTTCCATGATGAGAAGGGAAACAACAACAGGGTGCGCTGGTAGAATAATAAGGGATCTTAACATCTTCAAATCTTCTCTAAGGAATAATCTTGTGTTAAATCTGAGGACAACGTCTTCCACAAAAAGATTTAGCGAGGATTGTCGACTATAGTAAGAGAATTCACTGGAGTTTTCTTCATTTCTTCAGATATGTCTTTTTCTTCATACACAGGTTCTGCTAGAGGCCAACAGTTTGGTTATTCGTGTAACCAGGCAGTGCCCTCCCACCATTGGGAATCCACCAGCTGAGAAACAGAACATCCAGGTGATGGCAAATCAGTTGGGTTCATTGAACTACTGGAATCAGTCAAGTTCCTGATCTCATTCACCCGATTTATTACAAAAACAGACCAATTATCATTCATACAAATCCAAGCCAGCACTGTAGAAGAATCCGATAGTTAAAAAACATCAAGAACCTTCAAACAAGTAGATTCTTGCACACCTTTTAGCAACCTCGACCAATTGTAGCTGCTAACAATTCTAATATAGGGATAAATATTTTTTGAGAGGGGATACGCTAGATCTTCCATCACATAACTGCACACTTATGTGATGATCTCTGGATTCACATCTAATGAAAACAACTGCCATATAAGCATGTAAACTGGAGTCACAGAATAGAAAATTCTTTTCGCAATAGAGAAAATTTTCCTTTTTATAGCTTCTCACCAATACACCTATTCAACCAGTCCACATTCAGAAGCAACATATCATCTTTCCGATCCCACAAGACTGAAGAGAGAGGTGTTGATTTTACCTCATCTTGAGTGAATTGCCGTCCTCTCAAATTAAATCTGCCTTCAGATAAGACTTCACTAGATTTCTGGATAAACTGATCTACTTCAAATTCACCGTCAATGCTCCTGACAACGTTGTCTACATAGAAGCTCTGTAGAAATCTCTTAATGATAAGGGGATTGAAATGGAAGGCTAGTAAATATTTACTCAAATGATAATCCAAAACTGCCACCAAGAGGAAGAGACTACAGATTAAGCCAAATACACTCTTGCATGTCTGAAGATATTATAGATATGCTCCGCTTCATTCCACCACATAAAACAGAGATATTTCCTATCTTCTTCATGGATAATTATCTGAAGAAAAGATTTTCCAATATCTGTAGTTTACAAACGTCTCCAAGCAACGTAAAACAATGTTTACCAATGCCAATATGAGTTCTGTTTCTAACAGTTTTATTGATTTGATGTAATTAACTTTCAATTTCTGAACCGACTGATTATATATTTATGAGTAAAAGCGAAATATTTTACCAATTTTCCCAAGATGGCATATACATACCTTCATGGTTCTTATACATACCACAATAAACATGAAACCGACGGCTTTACATTCCTCCGACGGAAGTTTTACAAGGGATTTAGTTTAGTTTATAGTCTATTGGCTTCGATTTGAAACTCATTAAACTACGATGCTAATAAGAAGCTTCATTGTAACAATAATTTAAATACAACAGAAAGTCGATAATTTGGACTAATTGCGGAGTGACCCAGTCCAGATTAAATACAGTCTGTTTATTTGATAAAAAAAAAAATAAGCATAGACGGGATATTTAAGAAAACTCATCGTTAAAGTAGAAACATTTTTACTTAATTTAATTTAATTTAAGAATTAAATGGTTTTTTGTTGCTAAATATCACAAATCCTAAAGCAATATCTTAAGGTGTGGCAGAAGGGAGCGCCAGTATTTTTACAGTTTTTATAAAATTTAAATTTCTTGATCAAAATAAATATAATATTTCTCCAGTAGCAATATAGAGTTTAGTTTTCTACATATACCAATATTAACAGATCTTGAATATCTGTCAGGGGTGTCTTGTAATTTTGTCAAAACCATTTAAATAAAGAGAAAAAGTTTTGACAAAATTTCAAGACACCCCTGACAGATATTCAAGATCTCTTGATAATAGTATGTGTAGAAAACTAAATTCTATGTTGCTACTGGAGAAATATTTAATTTACTTTGCCAAGAAATTTCAATTATATAAAAACTGTAAAAATACTTGCGCTCCCTTTAGTCGCACATTAAGGCAAAAATCTATCAACGAAAAAAAGTCTCATTATTTTTACCAACATCGGTTGAGGTGCGTTTTGGACGGCCATGTTTCGGATACTGATACCACTATGGTTATTTTTATAAATAATTTTTTTTCTTGGCAATATGGACTATCAACGATGCGGATTTCTTAATTCCAAATTGTCGACACACAACTGTATATAAACTTGTTGGAGAAAACTGGCAATGTTTCTCAACATTTTTTTCCCCCCAAAAGGTCTTGGTATCCGTTTATATTACACGCACATATTAAGTTCGCTAATAAAATAGGAATGAGGATTGCATAGATTTAAATTGAATGTACACGCATTTGTGATGAAGTGGAGTGGAAAATAATTTAGGGAAAGAAAACTCACCTATTTGATCGGAAATCAAACCCAGATCGCCTACAGTGTTACTTGACAGTAACACGTTTAACCATACGATGGTAGACGATACCATGTCATAGTCAGAAGTAGTTATTTACTTTTCGAGAAACTTCATGAGTACAAGATCAGTGTATTATAAATATAAATCACTATTGTAATTAATATTTTAGAGATAATTTGTACTGAAAGCTAAGAGTGAAATAAAATGCAACTGTTGAACTACGGACCAGTAATTTAATTTTATTTTTAGATTAATATGGAAGTTAATAGTAAACATGCTGAGCTGATTGAAAGAACAATAACCACTTTGGTAATAATTACTGCGTTGGTTGAGTAAGTCATGTAGGGACGACAATTTTGCGGGAGGTACATCAATATCGTAATAAGAATACATATATAAAACACATTATTATTAATCATACACCTAGGCCTCACGGTTCTTGAAGAAGAGTGTGTATGCTAGCATATAGGGCTCATGGTTCTCCAACTCGACAACTCTGCGTGGGACCACAGTCTGGAAAGCTGCAGCTTCGCCCGTGCTTCCACCGGCATTTTGGGGAAGAAACATTTGCACGCCGGCACATAGGGCTCACGGTTTGGGGTATCCCCTGGCTGGGGTGGAGTCACCTCATGAGTTAACTGAATTAACAGTCCTTTAACTCCCATTGGTAGAGTGTGTTCCCATGAGTTGCAAGTAGCATGCCAGTCATTATGTTCTGAAACAAATAAAATTATTCATATATAAATGGTACTGACATAAGATATTTACGGTAAGTTTAGAAATTTTAGTAATAGAGACCTTCAATAACCTCTACTAACCATAATACTACATTAAATCAAATTTAAATTAGTTAAAAAACACACCTGAACATGGGAATTGAGCTCGAGACATTTGGCTTTGGGAACCGAGGCTCTTCCACCGAGCTATCTAGGATTTATCCGATGTTTCGGCTCGTTATTCACTTATAGTTGAAGGTTGAGTCTGTGATGGACGTGTGCAACAGTCAGATACATATTGACGACCAATAATATGATATTTATCATACCTGAGTCATCTGACTCTTTGGAGAACAGTTATGCAGCTAAGTATGCAATACAAGATTTTTAATTTTAACGTTAAATGCTAATGAATACCAACGCACATCACAAACTCAGTGTTATATTACCAATCAAATAAGAACTCTGAACACTAGACCAATCCTGGTTAGCTAAATGGTATAGCATTAGGGCACTAAGATAAAAGTCCCAGCTTCGATTACTGTGCATGTACTATTTTTCATCTAAATTAAATTAATTGAACAATGACCCCTTCAATACGGACAGTGACTTAATTATAATGATTTTCACCTTGTCTGTAGATATTAATATACAGGTTATCTCAAATGTATTGAATCAAATAGCATGTAACTAGGTACATTTAAAGTAAACAACTGTCCAACCTTCTAGTTTCCCAACCTCGACATATTTGTAGCCGATCATGTTGTTCCCGGCAGCTCTAGACAGTTCCTTAAACCACCAGGCTTATATTGACAATATTACGTTTTTAATCAGAAAATCTTAGTACAAGGTAGTCAACTAAATACACCAATGAAGTTATGGCTTATTTCAGTCATTTCCGGGGAAACCAATGTGCTTTATTGGGTCAATTATAAAAATAATTTTATTGTTGATGTTATTAAATCATATATTAGATTTATTTTAACTCTAAATAAAACACGTAATATAACATTGTTAGAATATTAATTATAGATATAGTCCTGCAAGCAAGTAACTATAAATAAATCAAATATAATATTTTGACAGTTTATCAAAATTTGTATGGATTTATTAAAATTGTAATATTAAAACTGACATAACTTTTTGATTCGATGATTTGATCTCAGCATTGTAATCGTCTAGTTATCTTTTGTTCAATCTAAACCCTAAATATAGATTATATTATTATCGTAGCACATATCGATGGTCACGCAGAAAAGACAATAAGATCGTTTAGCTTGGTTTGCCGATGATGGGCCGTTTCGAGCTAGAAATCCGGACTGGTATATTGAGAGTGTTTTTACATAAACAGTCTTCTAATTATCGCCATCCTTACAATAGCGTTCATTATACAAAAGTCGTGGTATGAATTGCGAAACTAACAAAGATTAAGGCAGCACACATAGCACACTAAAACCAATCACTTATCCAATAATGTTATTTCAAGTGTACAAGGCTCAACATTACTAACATCTTACTTTAGACCATAGGTCAGCAACCAGTGTACGTAGTTCCATAAAATTATAATAAGTGTTTGGATTAATAACGAACTTGATATCCGAGTCAAATGGTTTAGTTCACTTTCTATCAATAATCTTTTTATTGTTATTGTTTAATTTTTCATTCTAAAATATTATTTTTTAAGGGCTGTACTATATAATTGATTATTAAAGTGATGGGTTGTTGTTGAAAATTTAGTTCTACCATTCATGAAAATAAAATTTGCTTTAACAATCTCTGATGTGGTTTTTAGGAATATTATTTTGTCTGTTTTAATTGATTGATTTCCTGTTTATACAATTTATTTTTTAATATATTAATTCCTTGGAATATTTTTATTTTATATTGTGTAATTTAGTTTCGAAGTATACCAATCAATTTAATTGTTGTTTTATTAAAATCCTTTACATAAATGATACAGTTCATATTTCTCCTTAATACAAGTAAAAGAATATAACTAAAATCAGGTGGGTGTATCCTAAGACACTGCTATGTCTCTGGTAAGTAAAAAATAAGACACTGATATGCCTCTAATGAGTATAGCCTAATACGCTGCTATAGCTGCGTAGTGAATAGCTTAAGACACTCTTATGTCTTAGGTAGGTACATATTATATTGTTGCATAATTGACGAAGTTTCATGAATCATTAAATACGATGCATCACGGTGTACACCGTGGGGGAAGATATATCGTGTTGACGTTATATTGTGACGAACGATATATTATAGAGGACGATCGTGATGGATGGTATACCGTGGGGAACGGTATCCTTTGAAGGACAATATATCGTGGGGGACGAAGTTAGATCGCTAATGACGTCTCAGCTTCATTCTTCATCGCCCAGATTTTTCTTCTTTCCTTCATGTCATCAAATATTTGAATCCTTTTTCCTAATCTTCGCTTTCCTTCTACCTTGCCCTTTATAAGTCATGTAGAAGACAGCTAAGGATATATACTATGTACAATATAAATATAGTATGGTTTTAAAATAAATATTTTTCCAAATAACGGGCAATCTTAAATAAAATATATGTTTTTAATCCTTGAAGATGCCCGCTATTGAAATGAGTGTCTTTCTATTGGTGTCTGTTACTCTCTCAAGAAATTAACACTACACCGAACACCGACTACGCCAGCCATTTTGTTTCAAGAGGGCGAGTACAATACGTCTAATCATGACCTTTTCCTCAACAGAAGCTTATCGGAATTTCATAAAACAAATCCAGTTCAATTTTAATACAACGCAAGCTTTAAATTAACAATATATTATGTAAGTAGTTAACTTTAAGATCAATAGTATTGTTGTTTAAAAGCAACCAGAAATAGGCCTAATATAGTTTAATTGATAGCTTATATGAAACAAGTTTCTACCATTTTCAGTATATATTAAAAACAAAGTAGTATTGACTTTGAAAGTGAATACCTCACATGGATTGGTCAAAGAAAGCGCAAAAGATAACGTTAATGATGATGTCACAGTCTTGGCTTGGAGCGTAGCGATAGAAATTTCAGAAGCAATATTACTACAAATAAAAATTCACACAGATAAGACAAAATAATTTTGACCTGACTGGGATTCCAACAGACAAAAATACCAGAGATGGTTAGTCAACACATTGAGAGGAGTGAGGTATATCTACTTAGGGGCCATCGCCACAGCATGGAGCCAATGATTTAATACAATTTATTTAAGAGACAAACAATAATAATACATATCTTGTAATAGGTTTAAAAATTCTTAAAAAACTTTATGTGAATTTTTAAATTTCTTTACATATTTAAGAATTGTTGTTGGCCATTTTTAAGGATAATTTTTTTTAAAATTAGTACTTGGTTTGAAATATTTTTTTTTAAATATTATATTTTACATTTTTCTTTGACTTCATGGGCTAAACAGACTTGTATAAATTTAGAACATTTTTTTTATTTTACTTTGATTACACACTGAAAACTAAACTAAAATAATTTACAAATGCTTTATTACCTTGATTTACGATAAAAATATCTCAAAATAATTTTAAAAAAGGTATTTAAAAATGTATTATTTATCTTGAATTTCTGTGGTTAGGGGAGGTATGTTGTTTCATATTTTCTACCGTGGCTGGTACATCTTGATAGACTTTGTATTTAATACCCCCCCCCCTCCACCCCCACAACCCCAAAAAAATAATTTAAGTCAATTCTAGTGAATGGGCAGCCAAAGGAACTGACGCTTATCTTCCTATCCACCAATAAATCCAGTATTGGTCCAATATTTCTCGAGATTTATGTGAATAGTGCACTAGACAAATATCGCACTGATACTACATGTGCATTCTTTGTTCTTAAGTACAGTATAGATTGGAAAATTACCACCTATATCAAATTGGGCCACCACTTTCTCCAAATTAATTAAAACTCATAAAGTCGTTAGTGATATCTATGTGCTAATATGTGCCCAAAATTCAACGTTTGTGCTATTAAATTAATCAAATTATTACAATTTCAATGTGGTGGGCCAACATGATTTCAAGCTAGTCTCCCATTTGTTTTAAACATCCAGAGGTGCATTGGGGCCGGAACGTCGTTCCAGTACTTATTTTTGAGCCAGAACGACGTTCCCCTTCTTTTTATAGTAATTGAATTGTTATTAGTTTCTTATTGATTACAGCAGCCCTTGGCTCCTTCAACTATTCATTCCATGTTTTACAATAATATTAGCCAGTGTATTGCATTGGAATTTACGACCACATATTCCAGTTCTAGTACAGACGTCTGATACAATAGGCATATAGTAGATGGTTACCCCTTCTCCATTTTCTAATTGTGTACACACTTTTGCATTTTGGAGTTGTTTCCATCGTATTTGGAATTTGAATAAGTAATAATTATCCTATTATATAGGCCTACACATGAATTAAAAATAGTTCGTGTTACATGGTTCATTCAAGCCCCTTTTTATTTTTATCAAACACCACTGCAATCATCCTAACTTAGTTTTGATCACACCATTCGTTAGTTTTCTGTTTGTGTGAATATTTGGCATCCACTGCAATGGGCCTTGTAGGGTGGGGTGCATTTATTGCTCCCGAGTATTAAGGTAAAAATAGTTTGTGCGTCCACTGCGGCGAAGCGTAAAGGTTAATACTGCAAAAATGGAACACAATCAATTGCACAACAACAACAACAACAACAACATGGGAAATATGTGCTACAGTTATTATAATGGCAACTTAAAAAACTTTGTCAAAATTTAGTCTGAAATGGGATTATATGAAAATATGCAAACTTTAAAAGTAATTATCTAAATAAATGAAAAAAAAACCTATTTTATTTAAAGATTTTTCACACAAATTAACTACAAACACTATTTTAACCACTATAATAATGTTTGTTGTGAAATATGTTTTTATCTTTAAACAAATATTTGTTTGTTTCTTCGAAAATACAACTGATCATACTTCTAGCAACTGTTCAACTATCCAAAACCTAATGAGCCTGGACTTGGATGACTGAAACATTATCACATAGAACCTCCTACTAACACAAAACATCTAAAAATGTATCATCTTTATATGTAATTTACTAGGGTATGCGAGTGTCTTTCGACAACTAACAGAAGACCCTAGATGAGTTATAAAGAGGAAACTTTGCACATTTATAATATCGAGCACAGGACAGAAACTAGCGTAGCCAGCTTTACAGTTTAAACTTATTTTTTCATTCTTTATTTCTTTAATATACATAAGATTAATTTAGTTCACATTTACTTTATCCATTCAAACGTAATAACTAATATAATTTTTACTTCAACAAACAAACCTCAACCTTAAGTGTGCTTATCAATTTAAGGCTAGGTCTCGTTATGTTGGTTAATATCATAATCAACCTGCCGTAGACCAGCATAAAAACTAGTTTTTAAAGTAAAACACTCAAACATATGAATGAAAACTTGGACTTAATAAACATGACTAAGTCAAAGACACGCTTTACAAATGGAAACCAGATTATTCTTAACCCACAGAAATCTCAAATATTTAGTTTATTATAAACCCCCAACTTTGCCTTTAGAGAACCTAAAAAAATGAAACTGAATAAAAATGTAATTTTAACATCAAAGCTATTTGAAATCAAACATTTTATTTTAACACGATAACTTGGAGAAACAGATTTTCTACCTGAGACGTTTTGGCAGTACATAATGTGACTGTGAGTAAGGGTAAGGGCGTAATAGAGTATAAGTCTTGCAAATTACAAGGCGGAGCGCCTACATTCAATGCACCCCACTCACCAGTCTTACATTTTAATACACCTTTGTCTCTGCAAGTAAAGTAAAGATAGACATACTTCTGTGCTATAGCAAATGACTCTTAAAACCGATTAGCACAGTCAGGAATGTGAATGACAGTATGTAGTCAGTTATATATTGTTTTCATTAATCTCTTGATTCAAGAGAGTGTTTGAAACTCGAAATATACCTTGTTGATTTTTTTTATCCGTGAGGAAAAAGCATAGACTCCTGGCCACCAGCATTTTGTTAACGTTTTGTAATCAACGTTGCTATTTCATAGGGTTGGTAAAATATTGTTAGTCAGTACTATTGATAATATCGAACGTGTCCATCGACAGTGGTGGGATTGCTTAATTTATTAATAAAATATGGCAGAAATGGAAAAATTAATCATTCGGAATGAAACAACCAAATAATTTATTTCAATTTGCAATCAGGGGCTGACACAAAGGGGGTGGGAGGTGCACCCCTATTAACTCTCCAAAATATTTTAATTAGTATTAATAATGAAAATTGAAAATTAAACCAATACGTACTATATTATAATAAATCACTACCAGTTGTCCTGTCATGTAATCTCTCAGTAGCCATTTGCTTTGCGTGTTAATCACTGTCAATAATTGATTTAAATTTTAAACCCATAATTTAGCCTAATAAACAAAAATTAACAAGAAACATGAATAAACGATGAACTTTTTCTTTCTTCAAATTTACTAATTACTTTATAATTTACTCTCAAATTTTAAAGGAGTTTTATTTTAGAGCATTCCGAGGGGTAGCTTCCCCTGACACGGTTCCGTGAGAGCGCCGGCACCCCTCCAAACACCGAGAACATCCTGGATCCACCCTGTTTACAATGGACATTTAAACCATGATGTGGCCTGAGAAAAAAAGAGAAAAGGAAAAACAAAAATATAATAAACGTTCTACTACATTTGATCGAAATGCCGTCTACCCCTTCCTTGCCTAAATATGCCAAAATAACACGAATAACACAAATGCCGCGGTAAAAATTAGTAAAAACTGTACAATTGCGCACAAACACTGAAATGATTCCTATTCTTATATACTTTTGTTAGTTGAAGTACCATAAACCTAAATAAATTGGATTAAATATATTTTCTCTTTTGTTTAACAACACTGGTGTGGATATTTATTTGTTAAAATCGTAAATTAATCAAAGCTATCGTAAAATCGTATAAGTTATTTTCTTGTACATCTAATGAGATTGTTTTGGGAATTTTGCAGTTATTCCTGCCTACCCCATTATTGTTATAATATTAAATAGCCAGGATGGTTATTAATATGCAATGTTTGTTTGTTTTATGGATTTATTTTGGTTGTAAAACTAAAGATAGATACATGTAACACATTGAACATGGCGGATACACATATCAAACACCCGCCCAAGAGGGGCTCTTAATCGTTGGTCGACATTTATCATTTATAGCACTGAACAATATTACGTGTAGAGCCATGATGGGCTGATAATAGGATTACAATATATTTAGAGGCAGGAAAATAATATAAAAACCTACCGTATCGCCCATTTGTAGTCAACAGGGACCTTAAACATATCACGGTGAAAATGTATAGGAATGGAAAAGAAACCCTGGAATAAATAAGGAACCAAATGTATACAATCAAAAACGAAAAAAACGAAATTAGAAGACCCCGATCATGCGAGTCGCCGGTGTCGGTGGGAGTAAATAATAATACACCACCAGGGCTACTACTATGACATTCCCATACGTAGCCCTGGCGTGAAAATAAAATAAACTTACATAGTGGACAATTTCTGGCCATCTGACGTCACTAAAACTAGAAAAACGGTATAAATCAAATTATTGGTGCTATCAGAATTACTGGTCCTGCCCGCTACTTGTGGACAGATTGTGAAATGCAAAATTTGTACCGGATTGTTCGAAAACAATGATGGACAGTATGAGTACATTAAAGTACCAACATAGGACATACCCCGATTCGACGACTGGTTGGGGCAAAATTAAGGGGTGTTCAGAGCGAGGGAGGCTCCGGGGTCGGTCAATGGGACGATTGTTACTCCACCAGGTCTATATAGATATTTCCACACGTATCCCTGGTGGGAAACGAAAAATAAACTTTTACCGGTGGGCGCTTTTGCCCTTATGGTGCTAATACATTAAAGGAGGGAACAAATAATCAAGTTTTGGTTTGGGTTTGAGTCTGGGATTACTGCCCACTCCTCGTGGGCAGACTATTATAGGTTTAGAGTGTTTTATAGTCCATTTTGATACAGTTGATTAAAAAAATTATTAGAACAGGCTGTGGATAAGGACGGGAGACACAAGGAGAGATGGTATACGGTAACAGGTATTGGCTTGAGATCTCCAGGAACGTATCTTACTCAACTACTTTATAAAGTTTCACTATAACAAATAGATACCCATGTGTGAGATTCCTTTTGAAAAATACGTGTTTTTATCATGGAGTACATTGATTATAAGGAGAGTATTTGGGTGACAATATAATTTTTATTTTTATCTATTTAGCCCGTATATGAGGCTTCCGTAATGTAGTAGTTAATATTGTATTACACTATCGCGTGTAATATTGTCGTTTATATTCCTTATAAAACATAGATTCGTTAATCAAACCCTTTCATTTTATTTAAAATCAAACTATAATTAGTATTTGTTGCCAGGAGACACGATGTATTTCAATATATTATAATAGTGGTTTCCTAGATACATATTAGTGTTGTGTTTTATTTTATCTTGTTAAAATATATAATTATTAATATGTATGGTAAATGATTTAAATGAAACTATATTGTGAGTAACAGAATATTTTAATATTTAAAACTTCATGTTGTTTGTCCCTCCACCAACCAGTAGAACAGTCTCCAAAACTTTTACAATGTAAGCTCCATGCTTCTTCTAAAAAAATTAAAAATCGTAAATATCAAATTAGCCCTTTTAATAAAATTGTTATTCTGATTGGAATAAATTATTTTTATAAGCTTTGGAGAATTTAAATCCAGAAATAAAACGATATGATATAGACCAGATGATGAGTTCTTCAACTTCCTCCAAGATTTATTTGTATGTATTGGTTGATTTATGTAATTTAGAACAGAGTGTATTATTGGGGAACATCAAATATGCAGTTATCTTGAATAACTAAAGTTATAATTAACTTAAAAGTGGTATGTGTATTTGCTATTAGATTTTACCAGTATTATAGGTTGGAGTTGATCACATTTCCCCCCAAGGTCACTGAGGTTTCGGCGGTCATTATTTTCACTCTTCGGAGTACCGAATATTTCATAAATTGCGAAATCTGTATAATATTTAAATTATTTTCATATACATAAAGAGATAACATTGTAATGGTACTTTTTTGACCTCGAGATTACGATGAATATTTTCGTTTTATAAGCTTTCGAAACAAAAAATGAATTTCTTGATTCGTTCTTTCTTATCTATATCTTGGTTTAGAGCCGAAGTAAGGGAGAAGTGCAGTTTCTGCAACACTCATTTACATAATGATATTGATGAGTTGGAGGGTTCCTGAGATGTCACGATAGATTTGTTGATGTGAGGTGAGGAGGTGGGGAGGTGGGGGATGACTGATATGAGTGAGGAGGGGTTTGGGAGGGTTCCTGAGATGTCACGATAGATATGTTGATGTGAGGTGAGGAGGTGGGGAGGTGGGGGATGACTGAGATGAGTGAGGAGGGGTTTGGGAGGGTTCCTGAGATGTCACGATAGATTGTTGATGTGAGGTGAGGAGGTGGGAGGTGGGGGATGACTGAGATAGTGAGGGGTTTGGGAGGGTTCCTGAGATGGGGAGACATATTTTTTTGGTGCGCATACGAGGACACAACTGGTTTTTTTCTTAAACATGGAGCAGATACGGGACTCATGAGATATGTGAAGTAGGGGGGTGAGGGGGGTGTGGAGCACCTGTTTTTTTCTTATACCGGTGCGGCATACGAGGACAGGGATGAGAGGGTTACAGGGAGGATTGAGTGTTTTTTCTCTCTCTCTCTTTCATAGACGTGACGTAGTAGACAGCTACGGGCCTCGAACCCTGGGATATGACAAGTATATTCTCTCTCTCTCAAACCCTGATGGTCAGTCCTAGCAAAGATTGGGAATTAAGGATATGACAAGCATTATTCCCCTCCCTAAATAAATAGTACAGTTTTTTTAAACCTAGTATATTCTTAATATTACATTGATACATATATTCAGTACAAAATTCTCTCTCTCAAAGATTCTTTCATGCATAGTCTTAGTCTTTCAACATACACATACATATAGTCTATTCAACACGCGCACGACCGGTTCTTTCACCACTTGAAAAGATCGTATTTGCCGTCGCCTAGATAGATCAGTCCGCGCTGCGAGGCGTTAAACCGACTTCTGTATCTCGCGCCAAAGTTTTTACCTGGAAGATGCACTTTGCCCACATAATCCAGCGTCACGATGTTTGGCTCGTCCTCCGGTTCGCTGATCTCTTAGTCTCCTTCCAGGCGACGAACGTTGTAGGTCCGATACTTTTCAAGTTCGGAGATGCTTTTGACACGGTCGAGTTCCTCGCGCTCGATCCGATACAGCTCGACGCACAAAGCGTCTTCCTCGAGCAGGGATGTCGATTCCTCGAGCTGGGGAGCGTCTTCGCTGAGAATTTGCGGCTCGTCCCCTTCCTTCAGCTTGTAGACAGGACATGATGTTGAACAGTTCTCGACGGACTGGCTCGCCTCGTACATTCCTGGATTATGGCATCCGAGCCAGTGCACCGAAGAGTCGCAACACTCGCTGTAACCCTTCTTGGCTCTCGCGATGTAGTATTCCAAGCTGCTGTCTGAGATCTTAATTTCACTCATGTCCTCCAGACGATAACCCAACCGTCTAAACATTTCGAATGAGATGCGTCTCCCTACCTCCCGGTCGCTTTATATGCTCGGGATGGAGGGGGGAACATACCCTCGCCCCCCCTCTATATCCTTCGCATCGATCCACGAATTGTGTGTCGAGTCGAACCCTAACCATTTGACGTACGCTCTATTTCCGGAACGTCTGACTATCTTCTCCACGAGGTAGACGTCAGGAAACGAAGTCTTTCTAAGTTCCTTAGCGTAGAAACCGCCCGTGATAGGGTTACCTTTCATATCTTCAAGTAGGAAGGTCCTGGGATTAGTCTCGACCACCTTGCGTATTTTAAACAGTTCAGTCGACCAGTTTGCGGTATAACCCTTTTCTAAAACGTCCTTATACTTGCTGATACGGACTATATCGTCCACTTTAAATACGTTCGGTGTGGAATCTGAACTCTTGAACCGTTAGAAGACTGTATGTAAAAGTTTATCGTCCTTGACGTCTATAGGTCTCATCTTTATGGTCGAGTGTACAGTACGGTTGTATTCGTCCAGTAAGGAATCGATCATATCAATCCATCGATACGATCCTTTAGCAGTGAACCTCCTCCACATCATGTTCTTGAGAGTGCGATTAAATCGTTCAACGACGCTAGCCTTGACGTTGCTGTATGTAGAATAATGTTGATCCTCTTTCTCCTCATGAGTGTTTTGAATTCTGCGTTGTAAATCTCTGACCCGTTATCCGTTTGGAGATGACGTACACGAGGTAAACCTACCTTGTCGAGGAGGAGAGCCATTGCGACGCTGACGTTCTTACCCGTCTTAGTCTTGACGGGTGCGGCCCAAGCCCTCTTGGAATACACGTCGATGACGGTGAGAAGGTACTTGAATCCCTTATTCGAACCAGAGTAGGGTATCATCTCTACCAGATCGGCCTGAAGGAGCTCGTTCAAGCCTCGTACGCTAACATGTCTTCGGCGGAATCGTCGTCTTGCCGGACGATGGAGTTCGCGCGCAATCTCCCACTTGACGCCGGACATGATTATGATAAAATATCGAAGAGTTGAATGTCTTTATACGATGATTCCCGCCTCGCGTAATTCCTCGATGATAGAAACGATCTCGTTATGGTGAGCGGAATGTCCGGCCTCGGTAGATGCGTGCAAGAGTCGTAATCGATCAACCAATTCGTTAGGATCGTCCCAATAGGTATAATCGACGCCTCTTCCCGTCGCCATCTTGTATAAACCTTCACCCTCGAGCTCCTCTTCAAACATAGGTTTGATGATTAGCGAATACTTTGATCCCGCCCGCATCTTGATACGAGCGTAAGGGTCGTTTCTCAACCAATGCGCGTTCGTTTCTTCGAGCATAGACTTGTATACTTTCAGATCATCCTTAGTATAATGCGCAGGTGCTCTTCTGAAGAGTAATTCTAATAGTCCTCGAGTATACGGTACCGTCTTATTGTTGAGAAGTATTGTTCCGTCTTTCCCGTCGAATACGATAGGCGTATCTCCGAGCTTGGTAGAGTCGCCTTCATGACGTACCCCATATGTCTTATCGGAATGCGTGTGAGACGAATAAAGTTAAGTATCCAATAGATGGTTGCTCTGCGATCTCTCGGGCGGGCTTCGAGTTCGGGTTCGGCGAGCGCCTTCACCATCTTGTTTAGAGGTTCCGTGATAGGTTTGAACGTTTCATTCGCTACGTGCTCCGACTCGTGCCGGGCATCGCGTAGTTGCTTATACTTTCGTTTAATAATCTTACTCGCTTTTATGATATCCTCCGTAACCTTCGTCGACATGATGTAAGGTGCGAATGTCTCTTACGACGAAGAAACGGCTCATTATATCTAAACGTAAGTAAAACCTAATTCGACGTGTAAAATCTGAGGCGTCGTCGTCGAGCGTGTTTCTATCATGAAAGATATAGAGTCATCTTTGAACACCTCGAAAGGAGGGTCGTCGATAATTTTAAGATTCAACAAGCAAATAATATCTTTCAAGTTCATGACCATCGTTGAAACGATGCCCGCCCTCTTGAACTTATAACCGCGTTCACCTGTTAGAGTCAATTCGAAATGTCTCCCATCCTTCTTCAGAGGTTTCGAATCCAAGTAGATGTAGATGAAACTGCGATTAACCGTAGAGTCTACATAAGCTTTAGACGCAACGTCTGAAGGTAATGAGGGCATACCTATGTATCGCAAAACTAAACCATCTGCATCGTAAAGCTTGTTGTTATCCGGTCTCCTTAAGCGTAGTACACTCCGGCTATAAAATCGTTGTAAATGGTTCGATGCATCTCGAAAGCTTCCTCTAGGCTTAGCAGCTTAGAACCTAAAACGTCAAGCGTTGTTTTATTTTCGTTGAGACGATCCTCTTGATGATGAGACAGTTTCCGCACCTCCTCTACCCCTTGACGAGCACTCTTCTCAAAGTTGATGTATTTCACTCGATTGTTCTCCAAATCCTCAATCAACGATTCCATCTGTCCTTTGATGAGGTCCTTGGCAGTGTTGAGAGCGACTATCTGCTCGTTACTATGTCTCGCATCCATCCTATCGACGTAAGACTTGTTACAGACATCCTTAGATGTGACGGGTGACTCGACGTTGACGATCCTTTTCGATCTAGCGTCGTAATACCCTTGAGAGTTTAGAGTTAGATTTCCCTCTGACTCGATCAGAGATCTATATTTGTAGAGACTATGACCGAATTTAGATATGGACGACATGATGTTTTATCGCGTACTGAACGCGCGTTCACCTCAATCGTGCAAGATAAAGGTATCGAACCTGTAGCGATATCGTCCTTTATCGATCTCGTGATCTTTGCTCAACACGAGAAAATCATACTTGTTTTCTTTCCAACACAGCGAGCACACCTCCTTGAATTTTTGGAAAGTCATATCCGTATTCACGTGATCGTCGTAGACATGTCTCAGGTTCGTATCGTCCATCCTGAATAGGATGAGAAGATTAGCGTTATCTCTCAACATCTGTTTCGGGATGCGCGAGTACGTCTGACAGAGATAGAAACAGTCTATAGCCTTATGTCTACCCATACTGAAATAAGCCTGTATATTAAACTGTTTATCGCAAGCGACGTCGTCAAATATGAATACAGAGTCGGTTTCAGCCTCGGACGGAGGGATAATTTCCGCGTTGTCAGAATAAGGGAAATAGCCCATGCCTTCAACGAGTGAGAGGACCTTCGATAAACGTTGATACTTAGGCTGGTATAACGATTTTGAGTAAACGTACACGTTCTTGAAGCTTTAGCTCGTTAGGTTCCTCCAACAGGCTGGTCATAGCGTTGGTTTTACCGCAATTCGATGGTCCACAGATGATGCAGTGGATAGTATCAGGTAACAACGTACCATGTCTCTGAGGTAAAGCTCCTCCCTCATCATGATCGTAGTTGTGTACAGTTAAAGAGTCTGTCTGTTTCTCGAACCGCATGTTGACGACTACTTCATCTATATAATGGACGCACCTATATAAATGTAATCAGTACGTGTCATGAGGCGAAGAAGAGGGGAGATTTGTTGGATAAGATAATCAATAATCTACCGTTTGAAGCGCATATACCCGGATACCAGTACTGCGGACCGGGAACAAAGTTGGAAAAACGATTGAAACGGGGCGATCCTGGAATAAACGAGTTAGATCGACACTGTAAAGAACACGATATCGCCTACTCCAAGGTGAAAGATCTTGCAGGACGTCATACTGCAGATCGTGAACTTATCGAGAAATCGTGGAAAAGATTACTCGCGCCAGACTCGAAGTTGAGCGAGAAAGCCGCCGCGTGGGCAGTCACCAACGCGATGAAAGCTAAAGTCAAGATGGGTTCAGGTCTAAAGAAGAAGAAGAAAACTCAACGTCATCAGCGGCGTCCTACTACTACTAACTACTACTAGACGTCGTAAGAAGAAGGGAGGAATTCTACCTATACTACCTTTGATCGCAGCGCTTGGAGCCGTCGCCGGAGGAGCCGCAGGAATCACCAAGGCCGTACAAAGTGCTAAGGCGAATACGAAACAATTGAACGAGGCTTAGAGACATAATCGTACGCTCGAAGCTATCGCCATGGGGAAAGGTATGTATCTACGGCCTTACCCGAAATTAAAATGACTACCTAAACGTGCCCTTACTGAAACGGATCTGCGCAAGTACGCCGCCGAGTTAAAAATCCCCTTCTTTAGAGGAGTATTTGCGAGAGATGCATTACCTAACGGTCCTCCTTTGGAAGATAGAGAACGCCATCATCAATTTAGACGATGATAGTGGTAAGGGTACGCATTGGGTGGCGTATAAGAAAAACGGTGAACGGGCGTTTTACTTCGATAGTTTCGGTGATCTAAGGCCACCGCTCGAACTTGTTCAATATCTCAGAGGAATACCCATCACCTATAATCATACTCGGTATCAAGAGTACGGACCGTTTTATGCGGACATCTTTGTTTAGCTTTCCTTACATACTCACGTTGACGTTCGAACTTAGTAAATATGTCTATGACACTTACACTGACAGGTCAGAGTTCGAATCTGACAGAGAACTACTTCCCGATATCCTGCTCGGAGAAGAGAATCGTGAAGAAGAATGGTTCATCGGACTGATCAATCTGGCCACGTTCAATTCCATACCGAACATTGACGAACGTAATAATAAATTTTTTTGCGACGGTAAAGAGTATACAGTCCCTCCAGGCACCTATGAACTTGAGGCGTTGGATCGATTCTTGCGAAGGGAAGTCCCGAGTAACGTAAAGCTCTCGATTATCGGTGACCCTAGCACTTTAAAGAGCTATATCACTTGCAATAAGCCTATCGACTTTACCCGACCTGGTACGTTTGCATCCTTGCTAGGGTTCGACTCAGTCATACTTCCTGCAGGGAAGACGCACATATCTACCAATACTGTGAATATTCTTCACGTGAATGTGATCCGTGTAGAATGTAGTCTCGCTAGCGGGACTTACGACAACGGAGAACCGAGTCATACCTTGCACGAGTTCAGCATGACGGTCCCGCCAGGCTATAAGATAGTGGAAGCGCCTAACAATATCATTTACCTTCCGGTAACGAAGCGAGTAATAGAGTCTATCTCGGTACGACTTGTTGACGAGCGAGGAGATATCGTCAACTTTAGAGACGAGACGATATCGCTACGTCTACATCTGAAACGACTCGCTGGAGATGGTACTCGTACTAGATAAAACAAGACGGCGAAGTCTTCCTCGAAACATTGAGAGAAGGACAGTGAAAGCGTTAACACCTGCCAATAAACACTATTTAAGACGTCTAGGTTACTCGTTACGAAAATAATGGATGACGTCATGGATATTCTGAACATTGGGGAGTCTGTCGCTTTTGATACAGCCTTGGCCAGTTTCCAGTATCATTCCTACGCCTCGTATATTCCCGGTCCGTTAGCTAACGGAACGAGCTTAGGATATCTATCCAACAAGAAGGGTTATGCACCCTACCTCATCGCTCTCTGCTACATATCAAAGGGCGACTACTT
Source organism: Timema cristinae (assembly GCA_039000515.1). Taxonomy (NCBI): domain Eukaryota; kingdom Metazoa; phylum Arthropoda; class Insecta; order Phasmatodea; family Timematidae; genus Timema; species Timema cristinae. The sequence continues at coordinate 78,709 of JBCFYV010000005.1, forward strand.
TTGAATACGGGAGAACCTGGAAGCACTTCAAGAATTGTTAATAACGGAATACTGCATCATTCTCAAGAATCGCCTATGAGATCAACGGGGTAGAGATTGATCAATCGAGAGATGTGGGTATTTCGACCCAACTTAAAAACTATCACTCTATAAGGAATGGTTGGCAGACTCATCTTTCAAACGCGGGTTGGAGGTTTGAAGGAGTTCACGTACATGCTGAAACGGGCATCTTTGACGTATGCATCCCTTTACGTCTCATACTAGGATTCGTTGAAGACTATTCCCGAATACTGATCAACGCGAAACAAGAGCTGGTGCTAGTTCGTTCCACCAGCGACAACGACGCTTTACAAAGAGCCCCACCTCCTGCTGCAGAGACACCCTCTAGGATTGAGTTAAGAAAAATATCTGGCTTGTACCACATATAAAGACTGATGATATCAATCGTCTCAACCTGCTTAATTTCATCAAGAGCGGGAGGATCATCGAGCTACCTTTCCGTACTTGGGAATTGTACGAGTACCCTAACGTACCCACCTCTAATCAGCATGATTGGACTGTGAAAACGTCAACTTTGCTGGAGAAACCTCGTTACGTTGTTTTCGCGCTTCAGACCGGACGGAACAATACGACGGTAGCAGATAGAAGTATTTTTGACCATTGTAATTTACGTAATGCTAAACTCTATCTAAATTCTAACATGTACCCTTATGAGGATATGAACTTGAACTTTAGACAAGATTCCTTCTCGAAATTTACGAAGACTACGCCAATTTTCAGACTTCGTACTACGGAACGAGCGCCTCTTTACCTTTACTTGATCCTTCCCATTTCAAGTCTCACGCACCCATCGTTGTGTTCGATGCCAGCCGACAGGAAGATATTCTCAAGGACGGTATGGTGACGTGTCGTATAACGTTCGAGACGGAAGAAAATATCCCGGTAATATCAAGGCGTTTTGTCTAATCATACACGATAGAGTGGTCCGCTATAACCCTTCAAGCAGTGATGTAAGCATGATGACATCATAAAGAGGGAAGACCTAATTGTTCTCGACTATTAAAGGAACTGAGAGGATGTCTCGGCTAAAGAGTGTTATCGGTGACGATAGTGTCAAGAACAGACTCGACAAACCCTGCTAAAATGTCTGAGTGCTCTGCGAATGGTTTAAGAATTTTAAGTCTGATCGGTCAAAACTTTTGCGATCTAACCAAGAGTGCGATGCGGAACGATACGAGTTCGGTTATTCCAGCATTGCTTCATATGATAACACTGATAAACGAGTATAAAGAGTACATAGATTTCAATAAGTTATCATGCGTCTGTGGTCAAGACGAGGTTGACATGACCAGACGGAAGAAGAAAACTACAGACGCTTCTAAACGAAGCTCGGAAAGAAGATGGAGCCTGCAAAGAAGAAGCCTCGAGAGGAGTCAGAGGAAGCGTAAGTCCTCGATTATCACAAGAATTAATGATGATTGGATTAAACGTACGAATCTTGTAATAGGGCTCTAATGATTTTAACTTTAATGATTGAAAAAAAAAATGTTTAATGTATAATCTTATAATTAACATTTAATGATTATAACTTTTAATGATTGAAAAAAAAAGTTTAATGTATGAATCTTGTAATAGGGTTCTAATGATTTTAACTTTTAATGATTGAAAATAAATGTTTATGTAATTAACTTTTTAAAAAATAAATGTTTAACGTAATTAACTTTTAATGAAAATTAGAAATAAATGTTTAATATAGATTTTAAAAAAATAAAGAATTATTGATTATAACTTTCATTGTATCATTTAATCAGTGAGGGGAGAGGAGGCGGATGAAGGAAGGAAAGAAATAATGAAAAACACCATCCATAATTATGAATCTTGTAAAAGAATTAATGATGATTGGAAAAAAATAAATGTTTAATGTAATAACTTTTAATGATTGGGGATGTTTAATGTAATTAACTTTTAAAGTATGAATCTTGTAATAGAGTTCTAAATGATGATTGAAAATAAATGTTTAATGTAATTAACTTTAAATGTATGAATCTTGTAAAAGAATTAACGAGGATTAGAAAAAAAAATGTTTAATGTAATTAACTTTTAAAATATGAATCTTGTAATAGGGTTCTAATGATTTTAACTTTTAATGATTGAAAAAATAAATGTTTAATTAACTTTAATGATTGATTGAAAAAAAATGTTTCAGTTCTAATGATTTAACTTTTAATGATTGAAAATAAATGATTAATGTAATTAACTTTTAAAAAAAGTAAATGTTTAACGTAATTAACTTTAATGAAAATTAGAAATAAATGTTTAATATAATTAGTTTAAACGTATGAATCTTGTAATAGATTTAAAAAAAAGAATTATTGATTATAACTTTCATTGTATTATTTAATCAATGAGGGAAGAGGAGGCGGATGAAGGGAAGGAAAGAAATAAAGAAAAAAAACACCATCCATAATTAATTCTATTTAATGAATATAAAGATTTAAAACACATAGATACATACTAAATTAGTTGGTTTTTTTCCACAAGTTATAGTTCTTGAAATTGTTGTTTTGTTTATACATTAACACTAATCACTTACACTATAGAGTACAGGACGTGAATATTTTTTTTAGTTTTAATCACTTACACTACAGAACATGAATATTTATACATTAACACTATAGAGTACAGGACGTGAATATTTTTTTAGTTTTAATCACTTACAGTATAGAACAAGAATTTTTTATACATTAACACTGTAACATTAGCCACTAGCTAAAGTTACAATACTAGGAATTGTAAACTTACCCAATTCTACAAGACGTCAGCGGCCATGCTCATGTAAACACTGCGAGCCACTTATCAACACACACCTGGCCATCAAGACCTTCCTTGTAAGACTGAGGCGCGTCAACTGGAATACGTCACGCCGTTTCTGCTTGCCCAAAGACCATAAGAAGAAAAGAAGTAACACTCCACCAAGTTTACGAGCGGGCTTCTACTAGATCCGTGAGGCTCCTAGAACCTTCTCCACCCTGTCTACGTTCTTTGGTCCCCCCCCTTGACTATGTTCTGCAAGCCGTGTTTTGTGCATATAAAAGACCAACCATGTGAAGTGAGAGCCACTCTTGGGCTGGCGTTGGAATTCGCCTGAACAGGCGAACGCTTCAAAATTAACGATGTAAGCTAAATTCAGTTTAGATGAAATCTTTAACGTTTCTAAAATTACGTTTAGGCACTTTGTTGTTATTTCATAATGGATAGACTTGATCTTTCAAACTTGCGTTTTAGTGACTTTCCATGATAAATGGACTTAAAACTTTCATACTGGCATTAGGTTGCGTCTTCAAATATCTGCCTACATATAACTTAAAACTTTGCACTTAGCAGTATGCATATAGTAATTGGACTTTATGACTTTTCAGATTTAATATGTTAGTGAAACAAGTTACGATTTTACTTCGTTTGGGCATTTGTGTTGGTTTAAATGACAAGGCAAAGTTCACAGTTAAGTTTTAGATCTATTATGATTGAACGTAAAACTTCGGGCATAATAAATTTAAATGGCGTAAAGGTTGCTGGGATCATATTATGTTATGTATACTATTTATGATGTTACGTTTTGTGCACTTATATTATTGAGCGTAATCTATAAAAAACCTGCTTTTGTTAATTATTTTCAAAGGTTAATAAGTTAGGTGCTGAACTTATAAATTATGTCATTCATAATTTTACCTTGTCTATGAACTTTAAATATAAACCTCGTAAGGTGTTTCATTAAGCTAATGTTTATTGTATTAGGATAGTTCTTGTTGGGTTGTTTTTGATGTTCACCTTTGAACATGAATTACCTGCCGCCATCAGCGCACCATAGGGGTAAAAGGAAGTTGTGGTTGTAAACGAGAGGTGTTGGCCAATCTAATGCATGGGTCAATCCAACACCAACATCTGGTAATACGTCAGTTAGGTTTAATCATATACCCCCTTCCCCTTTTTGGGACTGATGAGGTATTAATAATAATGTTTATAGGTTATATTTTGGTAATTGTCTTATTGAACTGTACGAGGTTAGGCTGAGGTTTATTTGTTGCTTTCACGCCAAATTGGAGCTTTCCTGAGTAAGCGTAGATGTTTGCTTTCAAATTTGGCGCTCATGGTATGAGGCCATTGAATAAGGTTGTAAAGACGTTACATACTTGATGATTGTTTATGTATTTATATCTATTTTTGTTCTCTTTTTTGAGAAGTTATAATAAATTATTCATGATGGTGATATTCGTTCCTTCTTTATAAGTATCATCCTTCGGTTATTTTAAGTTAAGTAGTTCATGTGAGGTAATCACTAATATGGTATGACGTCTGGGCTGTGTTGATCGACCTTTGAGGGCGACCGTGAGAACTTGCCCTCTTCTATCTCTAATTGCGTGTGCTGGGTGTTATCTAGCTTACCCAGCGGGTATAACAAGCTCACTCACCCAGCCCACTCTATCGTTTGTTATTGTGTTTTTTCTTAAATTTTCTTATTAAGTGTTTGAACCCTCTCTTTTGGATGGTAGATCCTAATTGTGGTTCAAAACACTGCGCTACTCTGCTAAAGAGTGCGTGCACGGGTGTGTTCAACTTGATATTGCTTGTTTGACCTTTGTTTCATGACCCAACCGTCCGCCATGGCCTACGCACCTGGGAGCCTAGTCAACACCAAGTCCGACATCTACAGACTCAATTCTGCAGACCTACGCCATGAGCTCGAGGGAAGAGACATCCCGTTCCCCCCCGACGCGAGCGTGGGAGTGCTGCGGTCCTTGCTTTCGGATAATTTCTGTAAGTCGGACGCCGCTGATACTGTAGCCATTAGCCATGCAGTTAGCCAACCTTCCCTAAGGGATAGTGATTTGCCCAAGTTGAACAATGTAGAGTTGGAAGAGGCGGGAGAGCACACTAGCCCCCCCATTGATCCTGTTAGGAGTCATTCTATTACTACCCCCTCTAAAACACTTAGTAAGATTGCCGGTGATAGCCTTAAATTATTACCTGTTTGCGACGGTCAATCTCCTAACGTATTGTTTAAATTTTTATTAGAAGCAAACAGGGTCTCAAAACTTAGGCTTGTGGGAGATACAGAGTTTTTGATCCTTTGTATGGGGAAAGCCACAGGTTTCCTAGCTCATTTAATTTCCGATTATGTACAATTAGGTCTTAGTTGGAGGATTGCAAGAGTACGTATTTTGGAGTCCTTAGTCTCCAGGAGGGAGAAAGAGAGGCTGTGTGGGCAACACGTACGACGTTTTCAAAATCCTCAGGAGCCATTTAGGGTTTTTATATTAGCTGTCTCGGAAGCCACAGAGATTTTGGATCTCAATCTTACTGAAGGAGAAGTCGTGGAGATCATCTTGGAGAATGTGTCCCCACTGACTAGAAGGCATTTTGTGTTTTCACACAAGCCAACCTTGTTGTCAGACTTATATGCGTTAGCTTCTAACATAGAAGGATCCTTACTTGCTGAAAAAGAGTATTTGGAGGCCCACCCCCCACCAATTGTAAACGATTTACCTCGACGTATCCCCCCCCCCTGCAACCGGGTAGCTTCCAATACCCACGGGAGGCCGTTAGGAGCGATTAGGTCAGGAAGACGGGTGGACTTGTCACACGTTAGGTGCTTTCGTTGCCACCAATTGGGGCATTTTCAACGCGACTGCCGGTCGGGAAACGTGTGACGCGTGGTTTTGAGAAGGGGCCGGCCGCGCGTAAATGTAGGAAACGTAGTGACCCCCTTCCCCCTGTGGTTAAAGTTATTATCGGGTCTAATCCCGGGTTTGCGTTGCTGGACACAGGTTCCAGTGGGTCCTTTGTAAACAGCGACTTCCTGAAGAAGTTAAATGGGTCTTACAATATCGTCATTAAGAAAGTAGAATCCAAACCATTTATTGTTGGCAATGGGAGTTTATTATTAGCCCAGGAGAGAGTTAGTTTACCCATTAAAATCGGGGGATTTTCGTGGAAGAGAAATCTATATTGCATCCCGTCCCTCCCTTATGACATTATACTAGGGAACGATTTTCTGTGGGAAACGGGTGCTGTGATTAATTCTGGGCAAAGCGTATTAACCTTTGGATTTTCCCCTAAAGCCCATATTGAGTTATGTCGTTCTGCTACTGTGTGTGGCGTCCATCTTGTAAAATCCTGTGATGATGCGATTAAGGGGTTAATTTCCCGATATTCTGACGTGATTACCACCCGATTGGGTAAATGTGATGTACTCCCTTATGAAATAGTTGTTCAGGATAATGTCCCGGTTAGGTCCGGTCCGTACTCGTGCGCCCCACCTAAAATGAAGATCTTTCGGGAGCTGATTGAAGATCTTGAAGCTAAGGGAGTTATCCGCCCCTCCCATTCGCCGTACGCCAGCCCCGCATTTATAATTCCCAAGAAAGACGTAGGGTATAGGCTCATTGTGGACTTTCGCAAGATTAACAAGAAAATACGGTTCGATCCCTACCCTATGCCCAGTATTGAATCTGCTTTCCAACATCTAGGTAGGGCCAAGATATTTAGCTTAATAGACCTGAACGCCAGTTTTTTGCAGTGTGCCCTAGTTGAGTCATCTAAGAAGTTCACGGCTTTCGTCACCCCTTGGGGGCTGTATGAGTTCAATCGTGTCCCCCTGGGTTGTAGTGTGGGTGGGCAAGCGTTAAGTCGTGTCTTGGACCAGGTGTTATCTGATATTAAATATAAGTATGTTTTTAATTATTTAGATGACATTTGTGTCTACAGTGACTCTTTTGACGAACATATAGGTCATTTAGAGGAAGTGTTATCCCGTCTTCGCCGTGTAGGTTTGACAGTCAATCCTGATAAAGTTACCTGGGCTAAATCTTCAATCAAATATCTTGGTTATGTTATATCCTCGGGGAACTTACTTATCGACCCTGAGCGCGTTCGCCCTATTATTGATTATCCCCCTCCCAAGAATTTGAAAGGTGTCATGAGGTTTGTAGGGATGTGCGCGTACTACGCGAGATTCATCCCCTCCTTTTCTGAAATTGCCGCGCCCCTGAATTCTTTGAAAAGAAAAGGGGTTGTGTTTTGCTGGGGTGCCAAGCAAGCTCACGCATTTGACCTGTTGAAGAAAAGGCTCATCTCCCCTGAGGTTTTGCGCATGCCCGATTTTTCGTTACCCTTCCTCCTCCATGTCGATGCGTCCTCTGTGGCGCTAGGTGCTGTACTCTCCCAGAGGTGTGCCGAGGGTGTCAGGCCGGTAGCGTTCGCCAGCCGCACTCTCTCGGAGGCAGAGAGGAAGTACAGTGCCTACGAAAAAGAATGTCTTGCCTGCGTCACAGGCGTGGAGCGTTTCGCGGATTATTTAGAACAGCGAGAGTTTGAGCTTTACACCGACAACCAAGCTCTCGCATGGATGTGGAATCATCCCAAACAATTGGGCAAAGTTGGTAGGTGGGTATGGAGGTTATCCAGGTTTAAATTTTCAACCCACCATATTTCGGGGAAGCTTAACGCTGCGGCCGATGCCTTGTCTCGTATGGCTGAGGACCTTGATCCTATCGTGAGGGAGGGCTGTGACCCTGAGTCCTTGGTAATTAGGTCCATCCCTGAATCTTTTGTTGCTATTCAAGACCATCAAAGTCATGACCCCTGGTGTGTCAATATTATGGAGAGACTCCAGAAGGGAGAGAATATGGGGCAATACTCGATGTTTAGGGGCCTTCTTGTAGTAGATAATGCTAAGGGGAAAGGTAGAAAAGTGGTAGTGCCGATCTCCTTGCGACCCATGTTGCTGCGTTACTTTCATAATTCTCTGCTAGGTGGGCATTTGGGTGTGTTGAAAACTGTAAAGAAGGTGTCCCGTGAATTTTTTTGGCCCGGGTTGTACAGCGACGTCAGGGAATGGGTTAGCCGCTGTGAGGATTGCCTAAGGGCTAAACCCGCCCTGAATTCCAAAGTTGGGTATCATTCGGCCGATGTTGCCCAACGCCCCTGGGATAAAGTCTTCGCTGATTATGTAGGGCCCATTACCCGTACGACCTTGGGGAATACTTGTATACTTGTTCTTGTTGACGCCTTTTCTAAATTTTCAATTCTTATTCCCTTGCGTAACATGAAAGCGACGACCACTGTGAACGCTCTGTGTAGGCGCGTCTGGTCCTTGTTTGGGGCGCCACGAGTCATTGTAAGTGATAATGGCCCCTGCTTTAGGTCAGCCGCATTTAATGATATGTGTTTCGGCTGGGGCATAAGGCACGTCACCACCAGCCCCTATCACCCTGGCCCTAATCATGTAGAGCGCTTTAATAGAAATCTGGTGGTGGCGCTTACTATTTTTCATAACCAGGCTCAGCATCGATGGGATCAGGACATTGATCTTCTTAGTGTAGCGTTTAACTCTGCCTTCCACGAATCCATAGGATGTTCTCCGGCCTCTGTGTTTTTAGGTAGGGAGTTAAATCACCCACTTCTGGCCATATGGGACGTAGGCCCTTTGCTTGCGGAAGATGATGCGGTCCCCTATGAAGATAGGTGTAGGGACGCTTTGGTTCACCTCAGGAGGGCTCAGAAAAGGGTAGCTAAAAGATATGACAAGGGTAGGGTCCCTATTCCTTTTGAGGTTGGTGATCACGTGTTCTGTCGTGAGTTTCCCTTGAGCTCGGCGATTGATAGAAGGTCTGCCAAGTTGTGCCCAAGGTGGAGTGGGCCATGGAGGGTGGAGAAGTTCTTGACCCCAGTCACGGTCCTCCTCAAACTGTTCTCCGACGAATTGGTTGATAGACGCGCCCATGTCAGTCACGTGAAGCCGGCGAGCCCAAGAGTCACGAAGGATGATTAGGTATTTAGTTTTAAGCTTGTGTAAGTAATTTAGGTTTAGAGTGTAAATGATTGGTATTGACGCCATGACTTTTATAACTATTATATGCTCTCATACTAAGCTCGGGCCCGAGCATAAATATGACACCTTCTGTGACTATGATACAAGTGCCCATGTGAACGCTATAATAATAAAAAAAAAAAGTGCAAAGCGAATCTAAGACATCAAAGTGACAGGTTAATATACCCTTGGGTATGGTGTTTAACATATAAGCATTTGTGAGTGTCAAGAGATCAAGAGTAGAAGTTTATTTGTCCAGCAGCAAGAACTAGTGATTTCTTTTAATGTACACCCTCGTATAAGAGCGAGATGGTGATGGAGCAATCCAAGTGGGACTATTGTGATCCGGTGCCTACGATTACGGATGTTGTTTATAAAATCTTCTGCACAAACATTGATCCTTTTTTTTATGCACAGCTCTCAGGACTCCCCTCTCCCCCCCCCCCTTTTCTTTGCTGCCGGGTGGAGATCGACGTCCTACCAGTTGCCGAAGTTCACGACCCAGAGATGCCAAGGTCTGGGACGTAGACGAATGGAGCGCCATACGTTGCATGGAGAGTAGCCGAGGTGCACGACTCTGGGGTGCCGCATCGAGACGAAGGGGACAGTGGACGCCCTTAGCTTTCGGCCAGTGACCGGGCTTGGTGCTACCAACTCGGGGACAAAGGAGCCGCTGCCTATTCAAGTTGATAGAAGGAAGTTGGGAGCCATGACCGACTGCTCATCCCCCCCCCGCCAATGACCAAGGGGGGGGAGATTTGTAACATTAGCCGCTAGCTAAAGTTACAATACTAGGAATTGTAAACTTACCCAATTCTACAAGACGTCAGCGGCCATGCTCATGTAAACACTGCGAGCCACTTATCAACACACACCTGGCCATCAAGACCTTCCTTGTAAGACTGAGGCGCGTCAACTGGAATACGTCACGCCGTTTCTGCTTGCCCAAAGACCATAAGAAGAAAAGAAGTAACACTCCACCAAGTTTACGAGCGGGCTTCTACTAGATCCGTGAGGCTCCTAGAACCTTCTCCACCCTGTCTACGTTCTTTGGTCCCCCCTCTTGACTATGTTCTGCAAGCCGTGTTTTGTGCATATAAAAGACCAACCATGTGAAGTGAGAGCCACTCTTGGGCTGGCGTTGGAATTCGCCTGAACAGGCGAACGCTTCAAAATTAACGATGTAAGCTAAATTCAGTTTAGATGAAATCTTTAACGTTTCTAAAATTACGTTTAGGCACTTTGTTGTTATTTCATAATGGATAGACTTGATCTTTCAAACTTGCGTTTTAGTGACTTTCCATGATAAATGGACTTAAAACTTTCATACTGGCATTAGGTTGCGTCTTCAAATATCTGCCTACATATAACTTAAAACTTTGCACTTAGCAGTATGCATATAGTAATTGGACTTTATGACTTTTCAGATTTAATATGTTAGTGAAACAAGTTACGATTTTACTTCGTTTGGGCATTTGTGTTGGTTTAAATGACAAGGCAAAGTTCACAGTTAAGTTTTAGATCTATTATGATTGAACGTAAAACTTCGGGCATAATAAATTTAAATGGCGTAAAGGTTGCTGGGATCATATTATGTTATGTATACTATTTATGATGTTACGTTTTGTGCACTTATATTATTGAGCGTAATCTATAAAAAACCTGCTTTTGTTAATTATTTTCAAAGGTTAATAAGTTAGGTGCTGAACTTATAAATTATGTCATTCATAATTTTACCTTGTCTATGAACTTTAAATATAAACCTCGTAAGGTGTTTCATTAAGCTAATGTTTATTGTATTAGGATAGTTCTTGTTGGGTTGTTTTTGATGTTCACCTTTGAACATGAATTACCTGCCGCCATCAGCGCACCATAGGGGTAAAAGGAAGTTGTGGTTGTAAACGAGAGGTGTTGGCCAATCTAATGCATGGGTCAATCCAACACCAACATCTGGTAATACGTCAGTTAGGTTTAATCATATACCCCCTTCCCCTTTTTGGGACTGATGAGGTATTAATAATAATGTTTATAGGTTATATTTTGGTAATTGTCTTATTGAACTGTACGAGGTTAGGCTGAGGTTTATTTGTTGCTTTCACGCCAAATTGGAGCTTTCCTGAGTAAGCGTAGATGTTTGCTTTCAAATTTGGCGCTCATGGTATGAGGCCATTGAATAAGGTTGTAAAGACGTTACATACTTGATGATTGTTTATGTATTTATATCTATTTTTGTTCTCTTTTTTGAGAAGTTATAATAAATTATTCTTGATGGTGATATTCGTTCCTTCTTTATAAGTATCATCCTTCGGTTATTTTAAGTTAAGTAGTTCATGTGAGGTAATCACTAATATGGTATGACGTCTGGGCTGTGTTGATCGACCTTTGAGGGCGACCGTGAGAACTTGCCCTCTTCTATCTCTAATTGCGTGTGCTGGGTGTTATCTAGCTTACCCAGCGGGTATAACAAGCTCACTCACCCAGCCCACTCTATCGATTGTTATTTGTGTTTTTTCTTAAAATTTCCTTATTAAGTGTTTGAACCCTCTCTTTTGGATGGTAGATCCTAATTGTGGTTCAACACAAATGAGTACATGACGTGAATATTTTTTGGTTTTTAGTTATAGTTCTTGAAATTGTTGTTTTGTTTATACATTAACACTAATCACTTACACTATAGAGTACGGGACGTGAATATTTTTTTTCAGTTTTAATCACTTACACTACAGAACATGAATGTTTATACATTAACACTATAGAGTACAGGACGTGAATATTTTTTTTAGTTTTGAACATGAATTTTTTTTATACATTAACACAATAGAGTACATGACGTGAATATTTTTTTGTTTTAATCACTTACAGTATAGAACATGAATATTTATACACTATAGAGACTACTGAACATGAATTTTTTTTAGGTTTAGTTCTAATCACTTACACTGTAGAGAACATGATTTTTTTTTTCACATAGAGTTGACTGGCCTGATTGAGTAATGGTACCAAGGAAGAGTATTGACAGTTCCTGGTACTCTATATCTTTTGTCGTCGATAGAGCATAGAGCGACCCTATTGAATTTTTGTGTGTAAAGTTTGAATCCTACATCTCTTATTGAACGAGCCTCTCTAATGACTATCGTCTCATCTGTCAAACAATTACGATAATCCTCTAATGAAAGCGTTCTTAACGCGCTACTCTTCACCCCTTTAGCCTTTAGCGGCTCTCCATCTCCTTGTATCGAGAATGAATAGAGTTTAGGACGTAAACCAATGAACTGAGTGATGATCCGACCTCGAGTTTCGTCTTTTAGTTTACCGAGCACCCCTTTATTTACTACGGGCATCCTGTAAACATTGTCTTGTCCGTAGGTGGAGGTGTCCAGGTAGTCATTAGCTAACAGGGCGAGTCTCTGGTATGCATCCTCAACAATCATGTAGTAGAGAAGTGAGTCTGCATCAGTGTATTGAAGTTTTAACGTACCTTGGGGGAAGGCAGGGATCATAACCTGGTAATGCAGACCGTACATGACTACCTTCGAGATTTCCAAAATGGCGAATCCCGCATAGATAGGCATATCAAAGTAAATCTCTTGCGGCTCCATCTCGATGATGACTAGGTTTTCTGACACTATCGAGCGGTTTTTAAAGTTAGGGCTGGCTATGAGATTACCTGCTCCAAATTTCCCATCCCACCTGGTAGCTATCTTTATCGTACGGTAAGCCCTCTTGTTAGATATGAGGCGGCCGAATGCAGCATTGTTCATCAGTTTGAAAAACATGTTTTCAAATTGATTGCTCGCTTTACTCCTCATTTCCGCGTTCAACCTGATATACGGAGCCATCCCCGGCGCTTGCTTGAAACTGAGAACACAGTGAACTCTCGTCAGTTTCAACCCGTTCGCTAAACATAGCTTTAGATGACGGTAGTGAATGACGTACCCGGTCTTATCAGCTAAAGTTCTTAACAGTTTCTCATGTTTCCCTACAGGTGGAATCCCTTTCTCAGGACAGAACGGCAAGTCAGAATGAGCGTCGTGCACATCTCGCGGATATTCAAGATCTACCTGCAAGATATAGCCCGTATCCGCATCGTCCTCTACTTATAGCACGTCCAATCGAGCAATTTCTTCATCTTCGAGCCACTTGAACTCTCCATAGGGAAGTGAGGACAGCATACTAAATGAGTATAGTCCATTCACGTCTAGATAGACAATGTAGGACTCCGGCTTGGAAGGATCAAACGCGTCCATTAGCGATTATTCGCTACAGCGTGACGATTAGCCACAAAACATATCCCTCCGAGGAAAGCTCCCTCAATGAATTGATGAGTGTCCACATCATCGATTAATTCGAGCCGTACCCGGGTTATTCTCAATAGAGCCTGGTACGCTAGACTGGGAGCTGTAAGGGACCATCCGGGATCGAGCCTATACGTCTTCATGCAGAGATCACGAAAGTTCTCAAAGACGTCGGCCTGTAAAGTTACGTCCGTGTACAAGTAGAGGTTCGAATAGTCCCAAAGATTCTTACATTCGAATACTCGCCAAACCTCACAGGCGTCATCATAGTCTTCCTGAGAGATATGACTATCCGTGAGTGCGTTGTAAAATTTATCTTTGCCCGGTAACTGAGTCTCGTCCAACCGCTCGAATGAATCAATATAATCATAGGGGAACACTCCTTTTCGTGTGACTAATTAGAAGCGTTCATCCTCGGGATGACACTTACGGGTGATTTTAAGTTGCTCGCGTTCGAGGTAAGATACGCATTTCTCTAGGGAAGTACATAGAAAACTGAAACTATCTATAATTTTAATTGTAATCCCTCGAAACCCGCACCAAATATATTTCATGATTACTTTGAATCTTCCCATAGTCTCTCCAATAACTCTGACTTTTCCTGGATTGACAACGCTCTCCCCCATGAACGGAACAGTTTCTCTACGTTCAACGAGTGATTCGAGAAGGAAAAAATTGTCGTAGCAACGCGCGTTATGGATTACTACGCTCAGGTGACTCGGGTTCTTGTAATTAATATTACACCCTGCCTGACTACTCCCACGATAAAGTCCAGTCAAGTGACAATGATTCATAACCCGAATATCATCATTCTTGTAGGGCTTCTCGCATATATGACAATGAGAGGTTGTATTATGAGCGTCTCTTTGAGCAGAAGTTAACGGTTTCATTGGTACAACGGTTCTATAGTACTCTAGTATACGCTTCGCCGTATCTACGAGCGCCTCAACAAATTGGTCAGTACAATCTTTTCCCGTGAAGTGACGGTACTCTGAGAGACTATCGTCAAAATTACATTTAACGTACATTCCTACAGAATAAGTTACATGACGCTGAACATTCTCGGTATATGAAAATTTTGGGTCGGGATCACTCGTCTCTATAGGCATAAGTAAGCTCTCCAGGTCCGCATATACGATAAATCCTGTTTTCTCCTGCTGCTTATACTGAGTGAACGAGAGGAATTTATCCTCCCCTTGAGGGAATGTACTCCTTACCGCATCGAATTTTATACACGCCTCTTTATGTTTTGTGAGTTTGTTTTCAGTCAAAAAAGTGGACAGGCATCTATCGCAAAAGTATCTACGTCTTCTGTTAGATGCTAGTTGAGAGTTTATTAACCGTGACAGATTTTTAATCCAGCTGAAATGATAAGTTTCTGTCCCGTGCACTCTTATCATGAATAAATGAATATGTTTAGCGCGCTCTTTAGCACTGACGTGTACGGGAACAATTACTAGTTTTTTAGAGGTGTCAGCTGTGTCAATATAAGAGTCACTCCCATCATGCTTTGCAGTGTACACATTTACAGATATATCGTTAAGCTTTTAAAGCGCTCGATATATCTCATTTGGAATAGGAGAGGGATCCCGTCTAGATTCAACACGTCTCTAAAATTAGGGTAAGAGGATAAACGTTGCGCATTTCCCGTCGGTTTAAAAATACCTGATAAAACAGATACAGGGAAATAATGTCCTTCTTCACATTGCACATTTATCAGTGCTTTACGGCTGGCTATAGTTTCAGGGATTTAAACCCGAGCCCCGATCGTGAAAACCGTGTTTTTAGAGAGATTTATTCTCATCTCTAATGTACCGTCATACATCCAACCCGAGTCTCTAGAAACAAAACCTTCAATTTGAGCAAGGAGGGGGAAAAACTACATTATTCTCATATATCTCCTCCAAGTTTGTAGTGCTAAATATACCGCATAGAGTTGAGTTGAAATACCCTTTCTCAATTCTACCCTCGCTAGGATGTCTAAACTCGCAAATGAGACTGCAATTTACCTTTATCGAGTCATTTGCAATTGTTTCTTCTACCGTCTTTACGTATATACCTCCGCACGCGACGAGAAACAGAACGGGGTCCTTATAAGGCAATTCGTTAGTGATAGAATAGGTTTTTATACGGCGGGTGTACGCCTGCTCAATAAGTTTCAATGAGAGACCTAACGGTTCCAGGTAAAGCCTAAACTGGGTAAATCCCGTACCTAAGTCACGTGACTGAGTCAAAAGTGTCCGGATCTGTATATCTATATCCTCATGTCCGAGTATCAAAACGCTCGAGGTCTTAATCAACCCTGGTGTATGCTCTATATATGCTTTATATACTTGTGTTGTGATATCACGTTTTAGATAATTAATTAAAAGTTGTTCTTTCGAGGTTAATTCACGGAGAGTATACACTTTATTTCCATTTATTTGTCGAGATATAATGATGGGGGAAGAAAAGAGCGCTCTTTTAACTAGAGGTTCTGCCATGTTCGCTCTATGCTCTCCTTTGTTAGCCTCCTCTTCATTCAGGTACAGTCCCCTCCAAGATAACGTCAAGTGGGCTCGAGATGGCTGTAAACAAACAGGAACGACTATGATGAGTAAGTGCAATGGGAGGGTCAAGGTTCGACTCTCACCCAGGATGGTTTTAACCTAATGATTTTTCTAGTCTCTCTAACCACGCAAATTTGTACACATTTCCTCTAAAAATATAACCTTATTAATCCCTAAACAGTATAACCAGAACGGCTAGTATGGAAGATTTGTAAGAAAGCTTTTTTGTTTACTGTAAATCCAGAAAGGTTTAAATGTATTTTTTTTGTTGCTGAAGGTTGCTGTCCCTCGCTCCCTTCCGTTAAAAGAAGAAAGAGGAGAAAAGAAGGTGACAAAAAAAGTGTGTTTAAACTCCCTCGGTCCCTTCTGTTAAAAGAGGGTGGAAAATGTCTGTTTAAACTCATTTCAAAAACGACTCAAGTAGGTGTTTTTTTAAAACTATTCATTCGTGTTAAATTCTCGATATTCCTTTAAAGCATTATTAACCATGACGAAAATGTACTTAAACTATTCACATTTAACCTGAAAACAATTCAATGATTATTGACTTAGGTCTTACGAGGAATAGATTAAACACAATTATCCTGGGAGTGAGGATTGAACCTTGTATTTTTAGTTAATGATGTAAACAATTCCTTTTTTTAAACTCATTTCAAAAAAAACTATTCATTCGATGATTATTGGTCAGGACCGAGGATTGAACCCTGGACCTCTAGGTTTACCAGGTTTATTATTGAGTGTCAATTGAAGGATGCTGTTGTCCCGGTAAATAGATTACCCGGTTCACCGTAATTGTAACCACAAAGGCCTAAATTTTGGTGACATGTCATCTTTTTTTTGTTACATATAATGCTCATAATTACATAATATCTGTTCATGAACCTCTGTAGTATTGGAATTTAAGGTCATATTTCCTTGATTTGTTTAATTTTTTAGGTCTGATTAGGCCTATTCGCGTAATTCATGTTGAATAAGTAACTCATATTTAGTGTCACTTTTAATAAATAATCTTGAACAATTGAGTAATTGATATATTACTCCAATTTAGTTAATTAACCCTAAGAATCATCGCAAGACCTAACTCGAGTAAGGAATGGGTATAATGAGGTGGACTGGATAGAACTAGCTCAAGATAGGGGTATGGTGTAATGAGTTGGGCTGGATAGAACTAGCTCAAGATAGGGATAGGGTGTAATGAGGTGGACTGGATAGAACTATCTCAATATAGGGATAGGGTGTAATGAGTTGGGCTGGATAGAACTAGCTCAAGATAGGGATAGGGTGTAATGAGGTGGACTGGATAGAACTATCTCAAGATAGGGATGGGGTGTAATGAGGTGGACTGGATAGAACTATCTCAAGATAGGGCTAGGTTGTAATGATGTGGACTGGATAGAACTAGCTCAAGATAGAGATAGGGTGTAATGAGGTGGACTGGATAGAACTAGCTCTAGATAGGGATAGGGTGTAATGAGTTGGGCTGGATAGAACTAACTCAAGATAGGGATAGGGTGTAATGAGGGGGACTGGATAGAACTATCTCCAGATAGGGCTAGGGTGTAATGATGTGGACTGGATATAACTAGCTCAAGATAGGGATAGGGTGTAACTATTCACATTTAACCTGAAAACAATTCAATGATTATTGACTTAGATTAAGTACGGTTATCCTAACACACACACATACACACACACATACACACACACATACACACTCATACACACATTCAAACACACACATACACACATACACACACATACACACACACATACACAAACACATACACATACACATACACATACACATACACACATACATACACACACATACACACATACACACACATACACATACACATACACATACACATACACATACACTTACCTTCAAAGTTCAGGATGGCCGTTTTGGTGGCGGTAGAGAGACCTTTGTAAACAAGTAGTAGATCCGCTTTCGAGATATCCTCTATCTGAGCATCACTAAGCGTCGAAAATCTTCGCGGCAGCCAAACTTGATACTTGGCGTCGAGCACAGTAAGTATACGACGACCGAATCGAGTATTTACCGATTTTATTGAAGAAATACGGTACGCGTGACCTATCTCCAAGTCAGTCAATTTACGCGGAAGTATTTCATTACTTCCCACCTCCGTCAAAAATGCAGCCACAAATTCTGATGCCATGGCTAATATAGCTACCGGTTAATGATTCAACAAAAAAAGGGCTGACCAACCCTATTTATAGGCTCCAAGCCACGCCTCTCTCCCTCCCCCTCCCACAAAGTAGACGGATCTACACCCTCAATGTGAAAACTACTCAACACAAAGTATCATGATTCTAAGCATGTCACATAGAAAGAAATTTATGTTCTAATGTTCATGAATCAGATAAAATACCTTGACTGTTATGAGAATATACGGCTCTTTCAAGTGCAGCTGGCACACCTGTGCACCCCAGTCACTACGTCAAGCCTAGCCTCTCTCACTTTACCGTGTGAGCACCGTACAACCCTACCCATAGGGTCTATACGCTACGTCACGATGATGAGAGAGGGAGAAAAAACACCCAGGCAGTGCGAGAGACAACCCTTTTCATCCCTGTCTCCGTATCTGCACCAAAAAATTATATAAGTCTCCCTCTCAGTCAGCCCCCCACATTATGCTAATGTGTCCTCGTATCTGCACCAAAAAAACCTCCAGCTGCTCCACACCTCCTCACCCCCCTACCTCACATCTCTCATGTGTCCCCGTATCTGCTCCATGTTTAAGAAAAAATCCAGTTGTGTCCTCGTATGCAGCACCAAAAAAATATGTCTCCCCATCTCAGAGTAACAATACAATCTTCGTATTGTACAATAGTTACCCCACCCAACCTGATTCTACATGCTTCATCACGTATAACATACTACCCGCTCCTTAATAACTCCGACGTAACCTATAATAGTACTGTTCACTATTATAGCCCAATGCAGCCCAACCATCTCACATCAATTAAACATTCTTTATTCATCCATTATTGTCCGTCTACGAAACGAGTTGTTCGTCACGTACCTTGAATCTCCAAGCTGACATCACTAGAATCCTGCCAAGTCAAAACGGCCCGGCTGGGTCGCGGACGACTACAAGAAATGTCCAAAGCTGTAACCGGCCCGAGAAAAAATTATGACTAAACGAAGTTTCTGAGGGTCAAGCTGACAAATCAAATCTGCGCAGTGTTGCCACCTGGGGAAGACCATAGCAACCGTCACCTAGCAACAGACGCTTTCAACGGCTGTCGAGTGATCAACTTCAAATATTCATGTTTTGCTGCAATGCGTCGGCTGACGGCCAATCAGAGACCAGGAAGAAAGAAGAGACTGATCTATGATGACGTGATGCCTGGGGTTACGTGACTGGCTTGAATAGGAACTTTCCCCCCCTTTGTTTTGTGTGCTAGATTCAGAAATTATATATATAAGTGTATAAAAATTGTATAACGACAGAGCATTGCCAAAGGGCGAGGTGGACAGAGCTTTGCCACAGAGCGTTGCCAGGGGGCATTGGGATCAGAGCGTTGTATGACAGCGTTACGTGTATGGAGGTCCTGGAGGAGGGACCAGGGAGTTTGGGCCGATTGGTATCATTAAATTTCATTTATAGAAACAGCATGACAGGTATCTGGGTCATGGAGGATAGACCGGGAAATTTAATTTGTTTAATATAAATGGACTCTTTTTTATTTGCTTATTATGTGTCAATGTATCAGGGTCGTGGAGGTTAGACCAGGCTGTAACTATGCTTTCAATATTATTAAACTGTTTTTTTTTTTAGGATATTAGGCGTGTCGGGAATGAAACCCGTATTTATGATGTGGCGTGTCTCTAGTATAACGCAATGGGGCGATTGGGCCTGGCTTTAGCTTTGTTTACTCTTCAAATATTGTTTAAGTGTCAGTATGATTGTCATACGTTGCAAATTGTTAGAGTTAGTTATCAACGCTTTGTTGGTATACGCTATTTTTAGCGTTTTATTCTGTGTCCATTTTTTTCTATCAATATATACTTTGAGTTAATGTAAATGGAAGGACTTAAGATTTCATTGAATATAATTGTTAATTAAAATTATTACCTTAAATTTTGGTGGAAAAATTTAGTATATATTTATTATACTATCATTCTGTAACATGATAGGAAAGACCGTAAGTCAAGTTTAATGAAGTTAGTTTTCAAGATGTAATGTTTTCTTTATGGATAGTAGCTACTAGGAAGTTTGAATTAAGGCCATTATCCTCTTGTCTATTTGTTTTTTGAAGATGATTAAAATATTCCTGATTTAAATTATTTGCTCTTTAATTTGTTGATGATATTTCATGTATGCACATCCCCCCTTTCCCGTAGTTTTAAGGGCCTTTCCTACAGGGACAGTGGAGGGTGTTGTAAACTGCGCCACTCTGCTCTTCCTGTAGCTACTGGCTAAATTATCTATTTTTGTTAAAGAAAACATTGCTGAATAATTGGTGAAAAATAATCTGTTTTTGAAATTTGTATATTTAACTGTTTTTGTTTATGTTCCATGACTGAGACTATGGATGCCATTTGGGAAGAGCTTGCCGTTGGAGATGAGTTGGTCTTATCAAAAACCTTGGTGTACAAGCTCAACAAAGAGGGACTTATGTCCGAGTTAGCTAAGAGAGGTCTTCAATGTTCTCCTGACACCACTGTGGTTCGTCTTCGCGCCATCCTATTGGGGGTCTTGGCGGAGGGTGACGTCACTGGTACGGCTGAACTAGAGGATCGCCATGCTGTTCCGGTGAGAGTGGATGCTCCATCTAACTTATCGCGTGCTTTGGTGAGTGTGAAAACTCAAACTAAAACTCAAGCCGAATTTATTAATAGAATACCGTTGTGCGATGGTCAGAATAGCTCGTCACTATTTTTATTTTTATTAGAAATTGACAGGGTCTGTAAACTGGGGATAGGTAGCGAGCTGGAGTTTATAGCGCTATGTTTAAGTAAAACTTCGGGTTATGTAACCCAATTATTTTCGGAAGGGATAGTTAAAGGACTAGGTTGGTGACATATTAAACAAAATGTTATGAACTGTCTCGTTCCCGCTAGGGCTAAAGAAAATCTGTGTAAACTTTATGTGCGACGCTTTCAACGCCCTACTGAGAGTTTGAGGAGTTTCATTCTATCAGTTTGTGAGGCCGCCGAGGTATTAGAGGTAGAGCTCTCTGAAAAGGAGATAGTTGAGGTTATTTTAGAGAATGTATCCCCCTTATCTCGTCGTCATTTTGTTTTTGCTAATAAACCTAGTACTATGGTTGAACTCCATAACCTTGCCTCCCTTATAGAAGGTACGCTACTTGCCGAGAGCGAGTATTTGTCTACTCATGCTCCTATTACTTCCGACCGAGGGTGGGTTCTAATCCCGGGGATGTTGGTAATAGACAGAGTGGGAGGAATGACACTCCATCTAGGGATACCCAACCTGTGGGACAGAGTCACCTTGGCTCGCGTAAATTTGTAAACAGGGATTGGACTAGAACTAGGTGTTTTAAATGTAAACAATTAGGACACATTCAGGGTTATTGTCAGTTTGGTAACTAGTGGCGTTTCTAAAAAAAAATTTTTGGCTCCCCCTTGGGTTCCTTGTGTTGTGTTGCTCTGACCATCTACCACAACGAGTCTCAAGTCCATTGGGACCGTGACTTAGATTTTTTGAATCTGGCCTTTAATTCGGCCTTACATGAGTCTGTTGGAGCTTCTCCTTTTTCGGTATTGCTTGGTCGGGATCCGAACCATCCCCTACTTGCTGTCTGGGACGTAGATCCTCTGCTAGGTGCGCCCGACGAACCTTCCTATTCTGAAAGGTGCGCTACAGCCTTTCAGAATCTGAAGAAGTCGCAAAGGAGGGTTGCGGAAGTGTACAACAGGGGTCGTGTTCCTGTGAGTTTTTCTGTAGGAGATACCGTAATGTGTAGATGCTTTCCTCAAAGCTCAGCTATTGATAAGATTACGGCAAAGCTCTCCCCCAGATGGAACGGTCCTTGGATTGTTGATTCATTTTTGACGCCTGTTTCTGTTAAATTAAAAAGTCAAACTGATCCTACTGAAAAACGTCGAGCTCATGTCAGCCACATAAAGCCTTTACCATCATAAAGATAATGAAATAATTTAAATTATGATAGTTGGTATAATTTTGTAAATATATAATGTTTGTATAGAAAATGGGTAGTAAGAAAGTTTATATTATGACAGATATTATATGGATATATTGTTTAAGTAGAGAGGTTAAACTATAAGAAAATGTGTATAAGTTATACGGAACATTTTTTGATTTCTAAAATAGTTATGTGAAAGAGATTGTTTAGTATTCAATTGAAATAACTGTTTGAGTTATTAATGGATAATAAATGTAAGCTGGTTATAACTTACATTATTATGCCATATATTTAATTGCTCTCATGATTGATGCGGAACCATGCGTTTAGTCCTTCGTAAGTTTATGGGAACTTATTAGGGATCCTTGGATTTCATATAAATTTGGAGAAAAAATTTTGTAGTACCTTGATACTGATCACTGTACTGAGCGAATATCTTGTGGTAATTGTTATTTTGGATTAGATCCAATTTTTTTTTTTGTATTAACTCAGATTTATTTAAGTGGAATTATGCTTCGCATGTTTATAGGTTTATGGGGACCTATAATTTAACTTTGGCTTCCCTTATTTCTGTAGTAATGTTTTTGTGTTTTGGCCTTATGCCTTCACACGTGTCTTGCCATAAATAAAGTTTGTATTGCGTTATGAGAATATGTATATTTGCTGTAGGGTTGTGTAATTGAAGTTGGTTGACCAGGTGTTTAGTTCCTTATTGGTAGTGAAACCTATAATTGAACTCGTGGGTCAAATTTATGTAGGGATGTTTGTGTAATGACTTCATGTAATGTTAGGACTTAGATTTTTGAAGTCCATTTTTTTGAAATTTGGGTCTCGAAGTCAAAAATTATAATGATATTTTTTTGAATCAACCATGCATAATAATAGTAGAAAATAGCGTATCTCGAATGTTTACCCTTCTAAAGTGGTAGAGGGGGGGACGCCCTCCTACATTACTTTAGACTGGTTTAAAAAAAAATTTTTTTTGTTCTGAAATAGGTGTGTCTTGATTTATTAGATTGATAAGTTCTACGAACTACATTATGTACTACGCATGGACTGGTTTTAACCAATAGTTAGGAACATTGTTGTAAAATATTCTTTTCTGAGTCCAGTTGCACCTCCTATTCCTTGTGAATCCTGGTATCCGGCAATTCAAAGTCAGTCACGCCAGCGTCATCTAGAGAGGTGGTCTGCTGCAACTATAAGAAAACTATATGATGAACCGTCGCCGTGAAGAGGATGCTATCCGGTCCATGGTGTTATGGCAGTTACAACAAGGATCGAGATGATGTGACGATGGACCATCTCCTAGTGGAGCAGAGAGACTTCTTCTTATCCCGCCTGTCTAGGGGGGGAGAATTGTAACAATACAATCTTCGTATTATACAATAGTTACCCCACCCAACCTGATTCAACATGCTTCATCACGTATAACATACTACCCGCTCCTTAATAACTCCGACGTAACCTATAATAGTACTGTTCACTATTATAGCTCAATGCAGCCCAACCATCTCACATCAATTAAACATTCTTTATTCATCCAATATTGTCTGTCTACAAAACGAGTTGTTCGTCACGTACCTTGAATCTCCAAGCTGACATCACTAGAATCCTGCCAAGTCAAAACGGCCCGGCTGGGTCGCGGACGACTACAAGAAATGTCCAAAGCTGTAACCGGCCCGAGAAAAAATTATGACTAAACGAAGTTTCTGAGGGTCAAGCTGACAAATCAAATCTGCGCAGTGTTGCCACCTGGGGAAGACCATAGCAACCGTCACCTAGCAACAGACGCTTCCAACGGCTGTCGAGTGATCAACTTCAAATATTCGTGTTTTGCTGCAATGCGTCGGCTGACGGCCAATCAGCGACCAGGAAGAAAGAAGAGACTGATCTATGATGACGTGATGCCTGGGGTTACGTGACTGGCTTGAATATGAACTTTCCCCCCCTTTGTTTTGTGTGCTAGATTCAGAAATAGTATATATAAGTGTATAAAAATTGTATAACGACAGAGCATTGCCAAAGGGCGAGGTGGACAGAGCTTTGCCACAGAGCGTTGCCAGGGGGCATTGGGATCAGAGCGTTGTATGACAGCGTTACGTGTATGGAGGTCCTGAGGAGGGACCAGGGAGTTTGGGCCGATTGGTATCATTAAATTTCATTTATAGAAACAGCATGACAGGTATCTGGGTCATGGAGGATAGACCGGGAAATTTAATTTGTTTAATATAAATGGACTCTTTTTTATTTGCTTATTATGTGTCAATGTATCAGGGTCGTGGAGGTTAGACCAGGCTGTAACTATGCTTTCAATATTATTAAACTGTTTTTTTTTTAGGATATTAGGCGTGTCGGGAATGAAACCCGTATTTATGATGTGGCGTGTCTCTAGTATAACGCAATGGGGCGATTGGGCCTGGCTTTAGCTTTGTTTACTCTTCAAATATTGTTTAGGTGTCAGTATGATTGTCATACGTTGCAAATTGTTAGAGTTAGTTATCAACGCTTTGTTGGTATACGCTATTTTTAGCGTTTTATTCTGTGTCCATTTTATTCTATCAATATATACTTTGAGTTAATGTAAATGGAAGGACTTAAGATTTCATTGAATATAATTGTTAATTAAAATTATTACCTTAAATTTTGGTGGAAAAAATTTAGTATATATTTATTATACTATCATTCTGTAACATGATAGGAAAAGACCGTAAGTCAAGTTTAATGAAGTTAGTTTTCAAGATGCAATGTTTTCTTTATGGATAGTAGCTACTAGGAAGTTTGAATTAAGGCCATTATCCTCTTGTCTATTTGTTTTTTGAAGATGATTAAAATATTCCTGATTTAAATTATTTGCTCTTTAATTTGATGATGATATTTCATGTATGCACATCCCCCCTTTCCCGTAGTTTTAAGGGCCTTTCCTACAGGGACAGTGGAGGGTGTTGCATCAGGAACCCTCCCAAACCCCCCCTCACTCATCTTAGTCTTCCCCCCACCTCCCCACCCCCCATCTCAAATCAACATATCTATCGTGACATCTCAGGAACCCTCAAAACTCATCAATATCATTATGTAAATGAGTGTTGCAGAAACTGCACTTCTCCCTTACTAGCCGAAACAATTTTTCCGAGTTTTGAAACCTGGTATCTAGGATAATTAAGTTTTTATCCATAGGAGTGATTAGAATTATATATTCAACGCTAAATTTAAGGGCAGTTTACAAGAGGTTTTTTTTTCGAAATCAAAAATAAAAGTTTTAATTAGTTTGTACCCAGACACTTTTTAATAGTACTAATAAAATGACTCAACCAATTTTTCCAATAAAATGACTTGGAGTGTTTTTACATAGGAGAATAATAACAATGTTAATAATATCGACACAACTATTTGAAATACGAAATTGTTCATCATTGTATAATTGTAAGATTATAAAAATAAAACAATTTTATAATAGATATATTTTTTATAAGTCAATAATTTCCTAAGGATAGGAAAATAAAAAGTTTTAACACAGGTCTAGGAAATGAAGAGATTATTTATGTGTTAGAATGTGATGGTTTTTAACTATCATGTTTCTGCAACAATATATATTATATCATTTCATTGATTTTATCTACTTTAAGTAAATGTTTCCACTTTTACTTAAGAGAGCGAGAAAGTCAGTATGGGGCACCATCTATTTATTTTTCCACCAAAATAGAGAGAAAATATTTATTTATACTAAAATTTAATTATTTGCTCCTATAAAATATAACTTCTGACATTTTAAAAATATGATTTTGGTATTTTTTTGTGAAATTTGAGAGTTATTATTTGTTTTAAAATAAAATATTTCATTGTGGATTTTACCAAATTTCAGAACTTTTAAATTTATTCAAATTATTTAATAACATATGTGATGACACTTCCCATCTTCCTATAATTGACAAAATTATTTTCAATAAAAAAAAATAATTGAAAACCAGATGAAGGACCTTTGTTACTGCTAAGCATGATATATATATACCATGTTTCCATTTTTTTTTCCATTAATTATTTGTTTGAATGAATTGTTAAAAAAATTAAATTAAAACCCCCTGCGGGACGGGGTTTAGAATAGTCCCTCAATAACCCCTGTTTGTCGTAAAGAGGCGACTAAAAGGGAAGGCTTCTGTGCAGGACGTACCTCGTGTGGGATAAACCAATCCTATATCTTTCCTTTCACATCATCTTCATCTTCCTTCACTTTTCTCCCCTTTTTTTTCACTCTTCCCCCTTCGCTTTATCTATCCTTACCTATTTATTCCCTTCCCCCTGCCGTACATCATGCACTGAGTCCTTTGGCCTTTCTTTGACGACCTTGACTACTAAACCGGCTCTTCTCTGTTTATTATTGGATACCACTGCCTTGAGCTCCTGAATGAAAGTGCGCCGGTTGCAATACCTTAGTAGAAGGGCCTTAGGGATGACAATAACCGGGTACCCTACTTTGGGAAAAGATCGGTTGCGTTCATGAAGGCCCGGACGTAAAATTGAAACTTTCCTACACCCACTTGCTGCGATGACCTCTCTCTCGGCGATGCTCTATGCGAAGGTTGTCATGTCTAGCGTCGTATAGGGCCTCTCGTCGGGTGAGTAAAGAGGGCCATATGTGGTAGTACCAACTTGGGTCACCCTGGGTCTACGATCGAAGTATTGTGTAGGTTGTCCCCAATCATGGCATGGCCGACAACATTGTCGCCGCTGGCACCGTACTGCCAAACACTGCTGGCAACTCACTGCCAGGCCCCTCGCAGGGTCGTAATATAGATAAGAGGCGGAAACGGATAAGGCCGTCCAGCCCTTTAATTGAAAAAATCCAGGAAGTGATGAGGCCCCAGCCCCGCTTCCTGGTTATGTCTCGAACAGATGAAAATGAGAACCTCAAGCGCGTCAGCCCATTTGTCCTCGAAAGAGTGATAAATGGAGATGCCGAGTCTGGGGTTTCAATTAGAAAACTGCGCGATGGCACGATTATGATCCAGACTGAAACCGACCTTCAGACATAGAAAATAATGGCAAAAACT
The DNA here is from genome assembly GCA_039000515.1 of Timema cristinae. Taxonomy (NCBI): domain Eukaryota; kingdom Metazoa; phylum Arthropoda; class Insecta; order Phasmatodea; family Timematidae; genus Timema; species Timema cristinae. The sequence continues at coordinate 105,611 of JBCFYV010000005.1, forward strand.
ACAATACCGTTGAGCCCCTCGAATCATTTAAAGGTGTAGGTGGAACCGCACAGGTTCCTCAATGTTTGCAAGGGAGTGGTCACTTGCAATGACCTCGACTGCGTAAGCATTGAGGACATCTGTGAGGAGCTTTCCCCTCAACATGTCACCGAAGTATATAGGATCACCATCAAAAGGAACGATGTAATGAAGATCACTGATAGTTATATTCTAACATTTGCCACTCCTTCCTTACCAAAGGAGGTCCGAGCTGGCTTCCACGTGCTCAGGGTCCAGCCGTATGTCCCCAACCTTCGGCGCTGTTTTTAGTGCCAGGAGTTTGGGCATACGAAGCTGCGATGCCGTGGTAAGCCAACCTGTGCAGATTGTGGACAGGAGGCTCACGAACAACCATGCGAGTCTCCTAAATTCTACATTAATTGCAAGGGTCCTCATTCTGCCTGGTCTCGGTCCTGTCCGAATTGGAAAGTAGAGAAAAAAGTCCTGGAGATCCAAACAGAAAAGAAGATCCCTTATGCCCAGGCACGCAAAAGAGTATACTGCACTGCAAGCTCCGGTATTTCAAAGTTCCTACAGCCAAATTGTCACCCAAAATATAAATTGCCCTAACGGCCACTGCGTAGTTAATATTGCAAAGACTCCTACAAGACCTGTGCCACTCGTCTCTATTCGAGACAAAAAAAAACAGCTGGCATAATCTGTGGTGATGCAGAAAATAATACAAGTGGCGACACACTCACAATAGTAGCCACCACCACCTGTACCCCCGAGGAGAACCCCTCTGGGAAAAACCCCGAGCGCCCCTCAGGGAACACCCCCGCCCTCCTCGGGGAATACCCCGAGCCCTCCTTGGGGAACCACCCCCGAGCCCTCCTCGGGGAAATAAATTGCGTGCGGCCACTGTTTAGTCGCTCACCCTCGCCACTGGGCCTCCAGAGGCCGGGATGATGGTGAAACAAGTGAGGCCGCAAGGTGAGTCCCACTAGTGTCTTAAAGAAGGACCAGCGAGAGACCGCCGAAAAGAATTATATTAAAAAAGCTTCGAAGGCCGTAACTAAGCCTTCGCGCAAGGATCCGACTACCCAGTCTCTCCAAAATAAACCGAAGCCTCTCCTGAAGCGGGAGGTCCAGGAGAGATTGAGAAAGGCAAGAGGACCTAAAAAGGCCCTGAACCAATTTTTATTTTTAAGAGATAGTGTCATGGATTGCGAGGATAAGTAAATCTTATATTAATAAAGTATGTCGCTACTACAATGGAATTGTAGGGGTTTCTATGCTCGTGTAGAGGAAATTAAACTACTAATTTCTTCCCTGCATCCTTCCATCTTGTGTTTGCAGGAGACCCACTTCCGCCCATATGGACAATCCGATGCTTCGTTGGTTACGACGTGTATCGAACCGACAAGCCTTTCTTTGATCGGGCTAGCAGAGGTGTGGCTATATTCGCACGAAGCAATATATATCACAAAAATATTAACATCGTTTCTTATCTCCAAGTTATCACTGTCCAAGTCTCCCTTGCTTTGGACATGACCGTATGCTGGATATACCTCCCGCCAGGTGAACGTATTTCGAAAAGGAGCTTAGAGGCCCTCTTTATGCAACTTCCCGCCCCTATTCATCTTGGGGGACTTTAATGAGCATAACCTGGTGTGGGGATCTAATTTTACAGATACCCGCGGGAGGATGGTAGAGGATATTCTTGTCTCGGGAAACCTGGTGCTAATGAACACCGGGACCCAGACACACTTCGCCACTTTTTAATGGTGTATCCTCTGCCATCGACCTAACTTTATGTAGCCCTGGTATCGCTGCCCTCTTCCTTTGGGATGTCCATACGGACCTATGTGGAAGCGATCACTTCCCTATACTGCTTTCCCCACTCCAAGATTGCCCAAGTACCGCACGAGTACTCCAATGTGTGATTAAACGTCCCGACAGGGATAAATTCCTGAGCTCGCCGTTTTCCACGAATCCCCTTCTCCTGACGTCGATGTAAACTGGGTACTATACTTCGATGGTCATCGCGGCGGCGAGGGCCTCCATCCCTAAAATCCTCGCCAAATCCGAGGAGTGTCGGTTGGCTATTTCTGACCCTCGAAGGGCCCTACGTTCTTTTTCACCGACCGCCTACTCTGGAGAATCTGGAGTCATTCCGGATTTCTACGTGCTTGACCTCGCCTTGTCATTCGTGAAAGTAGAAGAGAGTCTTGGGGAAAATTTATTTCAACTCTTACAATATCCACTCCCAAAACTAAGGTTTGGGATAATATCCTTAAATTACGTATTTGCAACAATTCCAACAACAATATACCTTCCCTCATGTCTAACGGTTCACGTGTCTCCTCCCCTGTGGAGGTCGTAAATGTATTGGGCTCGATGTTCGCCGCTATTTCTAGCACTGCGAGCTACACTAACGAGTTCGCACTTTATAAGAGGAACATCGAGGCCATGCTATTGATTTTGGTCAAAGTCGGGGGGAGGATTATAACTCCCCCTTTACCCAAAAATGAACTGACCTACGCCCTGTCCCAGGCTCGCAGCAAGCCTCTGGTCCAGACGACATTCATTTATGAGATTTTTGCGTCAGCTGCCCCTTGCCATACAGGCACTTCTTTTAGACCTCTACAATAGTGTTTGGGAATCTCATCAGTTCCCTCACTATGGAGGCAAGCAACCGTTATACCTATAATTAAAAGTGGCAAAGATTAAATTAGAGCCAACTAGCTATAGACCGATAGCCTTAACTAGCTGTGTATGTAATACATTGGGAAAAATAATTAATAAGCGACTTATTTGGTTTTTTTAAATCCCGCAATCTGCTATCTAATATTCAATTGGTTTTCACCGTAAACCCATCCACGGTGGATCACCTTGTCTGTCTAGAGAGGCTATTCGTGACGCTTTTTCTCAGTATCCCTTTGGCTGTCTTCTTCGATCGGGAGAAAGCGTACGATACCATGGTGGGACGGTATTTTGAAAATACTTTTTAATTGGGGGTTTCGTGGGAAACCTTCCAAATTTTTTTATCTAATTTAATGTTGGGGTGGGCATTTTTCCCGGGAAAAGGGTTAAAAACCTTATCCGATTTTTTTCAAGAAAAGGGGGTTTTCCTCGGGGTTTTTTTTTTCGGGGGCTTTTTCTTTTTTTCGTATCGCAATATTTTTCCTTGTTGACAATGGGGCCCCTGCCCTTTTAGGGTTTAAAAGCCTCTTTTTGGATGACTACGCAATTTATTGCATTTGGGGAAAGGGGCTCCCCAGGTTAAAAAGGCCCGTTTTAAAAATTTTTCAACAAACTTGGTCGGGGGCCCCTCCCCCTAATGGTTTCCCCTTCTCTGCCCCCCAAAGGGGAAGGGGTTTTTTTCCCCTTTTTTTGGGGAACCCCCCGGGGGAAAACAAACCCAAACCCCCCGTTTTTTAAAAAAACCAAGTTTTTTTTTCCCGTCTCAAAAAAAAGTAAAAGGGTTTTTGGGACTTTTATTTGTTTTTTTAAAATTAAATTGGACCCCCCAAAATCAAAAAAACCTTAAAAACGAGGGAAAACAAAGCATTGGAAAATTTTTCAATGTTTATTGGTCGGGCCTTTTTGGGTTTTTGATGGGGCAAACCCTTTTTTGCCCCCTTTTTTTTGGGGCCTTTTGGGGGAGATCTAAACTAGATTACGGCAAAATTTTTTTTTATGGGTCGGGCCCCCAAAAAGGGTTTCCCCCACTTTTCCCAGGTGGGTTTCTTTCCCCTTAAAATTCGCCCCCCCTAAATTTTTCATTTTTGATCTTCCCAATTTTCCCCCCAAAGCGACCCCCCCACACTTTTTATACGAGGGGGGACCTTTAATGAGTTTTTTCGAAAAACCCCGGGGTTTTTGGGGGTTTTTAAACGCATTTAACCGGGGGGGGAAAACAAAAAATTGGGGGCCCCCGTGGGGGTGTGCTTTTTTTTGGAAGGATCCAATTTTTAAAAATTTTCTTTTCCTGGTGAAATTTCCCGTGTTTTTTAGGGTAATTAAAATGCCTTTTTTTTAAAAAAATTAGGGGTTTTTTAAAAATCGTTTAAATGGGCGAGTTCTGTTTTTTTATTTTGGGAGGGTTTTTTAAAAGAGTGTTTTTGTTGGCATTGTTTTAATTTTTACCCCCGGAATTTTTCCTTTTCGTTCAAAATTTTTCCCCAAAACCCAAAAAAATTTTAAAAATTTTTTTCTTTAAAAACACCCGGGGTTGGGCCTTTTTGCTGGTTTTCCCCCGGTCCCCCGGTTTTTTAAAAGAAAAAAACTGGGAGGCCAGGGGGGGCCCGGAGGGGCACCCCCGGGGGCCTCCTTTTTGCGGGTTGGGTTTTTTGTTTTTTTGGGCCCCCAAAGGGGTTTTTTTCGGGGTTTGGGGTTTTTTAAAAAATTTTGGCACGGGGGAGTGGGTTTTTCGACCCCCGCCGGGAAAAAGCTAGGGCCCCCTTTTGGGGAGGGGTGTGTCGGGGTTTTTCCCCCCCTATAAAGAAAGTCAAAGAAGGGGGGAAAAGGGCATTTGGGGGGAAAAAATTCGGTGGGAAAAAAAATCTTTTTTAAATTTTTGGGTTTTTTTTGGGGGGGACCCACCCTTTCCCTTTGGGGGTTTTTCCGGGTTTCTCCTCTTAAATGTCTTTCCCATTTTGGGGGGTTGGGAAAATTTTTCCCCTTTTCCCTTTTTGGGTCTTTTATTTTTTAAAAGGGGAAAAATTTTCTTTTTTTGGGGTTTTCCCGGGGTTTTTTGGGGTTTTTTGGGGTTTTACTCCGTTTTTTAACCCGGGGAGTTTTTTTTTAATGCCTTTTTGAGTCCCCTTTTTAAAAGGGGTTTTTTTTGGGTTTTTTTTTTCGTTTTGGGGGAAATTTTTTTTTAACAGTTTTATTAAAATTTTTCGGGTTTTTTTTTGGGTTTTTTTTAAAATTTTTTATCTTTTTTTAAAATGTTGTGTTTTTTAAGTGTTATTTTTTAATTTTGTTTGTTTCGTCTTTTTTTTTGGGGGGTGATTCCCCCCTGGGGTTTTTTTTATTCCCCCGGGTTTTTTTTTTTTTAAATTTTTTTTAAAGTCATTTGAGCCTTTTTTGGAGTGTTAAATTTTGGGGAAAGAATTTTTTTTCTCCCCTTGGGGGAAAATTTTTTTTTTTTTAAAAAATATTTCTCGCCCTTTTTGACCTCGGTTTTTTGGGGGGGAAGGGGGGCCCTTTTTAACCCCAAAATATAAAAATAATTTTAAATAAAAAAAAAATTTTAAAAATATTTAAAGTTAGTTAAAAATAGTGTTTATCCCAAAAAAAATAATTTTTTTTTAAATTTTGGTTAAAGTCCGATTTCCCTTTTTTGGGTAAAATTTAAAAATTTTTGGGGGGGAAAAATATTTAATTTATTCCCCGTGTTCAAATGAGGGGGGAAAACCCTTTTTTAAAATTTTTTATTGACCCAAAAATTAAGGGGTTAGGGGAAAAAGGGCCTTTTTTTGGGGAAAAATTTTTTTTTGGGGTAAATTTTTGGGAAAAAACCTCAAAGAAAAAAGGGGGTTTATTAGGGGAGTGTTTTTGAAAACGGTTCCCAGCCTTTGGGGAAAAATTTTTTAGGAAATTTTTGATATTTTTAAAAATATAACCTTTTAAAAAAAGGGGTTTTGGGTTTTTTGGGTTTTGAAAACCCATTAAAATTTTTTTGGGGGAAAAATGTCTTTTGGGGGTTTAATTTGAAAATGGCCCAAAATTTTTAACAGCCCCTTATTGGGGAAAAGGGGCCTTTTTTTATAGGGAAAATTTTTTAAAAGGTTTTTTAAATTGATTTTAAAAGGGAAAAAGGATACTTTTTTGGTAGTGCCCCTTGAAAATATTTTTCAGGGGGTTTTTTTGGATGCTTTTTGGGGGGGGTGATAAATTTAAAAACTTTTTTATACCCATTTGAGGGGGGAGGGTTAGGTTTTTGTATTGGGGAAAATTTTTTTTAAAAATTTTTTTTAAAGAATGAGGGATAAAAGGGTTTTTTTGATTTTGAGAAATTTTTTAAAAAGGGGTTTGGGGGAAAAAAAAGGGCCTTTTAAAGACGGGCTAGGGGCCCCAAAATTTTATGGGTTTTTGGGGAAAAAGGGGGGAAAAGGGTTAAAATGAAAAGGGGGAAGGGGTTAAAAATGTTAAAGGAAGAAAAATTTTTTGGGTGGGGGAAAAAAAACGTCTGGGCCCCCTTTAAAAGGGGAAAAAGGGGGGTTTTTAAAAATAGTGAAAATTTTACCAAGTTTTCAACCGTTAAAAGGGAAAAAGGTCCCGGGGGGAAAGGGGGTTTTTTTTACATTGTCTTTCAGCTGGAAAAAAAAGAGTTAATTTTTGTATAAAAAAAATGTAAACTAAAAATTAAATTTTTTAAAATTTTTAAAAAAATTTTTCTTTTTTTCACATTGGCCTTTTGTGTTATCCCTTTTAATTTTCTAAAAAACCAAATTTTTTTGGGGTTTAAAAAATTGGGGGGGAGGTATTTTTTTGAGGAAAAAGAAAATCCATTTACATTTAAAAAAAAAAATTTTTCCCCAAAAATTTTGATTTTCCGGGGGGTATTTGAGGAAAAAAAAATTTTTAAACACAAAAAAATTTTCCCCAGAATGTAATTATAAAAAAGGGAAAATTCGGGGGACAATTTTAAAATTTAATTTTTTAAAAAAAAATTAAAAAAAATTGGGGTGGGGGAAAATTTTTCCCATGGGGAAAATTAAAAAAAGTGAAATTTTAAAAAAAATTCATTTAAAAAAATGTTTTTTTTTTTTTTAAAATTTTTTTTAGAAAAGAAAATTTTTAAAAAAAAAATTTTTTTTGGAAAAAAAGGGCCCTTTTTCAAATTGACTTTAATTTTTAAAAATTTGTCCCCAAAAAATGAATACTTTTTGTAATATTTTTTAAAAAATTGAAAAAAAATTTTTAAAATTTTTGGGTTGGAGAAATAAATAATTTTTAACCCCCATAAAAATTTTAAATTTAAAATTTAAAACTTCTTTCTTTTTCCCCTTTTTTTTCCCCTTTTCCCCCCTTTTTTTGAACTTTTTGTTTTTTTATGACATTTTTTTAGTGCTTTGTTAAATTTTTTTAAAATTTTTTAAAGGGAAAAATCAATTTTGAAAACTTTTTGGGGGGGGGTAGTATAATACCTCGCTCCCCCAATGCCAACCAAAGGGGTTTTGAAAACACCAAAAAAAACTGAGATTCTAACCTCTCGAGGTTTTTGGGGTTTTAGGGAGAAAAGGGAAAAGGTTTTTTGGGGTCTTTAATGGGGCCCCGTTCGATTTGGCAAAATTTTCCCCGGGTTTTAATTTCCCCTTTTTTATGTATCCCCGGGGTTTTTAAATTTTTGTTTTTCTTTTCGTGTTCAAAATTTTCAAAATTTAAAAAAAGGGGGGTTTCCCCCCCGAGTTTAGTGATACTCAAAAAAATTTAAATTTTCCCCCTATTATGAGCTTTAAAAGGGCCCAAAAATTTTTTCCCCCGAAGGGTGGAAACATTAATGAAAAAAAAATTGAAGTAAAAAAAAAGAAAAAGGGCATATATAAGTTTTGTGAAAATTTTTTAAAAAACTAAGGGTAAAAACTAAAGAGGGGTATATTTATTATATAAAAATTTTTTTTTTTTTTTTTTTTTTAAAAGTGGTTTGTTTTTTTTTTTTAAAAAAAAAAAATTTTCCCTTCCCCCGGGACCGGGGTTTAAAATTTTAAAAATTTTTAACCCCTGAAACTTTTCCCCGGGAAAAACCTTTAAGGGGGAAAAAACATTTTTTTTAATTTTGGGGGTTAAAAAATGAATTTTGTGGTCCTGAACTTTTCAATTAAATTTAAAAAAAATTTTTTCTTTCTCATTTTCCTGTAGTACTTGAGGTGATGTGCCAAACACAAATTTTTTACCATTCTCCCCCTATGGGGGGCGTTTTTTACACTTTAGATCTTTAAAATAAAAAAGGGGCCCCCCATTAATTTTTTCCAAAAAAATTCCCCCTTTTGGGGGAAAAAAAAAGGTCCCGTTTTCCCCCACTCCAAACCCCCGGGGTCGCTGATGGAAAAAGGGAAAAAATTTTTCCTCAAATTTTCCCAAAAACCCTTTTTTTTTTACTTCACTTTTTTTCAAAGTCTCAAAAAACCCGCGGTAAATTTTCTTTTTTTGGGGTCCTTTTTTCTTTTTAGATTCTAAAATTTTTGCCATAGTAAAAAAAAAACAAAAAACTAAAAGGGTTTAAAAAATATAGGGGTTTTTTGAGGGTGGATTTCATTAGTTATTTCAAGTGGGGCCAATTGGGGGTTTAAATAGGGGAAAAAAAATTTTAAAAAAACCCCCCCCCCATGAAAAACAAAGGGAAATTAGGACCCCCTTTTTTTTTTTAAAAAGTATTATTTAAAAAAATTAAATTTTGATGTTAAAAAAATTGTCCCCCAAAGGGAAAAAAAAAAAAAAACATTTTGAATAGTAAAAACGAAAAATTTTTTGATAGTATCCGGGAAAAAATTTTTAAAAAAAATTTTAAAAAAATTAAAAAAAATTATTTGGGGTTTTTAAAAATTTTTTTTTTTTAAAATTTTTTTTGTTTAAGATTTTTTGGAAAAAATTTTTTTTATTATAAAGTTTTTAACCCCCTTTTTGGATTTTAACAAAAAGTGGTAAGTACCCTAGAATAAATAAAAAAAAAAATTAAAAAATTATAATTGGATATTTTTGGGTTTGTTTTTAAAATTGTTTCAATTTTATGATGGGTAAAATTTTTGATAAAATTTTTTTATTGTTATTTTTTTTAAAGGGGGGGAATTGAATTAAATTAAAAGGGGATTTGGGTTTTACGGTATTTAATCTTCTTGATTTTTTGGTTTTCCCTAGAATAGAAATTGTTGGAAGGGGTTTACGTTTTTTTTTTTTCCCTGTTGGGTAGGGTTTTTAATTTTTATAATTTAAAAAAATTGATTAAAAAAAAAAAATCATTTGAAAAGTTTTCGCTGTTTAAAAATGGCCGTTTGTGGTGAAAGGTTTTCCGAAAAAGCCCATCATTTCCAAATCAACTTGAAAAAAAAGTATTATCTCCCAAAATTTAAAGTGGGAAAGTAAGTTTGTATTTCATAGGCCTGAAAAAGAGAATACTTTCTATTCGATTTGCTGAACACCCTTATTGAATTTAAATACAAAAGATTCAAATCCCCAAAATTCAAAAAATTATAAAACCTTCCCCGGGGAAACACTTTTAAAAACCAAATTTTGTAAGTGCGTTGAATCTTTTACAATCCTTTTTAAAAAAGGTCTCAAATTTTGGCATTGTGTAAAAAACCCTACATTTTTTTAAAACGCCCTTCTAAATTTTGACACAAAAAATTTTTTAGGACAAAAAAAAATAAGTTTTTAACTCTTTAAGTCCCGAATAATACCCGGGCTAACCCGCTTGCTAACGCCAACTGTCCTGGTTTTTAAGCAGTCAAACCCCCTTGAATATACAGATTTAAAGATTGTTTTTGGAGGGGTACTATTCAAGCTTCGAAAAAAATTGTTTGAATTTTTATTATTTAAAAAATTAAACATTTCGGGGTCATAGGGGGGGGGGGGGGGGGCAAATTTTTTTTCCCAAAACTAATATTATTTTTTCATTTAAATTTTTAAAAAAGTTTTTAAAAAAATGTACAGTAAAACGGGGCCCTCTAATTTTTAAGGGATGGGGTTTTTTATAAATTTTTTGGGTGGGATGACAAAATATTTTATTTGGGATTCATTTAGGTTTGTACTTGCTGGACTATATCAATAAAATCGTTTTTTTAACAACCTTATTTTGACGTTTTATTATTTAAAATTTTTAAAAAAAATCTAACATCTGATTTTTCCCAAAAACCCCAAAAAAGGGTTATTCTTTTTTTGACCCCCAAAAATTTATTCATGAAAAACATGATGATTTGTAGTAAAGGAAAACGGTTTTTTTATATTATAAAAGTTTGAATTCAATTTTTAAAAATTTCAATTTGGTGTTGAAAATTTAAATTTTTAAAAAAAAGATTTTTAATAAAAAAAATTAGTGTATTCAAAGTAACCTAAAAAGAAGAATGTGGTTAATTAGATATAAATTTTATTAGGGTTTAAAGAATATTTTGAAAAATGGATTTTGATTTTTCAAGAATGGACCCTATTACATAAACATTTTAATTTTTTTAAAAAATTAAATTTAAAAAATAAATTAAAAATTAAAAAACATAATATTTTAGGTTAAGATGGAAAAAGTAAAAAATTGGGAAGAAAAAAAAAATATAATATTATTAAAATTTTTGATGGTTGAGGATTGATAATGATGATTTAAAATTTATAATTTTTAAACCTGAATTTGGGTTTTCTGCCCTTTTAAAGCCTTGTTCCTTTTTTTCTTTAAGGCCCGGGGTAGTTTCAGCCCAAAATTGCTACATGTTTCGGGGGGTGTCCAAAACGACGCCATCATCAGGCCCATAAAAATTAAAAACAAAACAAATTATGGGAAAAAATTTCCGTGTGAAATTTTTATACGTAGAAAAAAAAATATGCAAAGGTTATTTTTTTTGATCCTTTGGGAAAATCAATAATGTATAAATTTGGGGAAGCTATATTTCAATAACTATTAAAAACCCAAAGTGGGTATTAAAAAAAACACGAAAATTTTTTTTCCTTTTCTAAAAAAAAAAAGATTTTCAAAATTAATATTTTAAAATACGTTTCAAAAACTAATATGCAAAGGGGGGGTGCACACAAAGTTTAGTTTAAAACAAAAAGATGAAAACAAGGGGGAAGGTTGGAAAATAATGCCATTTAATGATATAATATACAAGACCAAAGGACATATAAAAAAAATAGCAAATTAATCCCCAGCAAGGAAATTTTTTTCATATTTTAACCCTTTCTATGATAAGGGGGCAGCATTGCCTTTTGTCTAGGGCCCAATGGGGGCGGAACGCCCAAAAAAAACAAAGCAGACTACAAAGCTACGTAATAAACAATACTTTAAACTAGTTTTCGGGTTTGGCCCCCGTAGGGGAAGATTGTTCGTACATCAGGGGAAATCCTAGTTTGTTATAATAGAGACCCTGCACAAAAAGCTACAACCCTTTTCACAGGGTAAAAACAAAAGTACTTGGGAAAATTTCAACACCCTACGGGAAAAGTCCTGGAAGGGACGCGGGCCCCGGGTTGGCACTGAAGGGTGACCAGTACAAAACCCTTTCTTAAAAAAAGAAAAAAATGAAATGCCCCAACCGGCCCAAAAGGGGCCCAAAGGGGGCTCAGTCCAGTGACTCTTTTAAAAAGAGTTTTCAAAGTTAAATTAAGAATCAACCCCGGGGGCCAAAACATGGATAGAACATGCGGGCCCCTAGGTTAATTTCCCAAAATCAAAAATAGGCCCTGGGCTTGTAAACCCAATTTTGGCCCGAATCTGCGGCCTCCATATTTAAACAAAAAATTTTCGCCCGCCCTGGGAAACTACCACAATAAGGCACCTATTTGGGCCCATAGTACGTGCCGTGGATTAAAAATTCCCAACGTGAGCCGGGCCATTAAGGACCAGTCTTTTAGGGCGCGTAGGGCGCGCAAAAACCCAAAGTGTTTTTAAGTACCCCTTTTTTCCCAATAAAAGGGGGGAGTTTACTTAAGCCTATCCTATAAAAACTTGGTTTATACCCAATTTATATTTATAACCGGGCTCAGAATAAAACACGGGTTTCCCGGGGGGTTTTAGGAGGCCCAAGGGGATCTTTCCCCCCGCTTCTAGATGGTCCCCCGGGAAAGGGGGGGGCGGATTTTCCCCCCTGGGCGTCATCGGTTTTTTTAATTTTGGTCGAAAACCCGGGGCTTTTCCCCGCTTTTTTTTGTGTTGTTTTTAAAGCTGGGGGGCCCCAACTTCCCCCGGGTTTACCGGGCAATTTTTTTTTAAAACCAAAAAACAAAAAATTTTGGGCGAGGCATTTTAAAAAATTTTTTTTTATTTTACTTTTGAAATATGCAAGGGGACTTTAAAAAAATTTTTCCCTTCTTTTTTTATTCGCTACCCCTTTTTTCGGGGGTTTAAAAAGGGTTTTGCCCGTTTTTTAAAAAAATTTTTAAAAAAGATTTTGTCTGGCCCTTTTTAAAAACCCCCTTAAAAAAGTCCCATTGGGGTTTCCTCAAGAGCAAAACCCCCCCTAACTTCTCTTAAAACCCAAGGGGGGGGCTTTTTTAGTTTTTATTGTCAATTTTTTTTTAATTTTCTTTTGAAAAAAAAAACCCCGGGGGGAAATTTTTGGGGGGTTTTGATTATAAAAAAGGGGCGGGGGGTTTCTTTAAATTCACCCCGGGCAACAATCAAACAAAGTTTTGGGGAAAAAAAAGAAAATCCCACCTTTTGGGGGGTTTTATCCTTTCCCCCACAATTATTAATTTAAGGAATTTTGGAAATTTAAAAAAATTTTTCGGGTTTTTTTTTCATATTTTATTGGTTTTTTTTTCCCCCCCCGGGGGTTGGGGTTTATGCTGGGAAAAAAAACCCCCCGAGCTCGGTACTCTGCTTTAAAAATTTTCCCCAGTTTTGGGGGGGAAAAAAAAAAAGACGTTCTTAAACCCCTCAGGCGTAGTTTACTTAAACCCCTAGTCCCCAAGGACGGTGAGATTTTTTTCTGAATTTTGGTTGGGTTGGAAATTTTGGGGGGAATTTTTTCCCAAAGTTTTCCCTTTCCCCCCCCCTTTCCCTATATAGTATATTTTTTTTGGGCCCCAAAAGGGGTTTTAAAGTTAAAAACAACAATTTTTAAAACCAAAATTTTTTTTAAAAACATCTTTTTCTAAAAAACCCCCAAAAAATCTTTTTCTTTTTCCCAAAAACCTTTTTTTTAAAAAAATAAAAAATTTTTTTCCCCCCAATTTTTTGGGAATTTTTTTTTTTTACAAAAAATTTAAAATTTTAAAAAATTTTTTTTTTTATTAGTTTTTAAAAAATTAAATTTTAATGATTTTAAAAAAATTTTTTAGGACTCTATTTTCCCCCCCAAAATCTTTTTTAAACCCAAACCCTTTTTAATTTAAGGGTTTTTGGGGGGATGATTTCCCCAAAAAATTCCCCTTTTTTTTAAATTTCTACCCCCCCAAGGGGGGCCAAAAAATTTTTTAAATCTTTTGTAAAATTTTGGGCTTTTTTTTACGGCCCCAAAAAACCCCCAAAAAAAAAAAGACAGAATTCCCCCAAAATCCCCCCTTTTTTTTTTTTTCCCCCAAAAAAATAAAACCTTAAAATTTTCGTAAAAAACGGGGGCCCAAAAAAAAAAACCCCCACAAAGTTTTTCTCTTTTGTTTTTTTGGGGAAATAATTTTTTAAAAATTTTTTCAGTCCCCGCAGGGTTTCCCGGGGAAAAAATTGGGGGACTTGAAAAAAATTTAAAAAAATAACCGCCCTCCCCTCTGGGGACCTTTTTGGTTAAATTTTTTCCCCCAAAGCCCCAAAAAAAAAAAAAAATGGGAAAAAAATTTGTAAAAAAATATTTTTTTAAAATTTTTTAATTTTTGAAAATTTAGTTTTTTTCCCCCAAAAACCCCGCCCCGTGTTGGCCTCCAAAATTAAAAAATTTTTTTTAAAAAGAATTATATTAACTAAAACATACAAATTTAAAATTTTAAAGGGCCTTTTAAGAAAACCCCTCCTTTGTCTAAAAATCGCTTTTTTTGGCTTTTTAAAAAATCCCGAGCTTTTTTAAAGGGGAAAAAATTGGGGGTTTGAAAAAAATTCCTTTTTGAAAAAATTTGGTTTTTAAAAAGCTAATTTTATAAAATTTTCCCCAAATTTTTTTTTTTTTTTTTAAAAAAAAAAGGGGGGGTTTTATTGTTAAAAAATTTTGGGGATTGTCCTTCCCTTTTTGGGGGGAAAGGACATACAATTTGGAAAAAATTTAAAAAAAAGAACATAAAAAACTAAAAAAATTTTGGGAATCAAAACAGAACTTCATTTTAAAAAATTTTTTTCTCAATATGAAAATTAAAAAAAATTTTTTAAATTAAAATTTAAAAGGGAAAACACAAAAAATTTTTGTATCTAGGGAAAAAACCCTTTTTTTAAAAATATTGAAATTTTCCCCCCCTGGTTTTTCCCCCCAACAAATTTAAAAAAAAAGGGTTTTTTTTTTGGGAAAAAAAAAAGAGGGGTTTGGGAAAGGGGGGAAACTTAAAAAAATTTTTTAAAGGGGTTTTAAAAAGCCCCAAAATTACATTTTTTTTAAATTTTTAAAAAAAAAATTATCCCGACATCCAAAAATTTCACAATTTTTGGGGGGGAAAAAATTTAAAAAAAATTTTAAAAGGGGGGGTTTAATTTTAAAACCCCAAAATTTTAAAAATCAAAAAATTCAAGGGGTTTTTTTAAAATAAAAGCATTATGTTCTTTTTTGGGGGCTTTTTCCCCAAGGGGATCTATTTATTTTTTGGGAAATTTTTTCCCCCAATTGTTTTTGGTTAAAGAAAAAGTAATTTCCTTTTGGGGGGGCTCCCCAAATTTTTTTAAAACCCCCCTTTTTTATTTCAAATTTTTTGAATTATGTTTTAAAATTGTTTTTTTTTTTAAAAAAAAATTTTTTAAAATTTAAAAATTTTCTGTTTTTTAAAAAAAAAGATCTACTTTTTTTTTTAATTTTGGGTCCCTTCTTTTCCCTTTTTTTTTTTTTTTAATCTTTTATAAGATTTTTTTTGGTGTTTTTGTTACCCCTTTTTTAGGTTTTTGAGGAAAAAAAAATGTTTTTTGTAAATATTAATTTTTTTGGTAATTTTTTTTTTTTTGTAAAAAATTGCTAAAAAAAATTAAAAAAGGAAAAATTTAAAAGCGGAAAAAATTTTTAAGGGTAGTATTTTTTTAAAAAATTTAAAAAAAAAATACACTTTAATTTTTAAGTTAAAAAATCCATTTTTTTTGAGGGGGGAAAGATTTTTTAAAAAAACTTTTTGGCGGAAAGGGGTTTTTTAAATTTTTTTTTTTTTTTTAGGGGGAGGGGAAATTTTTTTTGGGTTTTTCAATTTTTTTAAGTTTTTTAAAATCCCAAAAAGAATTTTAAAAAAAAAAAAAAAGATAAAAACGTTTCTATTAAAAAAAAGAAATTTTTTAAAAAATAATTAGGGGGGGTAAAAAAAGATAGACAAATTATTGTTATTTTATGAAAAAAATTTTTAAAATTTTTTAAAATTTTTGGCATATTTTAATTTTTGGTTTATTTTTCTTGATTTGGGGGGTTTTAATAGGTGATTTTTGGGGAAAAAGTATTACTTCCTTAAAATTTTTTTTTTTTTGGGGGAATTTTTAAATTTTGTTAAAAAAGGGGTTGGGGTTTTTTAAAATAGGGGTTTTATTTTTTTTTTAAAATTTTTTTTTTGACATTTGGGGGGGTGATTTTTTGGGGAAAAAAAAAATTTTTTTTTTTTTAAAAGCAGGCAAAAAGGGACAAAAAAAAGGAAAAAAAAAAGGGGTTAAAAAGGGAAAAAAAAACCAAAAAAAAATTTAAAAAAAAAATAAAAAAAATTTTTTCAAAAATTTGGGGGTTTTTTTAAGCAAAAAAAAAAAACACAAAAATACTCGAAAATTTTTTTTTTTTTTAACTTTTAAAATCCCCCCATACAACTTTTTTTTAAAAAAAAAATTTTAAATTTCTTTTAAAGGGTTTTAAATTTAAAATTTTTAAATACTTCTCAAAATTTTTAGGGGGGTTTAAAATTTTTTTTTGTTTTTTTACATAATGTTTTTATACTGTTTGGGGAAAATTCTCTCGGCCCTTCCCCAATTTTTGGGGGTTGGGCAAAATGTTTTTAAGTAAAATGTTAATTTGGGGGAAAAAATAATTTTTTTCGTTTAAATCTTTTGCCTTTTTTTTTTCCCCAAAAAAAAACTTTGGGTTAAGAAAATTTTAAGGGGGCACCCCCATTTCACCCCGGGTTTTTAAAAATTTTTCGTTTTAAAAAAATTTTTTTTTTTTTTCTTTGGGAAAAAAATTTAAGGGGGATTTTTTTTATATTCTTATTTTTTAACTTTTAAAAAAAAAACCTTTAAATTTTTTTTGGGGGAAAATAAAAAAGTGAAAATTTTTTTTCCCCCCGAAGGGGTTTTTACCCCTTTTAAAAAAATTCAAAATTTTTTTTTAGAAATGTTTTCCCCCTTTTCGTTTTTTTTTTACTAGGAAGCTTTTTAAAATTTTTGGGGCCTTTTCCTTTGGGGGTTTTTTTTTCTTGGAGGGGGAAATTTAAAAAATTCCGATTTAAAAACTTTTTTCTTTAAAACTTTTTTTTGTTTTTAAAAAAGGGGGGCAAAACCCCCCCCTTTCCCTAAGGGTTTTTTTGGGCCTTTTTTACAAAGGGAAAGGGGGGGGGGTTGCCCTCAAATCTTTAAAAAAAAAAGTTTTTTTTTCTTTTTAAAATTTATATTTTTTGTATGGCTGTATTTTTTTGGGGGGGCCCCGGGGGGGTAAACTTTCCCCTTTTGATTTTTAAAGGAAAAACCAAATTAAATTTTTTTTTAAAAAAATAGAGCACATCTTTATTTTGCCCCAAAAATCTAAAACTTTTCCCGGGGAAAATTTAAAACCCAAAAAAATTTTAAAAAACATTATAAAATTTTTTAAACCCCCTTTTTAAAAAACCAAAAAATTACATTACGGGAAAAACCCCCACATTCAAAAAGTAATTCTGGGCAAACAACAAAATTTTTAAAAAAAAAAACAAATAACAAGGGAAAATTTTAAATCTAATAATAAAGATTACCGACTTTCCTGTTTAAATCATGCCAAATGTCCTGCTTTATTATCAATAAAACAAAATTGAATATAAAAAATTAATTTAAACTTTTTAGAGTTGGTTATTCCCAAATTTCTAAAACAAATACTCGGGCCCTTAGGTATTCGAAAAAAATACGATATTTGACTCTTTTTACGCAAAAACTCACTCAAAACTACAGCCCCGGATTTCGATTCGAAAGGCCCATCATCGGCAAAACAAATAAACGATTTTAAATGTCTATTCGAAACCCACCATATGCCACGATCAAAATACACTTTATTCGGGTTTTTGAATAAATAAAAAAAAAATTCCATTACAATTCTGAGATAAAGCCTTTTCCAATCAAAATTTAAGTTAATTTTTAAATTAAATAATTTGACTAAACCTTTTAAAAAAAATTTGTTACTGTCAAAAAATTATATTTTATTCATTTCCAACACGTACTTTTGGGAAAATTTATTTAAAAAATTTTTTTGAAAAATTTTTATTGACGTGTTTATTTAATATAAAATAAATTAAATCTTATTTACAAAACCCAACAATAAATTATTCTTACAATCGCCCCAAAAAATGTACGTTCGTTTCCACGGAAATGACTGAAATAAACCAAACTTCATTGGTGTATTTCGTTGAGTAGCTTGTAAAAGAGGGGCTCGATCCCCAATTCCTCTGAATTTCGACAAGTTGTTTTTTTCAATTTTTTTGAGGATTACAGCGAATGTTCTTTTTACCACTAGAAAATAAGTGTAAAACTAAGCATACCTAAAACTAAATCCCCAGCACAACTTCCCTTCGAGGGAAAGTTTATTGTGATATGCAAAGAACAGGAAGGTGAAGAAAATACCATTCCGGAATAATTTGGGAAAAAAATTTCGTTCTTTTCTTTTAAAAATTCCCCCTGTTTTGAAAAAATTGGTTTAGAAAAAAGAACGTTAATTACTCAAAAAACAAAACTATTTTTTTCCAGAGATTCAACAATATTGTAGATAAAAACAAAATTGAAAAAGTTAAATTATTTTTATTGGATTTTACTTTTCAAAGTGTTTATTAAAAATTTTTTTGTATTAAAATAATAAAACTATTTTTTTCAAGTTTTTTGCACCAATTGCACGATAAAGCATTTCTAACCCATTATTATAGTTTATTTCTAGAAAGCAATTCTATGATTTTTTTCCACATTACACTATTAACTATGTTGTAAAATAAGAGCTAAATGAGCCAACAATAAAAATTATTTTTAATATTTTTATATCATGCCCCTTTTATCGATATATATTGTTAAAAACCCCCTTTAGTGGTCGGGTTTAATCGTCAGTCTTTTTTACTGGCATGTGGGGAAACGGAGGATCAGGGTTAAAAATTCCAAAAGCCCTACTGAGGGGGGTTTTTTTTAATTGTTTTTCAACCCCGATGTACCACTATCTTTAATGTGTTTTCTTCCTTTCCCTTAAGTAATTAAGTCCAGATTTTATTGGACTTTTTACGGGTTCTTTTAGCTAACGAAATTTGGTATGTTTTTTCATGTATTACAAAAAATGTATCAAAAGTACCCCTCAATTTAAATTGTACAGAAAAATTCTTTAACCAAAAAAGTCCAAAAATAAAATTTTTAAATAAACATCACCTTATCTATTTGGGTTAATGCATTAAGGTATCTATTAAAAAATGTGGATTGTAAAAATTCCTACAAAAAAGTTTCGTACGTTTCCTCTTTTTAAACAACTTTTTTTACGTTTTATGCTTTAAAACCTATTACTATACTATAACTTTAATAACTACTCTTTTCACTTTATTATCCCTGTAGACTAACCCACGATTTCATCACTTTCTATAAATTATGTTTCTTGTTTTCCCGTTTATTTCTTTTTTTTTTGTTTGTATTGTTTGTTCTGACAATATTTTTCAACTTGTTCCTAATTTTGAAAACAAATTTTTGGGAAGAAATTCAGTGATTTCTGTTTTTATTTATTACCTCTAAATTTATTTTTCTTTGTCCCACTAAAGTTTTCATCTGTGTACATTGATAAGGTTGACCAGGAAAATTTCCCATAAATTGCTGAAAGGCAACCTATTTTTTACAGCCACACTTTTGGTCCCAACTTTTACATTTGAGAAAATCATATTCAAAATTTAAATTGGGCAGGAGGGGTAAAGATTTTTTTTAATTTTCATTAGCCATACCGTTTAAAAATTTTAAAACTTTTTAGCTAAAAAAAAATTTGCACTTAAGATAAACCTGATATGGGTGTCGTTTTAACCCCTAACCCCTCTGTTCAAGCCAAAAAAAAAATTTTTTTTTATTTTGTTTCAAAGGGTAATTTTATATATAAAATTTTAGTTTTTAAAAAGAAAATTATCCTATTTTAAAAATTTTTAGTTTTTTTCTGGCTGGTGGGGGACACACAACATAATTTATAAAAAAAGGCAATGATATAAAAAAATTCTTTATTCACAAACTAGTTTTTTAAATTATTTACTAAATTAAAAAAAAAAATATTTCCCCCAAAAAATAAAATAAAACACATAAATAAATGTATCGGAAATTTTTTTGGGGCTCACTAGAAAAAAGAAAAAAAGAAAAATAAAGATATAATCACCAAAGAACTTTTTTAAGGATTTCTTGTTAAAACAATACTTTCTTAGGATCTAACCTTGGGGTCCCTTTTTTTAATTTTTGAACTTAAAATGCGTCGAAAAGGGGAACTAAACAGATTTTCCCTGGAAGAAAAATCGCAAATCCCGGGGTATCTTTAAAACTATAAGAATTCAAATTTCTGTTTTTTTTTGGGGATTGTGATTTTTTGGTGTAATCTCCAGCCTTTTTACATTAAAAAAAATAAAGTAGTATCAATTTTTTGGTTAATTTTAAATTCCTTTTATAGAGACTGTTTTTGAAAAAACGTACTTTTTTAAAAACCCTTCATTTATTGGTATTTTTTAAAAGCGTTAGGTTAAAATTTTAAAAAACCGTTAAAAACCAAAAAAAATTTTATGGGTCATTTTAAAATAAAATAGAAAATAATTTTTTAAGTTTTTTTAAGAACAAAAAAGTAAATAATTTAAACTAAATCATTGAGTACATTTAGAAAACATGATAAATTTTTTTTTAAATTGGAAGGAAAAATTAAAAGCAATTGACAGTTAAAATTTAAAAAAATAAAATGTTTAAAAACTTTTTATTGTTTTATTTTCCCTTTTTAATGGCTGCATTGTGTTAGGGATTTAATTAAAAATGTACCCGACTTTAGTTAAAAATTAAAGGGCCAAAGTCTCCTTTGAGGCAAATGTCCAATTATTTTTTTGTTTGTGAGGACTGGCAAAAAAAATAACCCTTTTTTGCAACAAAATATGGAGGGAACAAATGAAATATTCAGTTTTTGCTTTAAATTGGGATAAGTTCCATAAGTTCACCCGAAAAACTCGTAAACCTAGCTTGAAAAGTTTTTTTTTTCACAGTCAATTCAGATATAAAACTCATCTGAAAGAGTTATCTCTTATCCACAGTTCAAAAAAAATGGATATAGAATCCAATCCGGAAAATTTTTAAATTGGTTTTTTAAATTTAATTCCTTGCAGTTTTTAAAAAGTCAATTGACATAAAAATTGGATTTTTTTCTTCTAGGAGTTCAGGTTTTCCCTTGTTGACCTGAAAATTTTTTTAAAAGGAAAAAAACTGATCATCATTTTTTTTCGGGTTAATTCCCTTTAAAATCCTTTTTGGGGGGAAAAATGAAAAATTCCTTTTTGGACTTGATAAGGGTTTTCTTTTTTTTAAACCTTATATTGATTCGTTCTTTTTTTTAAAAAATCTGAAAAAGGGATAATTCCCCAAATTGGGTTGCTTAAATTTCACTAAAACCGGTCAGCGTGTCGAAAACCAGTAACCGTGCAAATAATTCGAAAAACCCCCCAAAGGGTTTTTTTTTGGAAACACCCCACGCCGTTTAGAAGCAAAACGATCAGTTCCCCTTTTTTTTGGTAAAGTTGTTGGGGTTTTTTAAGGACACCACTCAATTTTTTTCACAGCTAAGGTTTTAACGATAATACCAGGAAAAGTTGAATCGGCACTTTTTCTTAAGGTGGGAAAAACCCCCGCATGACGACCTGACAGGAGGTTTCCCCTCGTTGGTAAGGCTAGTTTTTAGGGGAATCCTTTTTCCCCAAAACAATCTTGCATCTTTTTTTAAAAAAAAGACGTACCTTCGACAGTATCAAAGTTCTAGCAAAAAACATTTCCCCGGTAATTTCCTTTTTTCATTGAAAAAACCCCCACAAGCAAAAAAAAATTCTTTTTTTATCAATCACAGTTGATTATCAAACTGCAACCAAATTTTTTTTCCCAACAAATTGTTTTTTGGATTAACGCCGTGGAATTTCGTAATTGCAGGAAACAGTTGCCAAAAAAACCAATTGGTTAACTTTTTAGGTACTTTCCCCTGCAGATTTAAACTTTTTTTGGTACCGGAAAACTGATTTTGCCAATTGAAGGGGTTCCCACTTTTAGCGATCAAAAAAAACCCGTAAGAAGAGAACCCCTTTTCAAGTTTTTTGCGGGTTTTTTTTTTTAAAAATTCACTTACATTGGGGCCTTTACATTTTTAATTTGGGGGTTTTGAAAAATTTAAATTTTTTTACTCACTTTTCATATGTACTCTTTTCATAGAAGGAAATTCTTCCCTTTTTTCCGAAAATCAGTGGGGGAAAAAATTTTTAAAAGTTAAAAAATCATTTTTTCCCCATTCATACATATGCCAAATATTCAAATTATGTATAAAAAAAAAATTTGGGAAATAACCCTACTTTTAATAAACTTAAAATTATATTTTATTTTTTTTTCTTTTTTTCACTTAAAAAACTTCTCAAGGGTAACAGGAATTTATTAATCCTTTTATGGTATTTTAAAAAATATTTTAAAAAATAAAATGTGTTTGAAAATTTTTAAAGGGAAAAATTATCCCGACTTTTTAAATTTTTTAAAAAACCCAAGGTTTTCTAAATTAAAGGGAAAAGGGAAAAATTTTAAATTTAAGACAGAAAAATGAAAATTTTAATCACTCCCAAAAAAACTTTGTAAACCCTTTTCTGAATGTTAATCCTAGACCCGTATCCAACTCTTTTAAGTAGATCCTAGATCCTGTACCCAAATCATTTAGGAACCCTGACCTTTTTTCATTGCTTTGTTCAAAATTTGTTTTGACAAAAATATTCGCCTTGCCACAAAAAGTATCAAAAAAAAAAAAAACTAGTTTTGCAATTAAAATTTTTTTAAATTTTTTCTAAATTTTAGGGGCCCCAAATTTGAGCTAAAAAAAAATTAAGTAATTATTCAAAAAATTTTTTGTGGGTTATTGTGTTTAAATAAAAGTATTGAGTTGGTCGTGATTTAAAAGGGTTTTTATTCGGCTGTAGTAAAAAATAACTTTTTTTTTTCGCCCTTTTTAATTTTTAACTATAAAAACGACCACATAAAAAAATAATCGAATTGGGAAAGTTTCCCCAAAAAAAGGGGTTTTGAAAAGGGGGGTTTGGAAAAATGTGTTTCGGGTCAAAAAAGGTGCTCCAAACCCAAAATGATTATGAAAATGAAAGGGGAAAGAAAAGATTCAAGAAGGTCGATCAACCTTAAAATTTATCCCCCATGAATTTACATTTTAAGAACTGAATTTTTCAAAAGTGGGGGGTTACATATCTAAATTTATAAAAGAAATTTCCCAAAAAGCCACTTTATTAAAACAATTGCCCCTCCAGAAAGAAAAAAGGGTGAAAACGTACAAATCATTTAAAAAAATTCACTAGCTTTTGAAAAATTAAGTTTTGGAAATCAGAAAACCCTATTTTTAAAAAGCATAAGAGCTTTATAGCTTATCAAACCCTTTAAAAATTTTAGGTAGAATTGAGTCCGTGAAAGGCCTCCCCCGGGGACTTAAAAACAAAAAAATTGAAGATTTGAAACCACAAAAAAAAATAATTTGCCCTTTTGGGCCGTTTTTTTTTGGAAAAATCTAAAAAATAAAAAACAAAGTCTTCAATTTTTTCAAAAAACCCAAAGTTCCCCCCAACCTTCAATTTAAATAAATGCCAAAAATGTGGACGGGTCGGCCCCAAAGGCCTGAACTTTGGGAAAAAAAAAAGAGGGGTAACTTTAAAAAGGGAAAAAGTGCCCTTTTTTCTAATTAGGGGGCTGAACTTTACATGGGCATTGAAACAGTGCACTTCACAGTGTTTTAAAAAAAGATATTTTAGGACTTTGTACAAACCCTTCTGGGACTTTAAAATCCCCTTTAGAAACAAAAAGTTTATTTTTTTTGGGCCAGTTAGAATAAAATGCAAATTTGAAAAAATTAATTTTTTTAACTTTTGCTTTTCCAATTTGACCACAATCCTACGTCGTACCCCAAATGAATGTAAAAGGGGTTTATGCTTTTCAAAAAAAAAAAAGATTGTGAGGTTTCAGGGGAATACTGTTTTTAAAACAAGAATTAAATGGGCAAAATTATGATGATTTTAAGGCTGTAAAGTAATAAAAAATTTTTGAAGAACATGAAAAAAAAAAAAAGGAAAAAAAAAAATTTACTTAAATGAAGAAAAATTTTTCGTGAAAATATGCAATTTTGGAAAGGTTAGTTTCAAAAAGTGTACGTTGAGTGTTGTGGGTATTTAAAAGGAATGTGTCCCCACCCCCCCTTTTTTTCAAAGAAGTTCGAAACCCAATTTTTGGGAAATTGCATTCGGTTTTTTTTGACCCCATGCTGTAAAATTTTCCCTGGGGATCAATATATTTGGAACCTTTACAGTGAGGAAACGCGCTCCCCAAATTTATTTTTTAAAAAAAAAATTGAATTTCGAAGTTTCAAAGTAAAAAAACGGGGGTTATTTTTTTTTTAAGAAAACAAAAAAAAATATCAAAAATCTGAAAATTTAAAACCCTTAAAAATTTTCAAAAAACAAAGTTTTAAAAAGGAGTTTCAAAAAAAAATTTGGGGGAATTTTAAAACCCCACTTTAAAAACCCCGCTTTGGTTTTCTAGAGTTAAAAAACCCTTTAAACTGGATAAAGCTTTTTTTTGGGGAAAAAAAACCCCGTACCAAAATTTTGAGCGGGGCTATTCAACAAAAAAACTACCTGCGAAAAATTATCCATGAGGCCCCTCAAAGGAAAACCCCCTTTTTTGGGAAAAGGGGTGGGGAATGAGTTACTTTTTTTTAAAAACCATCTTCTAAAATTTGAAAAAAAAACCCTTTTTTTTTTTGAAAATTTTTTAATTTTGGCAAAAAAAATTTTTTCCAGGAAAAGGGGGGGAAAAATTTTTTGGGGGGGGAAATTTTCCCGGGAAATTTCGAAAGCTTATAGAAAAGATCCCAAAAAAAAAAAGGGAAAAAAATCAAAATCAAAAAAATTTTGGTCGGGGTTTTTAAACCCAAAAAATTTTTTTACTAAAAGGGAAAAGGGAAAGGGGCCCCAAGATGTAGTAATGGGGGGGAAAAAACCCCAAAAGGGGAAAAAAAAAGGGAAAAGGGTTTTTAAAAAAAAAAAATTTAAAAAATAAAATATCAAACCTAATAGATATCTCCCCCCAAAGGGGAAAAAAAAGATCCAATTAAAACCAAGTAAAACCAAAAGGGCCCCAAAATTTTTAACAGAAACTTAAAAATTTTAATGGATGAGGGTTTTCATCCTATTTATTTTTAAAATTTTTAAAAAAAAAGGAGGTGATGAAGAAAAAGGGCCAAAAAGCTACAAAAGAAAAAAAAAATCCCCCAAAAATTAAAAAAAAATTTTTTGGGAAAATGTGATCGAGAAAAGGGGGAAAAAGTGATGGGTGCAAAAAAGGGCATTAAAAAAAATATCCCCCCCAAAATGGGAATTAGAGGGGGGGGAAAGTTTTTTCTTTTTTGAAAAAAAATTTGCTCACCCCCGGAAATTCCCCTTTGGGGTTTAAACCCCCTATGCCCCTTTTTTAAAATTTGACTAAATTAAATTTTTCTTGGAGGGGCACTTAACAAGACATGAAAAATTTTATCAAATGGATTTTTGATTTTTTTTTCCCCCAAAAGGGTGAATTGATAAAAAAAATTTTTAATTTTGAAAAAACCATACTTTTTGGGGAAAAATTTTTTTTTGTAAAAAAAATGATGGAAAAAAGCCTCAAAAAAACCCATTCTACTTTTTTTATGGGGCCCAAAAAATTTTTTTTAAAAAAATTTTAAAAAAATTTTAGAAAAAGGACAAATTTTGCCTATTTAAAAAAAAAAAGTTTAGGGTTTAAAAAAAAGCGGGGGGGGTTAATGGTAAAAAAGGGTTGGACTTAAACTAAAAAAAATTTTGGGGTTTTCCTTTTCCCTCACAAGTTTAAACCCTTTTGTATTTTCACATCTACAAAAAATTAAAGATGAGGGGGGGGAGGGATAAACTTTTTTTGGGGGCTTTAATAGGGGACAAAAAGAAATCAGCAACAGAAAAATTTTTTTTTAAAAAAAGAACTAAAAAAAAACCCCTTTGAAATTCGAAACCTTTGGAGAACAAAAATTATTGTTTAAGAATAGGGGTTTTCGCCAAAAGGGAAGGTATGATTTCAACATCGCAAACTCTTTTGCATTAAAGAAATTCTAAAGAATACAAAATGACTGCTGTAAAATGTTGCAATCCAAAGGTAGGGGGGCATGAAGTTACAAAAAAAACCAAAAAAATATCAAAAAAAATCTTTAAAAAAAAATTTAAAAGGGTTTTCACTCATGTATCTGTCTGGGGCTATTTTTGCCAAAAAAACAAAAAGCCCAGCTTTTTATTAAAAAAAAAACCCCCTTTTTTTGGGAAATAGCATTGGATGGCTGCCAAAGGATTTTTGTTTTATTTAAAAAGGGAAACCCAAAAAAAAATCCCCCGGGGTTTTAAAGGGGAAAAACTAGAAAAACCACTTATTGGGGGGAAAAATTTTAAAAGGGGAAAATTTGGGGGGAAAAATAAAAAAAATTTTTTTTAAAAGGGAAAAAATTTTTTCCAAAATTTTTTATTGCTTCCATCAACTTAGAATAAAAAAAACGGGGGAATTTTGGGTTTTTTTCAAAAGGGGAAGCAGAAAAATTTTTTTCATTGAAAAGCAGCAAAAACAAAATACATTAAAAAGTTATTAAAATGGGGGGGGGGCCCCACCAATAAATTTTAAAAAAATCAATTCATATAGTTTTAAAAAGTTTGAAAAGTATAAATCAAGCTAAAAATCCAACCCTATCACTTTTAAAGAACTTTAAAATTAAAAAAAAAAATAAAATTTTTTGGGGACATTTTTTATCAATTTTTAAGCCAACGGGATTTTTTAAGCTAAAATTTTTCCCCCCAAAAACTTTTGGGCCCCTCCTAGGTATAGTCCCCTTACTATGTGCTCTTAAAGGGGAAACAGTCGACGAGTTGGGGGTGTTTAAAAAAAGATAAAAAAAGGGAAAAATTAAACACTCCCCAAAGACTTGTGTGAACCTTATTCCGATTGTTAATCTTGGGGAAACCCGTTTTTCCAAAATAGTTTAGAGAGAAAATTTTATCCAAAATTTGTTTGTTTTTTCTATCTTCTTTTGACAAAAATATTAAATTTTTTAAAAGCTTAATATGAAACAAAAAAAAAAAAAACAAGGAAATTTAGATTTAATTTTTAAAAAAAGACCCCCGGGAAAAAACCCCTTATTTTTAAAAAGAAAATCTTTTTCATCCAGGGAAAAATTTTTAGCTTTTTTTCTTTTTTTACTTTAAAACCCCTTTTATTGTGTGAGGGTTTAAAAATTATTTTAAAAAATTTGGTCTGGGGTAAAGGTTCCCTGGCTGCAATTCAGTTGTTTCCCGGGTTCAGTGGCTCCAGAATAATTTTAAAAAAGGTGGGCAAAGGACGGGGGGGGGGCTTACAAAAATTTCAAGGAAAAAAAAAATTTTTTGAAATAAAACTTGTTGGAAAACCCATTAGTTTCAATTTGGGGCTTTCCCAATGCATCAGGGGATACAAACATTTTGGTATCTTTTAAATTTTTTTGCCCATTCAAGCAGAATTTGTTTTTTATTTTCGGCAAATGTGTGAATAAAACTTGAGATGCCGTGAAGAGGTGACTTTTTTTCTATACTTTATCTAACTGTTTAAAATTTTTTAAAGAGCCACGGTTACTGTTATATAGGGTTTATAGTTTTACCTTTTGGAGCAGTCAAAGTTTAAAGGGGCCCTTTAAAACCCTAGGATAAAACGTTTAAGAGCTACTGTCATAAAAAAAAGGGTCCTGAACCCATCTACGATTCGGGGTCATTTTTTTTCACCATTATCAATGAAAAAGGGAAATTTTTAAAATTTTTTTAAAATAAAAATTTTAGACTCACGCAAAACCACTCTTTTCTAAAAAAAACCAATTTTTATAATTCCTTTTACAAAGTAGTATAGAAATAAAACAAAAATGAAGTATTGTTAAATTGTGTTTTAAATTTTCAAATTTTTAATGCATTATTGGGGAATAGGGAGACGACCAAACCAAAAAGCCGGCCCAAATGGGCCCCCCTTTCTTTCCTACCCAAATCCCTTCTCTCTAAACCTCAAAATTCTCTTCTTCCCCCCTATACCCTGTATGTCCTTTTAACCCTTTTCCACAAAATTTTTTATTTTTTGCAGAACCATGGGATTCTCCTTCCAATCCAATATCTTCAAGGAATTTAACTGTCGGGCAGTTTTTTTTATCAATGACCCCAAATTTTTTCCCCCGTATTCAGAGGGAAAAAAAAAACGGGTCCAAAAACTTGATCACGGGTTGATTTTCCCCAACCCGCCAAACCCCTCACTTCTCTTCTTCAACAAAATTTGATTGGTGGGGGTTTAAACCCTTTCACCCCAAAAGGATTATTTGTTTCTTATCTTTTTAAATCCCCTTTTCCAAAAGGCCCGTTAAAAAAAGGGGTTTTTTCAGCTTTTGGGGCCCAAGCGACCAAAAAAAACGAAGCCGGGTTTTTTTAATAAAAACTAATGTTTTCAGTTTCGTTCCTGGCAAAAAACTAATGGTTGATGGTTTAAACCTTCTGTTTTTATTTTTTAAAAAAATTGATTTAGCTTATTTTTACCCCTTACCTCCCCCGTTCCAACAAACCCGGGTTTAAAGGGTAATTGTTTAAAAAAAAAGTGTTTCTTGAACCCAAACAAGGGGAAAAAGAAACTAATTGTTGAGCCCCTTTTTTTAATCTAAGAGGACAGATAAAATAAAAACAAACCATTATGTCTAGTTTTTATTGCCGGGTTAGAGGAAAATTGCCCCGTTTATATGAATGTTCGAAGTGTTCAAAAAATGCATCAAAAACGCAGTTCTGCCCAAAATGCACCATGTTTTGCTTTTCAGGGAAAATTAGGAAAACCCCGAAAAGTTTTCCCACATAAACCTTTGCATTCTGCAGAGTTCTTTGTGTTGTTCCCCTTGGGAGTCCAAAAATTCCCCTTCATGTAGTACCAAAATCTAAAAGCCCCAAGGTGTGAAAAATCGAGAGATCACGCAACCAAAGAAACAGACCCTTTAGGGTCCAAACAATCCCCTGGGATAGTATTATTCAAAATGTTCACTGCATGGCTAATGGGGCATTTTGCACCTTTCTGAAACAATAAAATGGCTAGCTGCGTTGCCAGGGGAAATAGTCATCCTTTGGGTTTTGGGGAAAAGGAATGTTCTTTATAAAGTTTTTGGAAATTGTCATTTCTGTAGTATGCAGGCTTTTTCATACACCCTTAGTAAAATACCCCACAAAACTCCCCCCCAAACGTTGAGGAAAATTTATATTGCAATGGACCTCCGGATGTCTTTTAATTATGTGGGGCCGGGAATTTGTTAGTTTTGGTTTGCAACGCAATTTTAGTTATTATTATTTTTTAAAACCGCGTTTTTAAACAAACCCTTGGGGGTTAAAACGCAAATTTTTAGTTAATTTTAACTTCATACTTTACAAGTTTTTTCTAGGGTGAATTGTGGATCCTTAGCTTTGGTGTTGAATTTACACTCACAGAATGTCCCCAGTGTTCCTTTTTTGAGAGCCGTTTTAAAATTTCTGTACAGATTGAAAAGGGGAAGGGGAAAATTTAAAATTTTTGGTCTTTTACGTTCCCACATAAACATCTGTGACAGGTGATGCCATTTGCAAAACGCCTATACTTAATTCAGTGAGCTTTCCCACAGAATGAAGAATAATTTCTTCAAATGAAATTGACCTGCGGAAAATCGCAGCCTCCCCAAGCTTTCCCCCCCCCAACGACCCAAATTTGCCCCTGTTTTCTTTATACGATATTCTTTGCTCCCAAAAACCCCCCTTGGGTTTTGGGTTTCTTGGGACAACAAAAAATGCTACTATGTACGAGCAGAATTTAAGGGAGTTTTGCCCGTAGAAACCCCCCAAAAAATTTTTTTAATGTGGGGGTTGTCGATACAGGTATTTGCGAAAGAAAGCCCGGGATAGAAGTGCGTGGAATAGCAATGAGAGGTTTTGAGAGCGAGGCTGTAAACTGGTTATGTTGGTGCAAATGTGCGTGGGCACATGTTATTTTGGGGAAAAACAATAGGGAGTTTTTTAGACCATGTGAGGTACAATAAATCAAATGTGGGATAAACACAAAATATACATTTCTTCGTTTAAATGGGGAAACCCGGGTTTTTCCCTTTTGTTTAATTGCATAACACCTGATGCGAAAAATTTTAAGTTTTTGAAATTTTTCTTTAAAATTTTAAAAATTTTTAAAAAATTTAAATTTATATAGAAACAAAAAACGGGTTAAAAAATGCTAATATGTTTTTTTTAATAAAAAATTTGGGCACGGATGATGAGCGAAAAAAAATACTTGGAAACTTTTGGTACCCCAAAGGTCGCCATCTTGCTAGCAGGGAAAAATTTTTACAAAAACAAAAAACACTTTATTTCACCCCCAAATTTTTTTATACTCTTCTGAGAACCAGACCACCGTTTTTGTTTATTTTTCCTAAAAAAATCTTTGGTCATGAAAACAAAACAAGAAAAATATTTCCAAAGAAAAATCAAGGGTTGCAACCAAAGAAAAATTGATAACGTTTTAAAAAATTTAAGCGGTGTTGTTTAAAAAGAGAAAAAAAAAAAAGGTTTAAGTTAAAAAAATATTAAAAATTTATACAAAATTTTTAAATAAAATTATAATTTAAAATGTGTCATTTAAAAAAATTTTGATGAAGAATTTTCCCGTGACAATTTTACATTATAAAAATTGGCTCCATTTCTTTTGGTTAAACATTGATAAAATAGGAATGAACAAAATTAAAATTCATCTTTGTTTGATATTTTGAACAAATTTATTACTTTTGAAAACCAATGGAGGGTTTCTTTTTTCCCTCGTGATGTAGGGCATCAAGTTTTTACTTTAGAGCAATTGTTGCAAAATTTTTTTAAACCCGTGGCATTTAATATTTTTTTTTTCAAATTGTTGTATTTTGATAAATTTTAAAAAAAAATCCGAAAATTTAAAAAAAATCTATAGAACTACATCCATCCCCCAAAACTTTGGAATAACCAGGGCTCAAATCTGATAAAAATTAATGTTAGGGACGAATCAATTTAAAAATTTAAATTTCCCAAACACACAAAAAAATCTATTAATTGTGTTTTAAATCAAAAAAGTAAAAAAACCTAGAAATTTTAAATTTTTAAAATAAGCTCAAATAAATGCCGACGTTTTTGATACTAAAAACAAGACTCGATAATTCATGTGAATTTTTTATATAAAATATTATATAAATAAAATTTTAAAATTTTTTGAGAATAAGTAGTTTTTTTAAGTTTTCTTATAGTTGTACGTTTAAAAGGAAAGGTTTTTTCTTTTTTAATACAATAAGGGGGAATTTTTTCTTTTTTTTAAAGGAAAAAATTTAAATTATGTTTTAAGGAAAAAAGTCCCTCGGCCAAAAAAAAAAAAAAAAAAAGGGTTAAAAAAACCCAAAAAATTTTAATTCTTACCCCCCCAACCCCTAAATTAAAATCAATATCCCTTTTTAAAAAAAAGGGTTAAAGCCCCAAAATTCCTTGAAAATTTTTTAAAAAAAAATGCGTAAATTTAAAAAAAGGGGTTTTCGGGTTGGGGGTTTTAAAAAGCCAGAAATTGCAAGGGAATTAATTGTTTATTGAACAACCCTTCATTTTTTTTAAATGTTTGGCCCAGTTTTTTAAAATTTTCCAAATTGAAAACCAAACCCGACACTGTTCTTTTTTAAGTTTACAAGAATTAACAAATTTGGAAAATTTAGTTTTAATTTCCACCGACAGAGATTTGCAGTTCAGCGAAAACCCATACCCGGTTTATCAAAAAAGTGCAAACTTTGTTATAAAAGAGTTAAACCCCTTTTAACGGGAGAGTACAAAGGGAAAATTTTAAAATTGGGGGGAGCCAAAAAAAATTTTAAAATTAAACCTCCTGCTCCAGTTTCACTTTTGAAAAATGATTTTTTGGGCAAACTGTAAAAGTGGGGTGGACCAACGGGGGCTGTAGAAAAATGGGTTTTAAAATTTTTTCAGAAAATTTTGGTGATTTTTGGGTGGTAAAATTCCTTCATAAAATGCTACACTGAGAGAATTTTTTTGGGAAGGGAAAACAAGAAAAAAAAAGTGTAGGGGTAAAAAAACAAACCCATTAACCCCATAAATTTTTTACCAAAGTTTGAAAATTCTAAAATTATGAACAAGTTGAAACTAAGTCAGAACGAACAAAAAAAAACATAAAAAACAAGAATAAACGTTTAGGAAAACTTAAAAAACCCTAATTCATGGAATGTGATAAATCTGGAAAAGGTATGAAAGGGGGGAAAAAAAAAAGGGGAAAAGAGTACATTATTAAAGTTAAAGTATGGGAAAAATGGGTTTTTTTATAAGCAGAATACGTGGGAAATAGTTGTATAACGAGGGACGTATCGAAACTTTTTTTATGGGAAATTTTTTTTAAATCCCCATATTTTAATAAAGCCCCCTTTGATTCATTAAACCCAAATAGATAAGGTGATATTTTTTTTAAAATTATTTTTGAAACTTATAAAGGGCTGAAGAATTTTTCTGTAAAATTTAAAATTTGACGGGTTACATTTGATACATTATTTATAACATTTGAAAAAAACATAAAAAAATTTCATTTTACTCAAAAGGAATCCTTTAAAGGGGGCCAAAAAAGTCACGGGACTAAAATTACTCTAATGGAAGGAAGAAAAATCTTAAAGTATGGGAGGGTTCTTTTGGGGTTTTTTAATAAGAGGGGAAAAAAACAAAAATGAAAAACCCCAACCTCAGTAGACCCGTTGGGAATTATAACCCTGATCCCCCCCGGGTTTGGGACTTGCCACCCCAAAACCCCAAGACTGACGCCTTTTTCCCTTTAAGAAAACTAAACGGTTTTTAAAGGGAAATGTTATACCCAAGTAAATGGCACTGAAAATAAAAATATTAAATAATAATTGTTTATTGTTTGGCTCTTTTAACTTTTATTTTTACAACATTTTAAAATATTGATGTGGAAAAAAGTCAAAAAAAAGATTTCAAGGGGATAAACTATGGAAATATTTTAGAGATGCTAAAATCTGGCAATTGGTGCAAAAAAACTTGTAAGTAATTTTGATTTATACTTTTTTCTACTACCCAAAATTTTTAAAGACCCCTTTTTAAGTATAATGTAAAAAAAACAATGTTTAAAATTTCAATATTAGTATTTAACCCCAATATTGTGACAAATTTTTTCTGGAAATAAATAGTTTTGTTTATTTGAGGTAATTAAAAGTTCAATTTTTTGAAGCAAAATTAATATATAAAAACCCTAGGAATTTTTAAGAGTAAGAGCGAAAGAATTTTTTTCCAATTTTTCCCGGGGTGGGATTTTATTACACCTTTTTTAAAGTTTTTTTACATATCACAATTTAATTTCCCCTGGAAAGGAAGTAGTGCTAGGGATTTTTCACTACGTGCATTGTCCGTTTTAAAAACTTTTTTATTATACGATGGGAAGAAAAACCTTTGTTGTAAAACCTCAACAAAAAATTTTTAAATACCAAAAAGTTTTTTTGATAATTCAGAGGAATTGGGTTAAACGCCCACCGAAATATAGTCATTTTTTTATACCAAAAAAAAAAAATTTTCATAGACGGAAAAACTTATAATAATTTTAAAATTTTAAAGGGAGAATCATTTTCCCCTTGAAAATAAAACAAATAACCTTTTAAATTTGGGTTTTTTTATTCCCTAAATTCACAAATCCCCGAAGGAAAATTTTTTAAAAAGGCAAAAAGTAACCAAGAAAAAAAGGGCTCCCTTTTTTTAGTAACAAAAAGGGTTACGTGCCCTTTTTGAACAAGTTTTTTTGGGGATATTTAATTTTCCCCAATTGTTTTTATTTGTAAAAATACTTTTTTTTTTTTACGGAATAAACGCGTACTTGATTTTTGACCTCCATATTATCGAAAAAAGGTAAAATAAAATTATAATTTGTTGTAACATGTAATTTCATTTTTATTTAGGGAAAAAATTTTATGAGTAAAAAATATTTTGTTTTCATAAATATAATTCAACCAAAGGTTTAAATTTTTAAAATTTTTGAGATTATTAATTGGGCCCCCAAAAAATTTTATTTCATTTTCAAATTAATATAAAGGGTAAGAGATAAAACATGTTTACCCTTTAGTGGGTATAAAAATAAAACCCCAATTTTGGGAGTAAAAACTGTGTTTGGGTTTTGTGGTTATGTAGTGACTAAAATATTGCGGGAGGTACATATTTAAACGGAAAAAAAAGAAAAAACCCTGTATAAATAAAATTATTTAAAAAAAGACACATAGACCTCATGGTTCTTGAAGAAATGATGGGCGACGGACATAAGGGGTCCCCGGTTGGATTTTATCCCTTGGTGGGGGGGAAGGGACCTTCTGAGGTAGCTGAATACCTAGCGCTTGAACCAAATGGTAAAGGGGTTCCGCCATGAGTTGTTTTGAATTATTACTGTTTAAATTCAAGCATACCAGCTTTTACCGCTTTTAAACGTCCGTTTTTCATTTCATTTTAGCCTTTAAAAAAGGGAAAACCAAAACCCCTGATTTACCCTTTTGGGCTAATAAAATACTGAAATCCCAATCACCCTTTGGGTACAACCAAAAACACGGACAAACATTAATTACAATTTTGTTTTTAAAAGCAACTGAAAAAATAAAAAAACAACGTGCATGGGGCCCAACCCCCCCAAAACCCAAAAGGCAGAAACAAAAAAACAACAAAATATGTCTCAACATAGTCAAAAACTAAATTTAAAGTCAACACTTCCACTTATTTAGAACTGTCCTTTAAACCAACCCTTTCTTTTTTAAATAATTTTAAAATGAGCTTTGGCAGGGCTTTGTAAGAAAATCTGCAAGTTTTTTCTTTGGGTTCAATGTACCTTATATCAAGGGCACCACGTTTTATAGACATCCCGTACAAAGTTTGGGAAAAGAACAAAAAAAAATGCTTAGTTTTTCGGGGGTTAATCCAGGATATTCTTCCCAATTTTTTTTTGCGGGTTGGGTTTTTTACGTAAATTTGGGGCCTTATCCATTTCAAAAACCCCAATTTACAAAAAATTTTACGTAGCCTATTAGGTCCTTTGTTCCATTAGAAAAGCAAATTTTCTCAGCCTCTGTTGTTGAAAGGGCTAAATACCTTTGCTCTGAGGGCCAAAAAGATACAACCCCCCTTAAACAAAAATACAAATCCCCCTAGTTTTAATTTTCCCGGGGGTCTACTTTTTAAACAAAAATCTGCTCTGTTTTAAAAACCCCTAAAATGTGGCGTTTTCTCCCCCCTGTTCCGTAAACAATCCCATATTTCCCTTTTCCCCCTTTAAAAAACGGGGGGAAACTTTTTTAACCCCCTGCAGGGATCTTACCCCTATTAGTTAAAAAAATTTACTGGTTGGTTTTAAAATCATATTTAATTCAGGGCGACTGACTTTTTTCACGAAAAGAAGAGAAAACCCAAATTTCCCACGGTTATGGCACTTTTTGCAGTTTCTTCCTTTTTTCTTCAATCTTGGGAAACCCGTCAATTTTTTTAAAATGTAAAACCAGGTTTTTCTGGAACATTTACGGGTTTGGGTCTTCCATCAGAATCTTCGTAGAAATTTTCCCGGTGTTTCCCCTCTGGCTAAAATTTTTTTAAAATTTCGTTTTTTTCCCCATTTCGTTCAATTTCAAAGGGCCCCTGAAATGTTTGCGTCCCCCCAGTGATCCGAAAACACCCGGTTCCCCAAATTTTGCGACCTTTATCAATTGCCCTTTTTGAGAAGTTTTACCCTCAAAAGTCCTTTATCAACCTAGAGAGCTAAATAAAAATTGCTCCCCTTTTACCTTGCCAGCAACCGCAAAGGGGCAAAACCAGTTGGGTTTTTAAAACAAATTTTTTTTAACAATTTCAAAGAATTTTTATGTTCCAGCAACTTTGGGGATTGCTTTTATCCATTCAGGCTCCCCTTTTAAGTTTTACATTTTCGTTAGGGTGTGCTTTGTCTTCAAATCCGGGGGGTTTTCGGATATAATTTTTCCTTTTTCAATTTTAAACCCTAAGGAAAGCGGGTTTTTTACATCAAAATTTGGGCCAAAAATTTAGATTTCTCCCGTTCCCAAAGGTAGAAGGGAAAAGAATTGGTTTTATTAAAAGAACAACAGGTGGGAAAAATCTCAAAATAATCGACACCTTTTCGTGAGCAAACCCCCCCGCAACAAGTCTGGCCTTGTATCTAAAAAACCCACCCCTTGGGAAATTTTATTTCTCATTAAAACCCACTTACAACCGATCACCCGCTTCATTTTTGGGAGTTTTCCCAAATTTTCCCCCGTTTCGTTTTGTTGAAGCGCACTCAAATTTTGTTTTCATAGCGAGTAAAAAACTTTTTAGCTTCAGAAAACCCTGAAAGCCTCTTCAAAAAATAAGTTAACAGTATCCACAACTTTGCGCGAACCCTTGTAACGGGCCCTTTGGCCCGCGCAGTTGGGCTCGATCAAAGAAGTTGTCTTCCTGGAACCGATCAAATTTTTTTCTCTTCCAATTTTTTTTTGGGGGTTTTTACTCGTTTTATTCCCACTTGCTGGGGGGGTTTGGGGGCCCATGGCTTAGCTCCACTGTCTTCTAATTCCCGATTGACCTTTATGATCAAAGTTTAAGTTCCACCTGAGCTACTGGGAATGGGTTTACATCATTTTTGTGTATTTTTGATTTTTTATAACCAAAATCATTTTTTTCCCCATTTTTTATGAAAACCTTGCTCTTCCATTTCCCAAATATCTCATTTAAGATTAACCTCACAGCTGACATGTATTTTTGAGTCTTAGGGTCCCAAATCGGGTTAAATTTCCCTTTACTCCCCCCTGAAAGCCAAAAAAAAATCATTTTTTTGCTCTTTGGATCAAACTTCTTGCGTGTCCCCTTTGGGGAAAAGCATGTATGATACAACCAAATACCGCCCCCCCCCCCCAAAAAAATTTTTTTTTCTGGCTTTTCATTTAAAACCCTCCCTCATAGGAAAATCATTCCGTCAGATTGTTTTGAGGGGTTTTTGATTCAAAACATAAAACCCGCTGTTTGAACAGCTTCAGCCCCTTTAAACCCTTTTGGAAGGGTTTTTGGAAAATAACATGATCTGCACTTTCACAAAGGGTACGCATTTCACGCCAGCCCACCAATTTTGCCCCATGAAAAAAACGGTGTTGACAGCTCATGAACAAATTTCCCTTTTTTTTTCAAAAAAGCATTGAAATTCCCTTTGGGCAGGTTTCTCTCTTTCCATTTTCTTATGTAGATTTTTTTATGTTGTTTTCCCGGGCTGGGTTTGTCACAAAAAAACTTATAATCTTTGAACTTTTGGGAAACAATTCATGGTTTTGTGATGCATGCCCTTTAAACCCAAAAAGGGCTGGGTTTAAAAATGGGAAAAAATCGGGGGGCGGAAAAAGTCTAAGGGGGCTTTCACCCGAGTTGCCAACCCCCACAGAATTTTTCCTCTTCCGTTTTTTCTGAGAAAAAAACTGAAAAAGTCACACACTATGCAGATTTAAAAATCATCCCCTAAAATTTTTTTTCCTTTCCTTTATCTGCCATTCGCTTTTCAATTCCCCGATACCCGTGAACCCGGGGCCCTTTTTCAAAAACTTACAAGGATGTTTTTTTTTTCAACCTTCAAAAACTCTTGGAATTTTTTTTTTCCCCCTTTTCCCTTTGGAAAAATTAACCCTTTTGGTAAATTTTATGCATTTTTTCTTTTTTTCTTTGTTTAGCTGCAGGGCTTTTAATTGTACGCAAGTGTTAAGACCCTTTTTCCATTGATGTCAATTTTTGGTTTCCCCACGAAAATTTCCCCGCAAATTTTTAAATTTTCCTTTTTTTCGTCATCTTTTGCGGTGCCCATCCCATGCCAGGTAAAAGCCGAGGAATTTTTGTGGCAAAAATGTTCAGCCAAATTTAGACATCACGGCTGAAAACAGGTGGTTTTTTTAACCCGCATCATCAAGTTTCCCTTAAAAGATGGTTTTAAAATTTTTTTTTTGCTGTGTTTCGACAAGGCACGGGCCCTTCTTGAACCAAAATCGTAAAATTGTTGGGCCAACCCAAACTTGTTTTCGCATCTTCACTTGTGTCTCCAAAACAAAGAATGTAGTTTATCCCAAATCTCCTTTCGGTGTCCACCGTTTTTTTAAATTCACATGAAAAGTCCGATCCCCTGAAGGGCCCAAAAAGATCACTGCTGTTTTTTTCCTTTCAATTTTTTTCCCTACTTTACACGGTCCCCAGTTTTTCTGCTTTGTGGGCTCTGTAAACTGTTTTTTTCCACAAATTCTACCAAAACTTTAGATCAGTTTTGAATTTACCCCGTTAAAATTTTCCCCAAAACGAAAATTTTTGCCGTCAATTTTTGGAGATCGTTTTGTGTCATTTTCCTTCATTTCTGGGAAGCAGAGAAAAAAAAATATACTGGGGCAATTCCCCTACCGCTCACGAGCCCAAAAAAAACAAACGACACGAACAAACCGTACCGTTTTCCCACGAAAAAAACCGTACCCTCAACCCCAAACAACAAAAAGTGTACGACACAAAGAACCCAAAATTTTTCAACCCAAAAAAACCCCGATATAATGGCGGCGCCCGAGGAAGCGTTTACTGGGGCAACAACCTGTTGATTATTTCTGTTTAAATACAAGCATAAACCCCCTTTTACACTTAAAGTAAACCCTTATTCAAATTTTTTCGGCCTTTTTTAAAAAGAATAACCACTGATTTATTTCGTTGTTATTAGAAAAAGTCAATCACCCCCTTTGGGGTACAACAAAGACACGACAAACATTTCATTACAAGTCTGTTAAACGAACCGAAATAAAAAAACAAAAGCGCATCGCAACAACACAAAGGCTAGAAACAAAAAAAACAACTACAATGTTAAACATGTCAAGAACCTTTAAAAAATGTCAAAAAAAATTGTTTCCCAAAAATTTTTGTCCTTAGCTGCTGAAAAAAAAATAAATATTCCGAAAAATTTAAAAATTATTGAAAATAAAAAAATTAAAGGTTTAAAATTTTTAAATTTTAGTAATAGTGATTTTTAAAAATCCCCTAAAACCATTTTTAAAAAATTATATCAATTTAAATTAGTTAAAAAAAATTTACCTAGCCGGGAATTATCTCGGATATTTGGCTTAAGGCAAAAGATGCTCAATTTCTGAGCTATCTTGGATTATCCCCCTGGTTTTAGCTCATTCCTCACTCATAGTGAATGTTAGTCTGTGATGGATGTGTGGGAAAACCCTTTTGCTATAAAATGACTGCCCCAAAAAAATTTCAAGTGAAAACATACTTTTTGTCATCTGACACCGGGGG
This sequence comes from Timema cristinae, assembly GCA_039000515.1. Classification (NCBI taxonomy): domain Eukaryota; kingdom Metazoa; phylum Arthropoda; class Insecta; order Phasmatodea; family Timematidae; genus Timema; species Timema cristinae. The sequence goes on from JBCFYV010000005.1 coordinate 144,233, forward strand.
GAAAGTTTTTTTTAGCTTAGTTGTGATATAAGTTTTAAATTTTAAAAGGGAAATTCTAATTTAAAATCCGAATACCCCAAACTCAAAATCAAGATTCCCCGTATTAAGTTATCAGTGAAAAATGCCGAACCGAGACGAATTCAGGTTAAATAAATGGAAAAAGCAAATTTTCATATAAGATAAAGGCCCCAAAATCGATTTTCCCGTGATCTAGGATTTTTCTTTTAATTTAAATTTAATTTAACTGTGATTTCTTCAATTTCGGGCAGTAAAAATTTAAAAAAAAATTAATTTTTACGTGTGTGTAAAAATTCATATACATTTTTTCTCAAACCAAATCGCATTTAACTAAGTTTCATTTAAAGTAAGCAACCTTTTCCCACCTTCTAGTTTCCCAAACCCCGACATATTTGTGTCCCAACATTTATTTCCCCCAAAATTTTAAACGTTTTTTGAAAACCCCCTGAAAAAATTATCCCAAACCAGAAAAAGAAAAAAAATATTTTTGGGCAACCTCAAATTGACTAATTTAAATTTTTTAAGCAAAAAATTTTTAATTTCAACTACTCAACCCCAAAAACACCCAAAGAAAATTAAAGGTTTAGTTTTAAATCATTTCCGTGGAAAAGAAGTACAATTTTTGGGGTCAATTGGAGAATAATTTTTTTTGTTGGAATTTTGAAAACAATGTTTTGATTTAATTTTTAAATCTAAAAAATTAAAACGTCAAAATATTATTTTTTAAAATTTCCCTTTTTTTAAATATTTTCCAGCAAGTACTTTAAATTTTTAATGAATAATAATGATTTTTTTGACCCGTATAACCTCAAATTAAAAAAACTTAGTTTTAAAATTTTATAATTTAAAAATTTGCTTTTATTTTTAATTCGAAGTCTTTTTCCCGAATTGTAATCGGGATATTTTTTTTTTATTTATTATAAAACCCTTTAAAATAGATTTTTTATTAATCGTAGCAAAATATCCGGGGGTCACGCAGAATAGAGGGGAGATCGTTTAAATTTTTTTTGCTGAAGAAAGGGGGGGGGCCCTTTTGAGATGAAATTTCCCATTGTAGTTTTCAGAGTGTTTTTGTTTTAAATTGTTTTCCCCAACTTCCCATTCCCTAAATAGTCCCACATTAAAACACAAGTCTTTTTTTCAAATTAAAGAAACTAAATTAGATTAAAGCAGCACTTACTACCATTTTACGTTGCTATTAATTTTATTTCCCGGGGTAACCAACTAGACATTATAACAACTTTCCCCCGAGCTAGAGGCCCCCAAAACCGGGGGGCCGTAGACCATACTTACAAAGCAAAACCGTTTATTTTTGTTACAAAACAATTAAAAATTTATAAAAAATTTTTTTATTTTAAAATAAAATAATAATAATAAGGAGATGGGTTTAAAAAAAACCCAAAATTTTGTATTTTTCGATTAAACCCAATGGCGGGGAAATTTTTTAGAAACATGAAAAACACCTCTAATAATTTAAAAATATAATTTTTTTATTCAATTTTGGGGGGATTGAAAAATAAAGCAGGCAGTTTGGCATGGTTTTAAAAAGGTGTTGGTAATCTTCTATATTAAGTTAAAAAACCCCTTTTTAATTTTTTGTTCTATTTAAAAATTTGGGTTTTGTTTTATAAATTTCGTTTTGAGGTTAGGTTTCGCAATGTCATATTGGGGTCATTTTAAAGAGTAATTTTAAAAATTTTCACGCAGTTATTAAATTGTGTTTTATGCCCGGAAAAATTTTTAGAAGTTTGGCAAAAAAGATTTGCATCTATTATTTTTAAAAACAATAAAAGGTTTTTTTTAAATTTTATCGAAATTTAAAGAATCTTCCGATCAGTCCAAATTTTACAACCTTTCATTCAAATATCAATTTGTAGATAACACTTTTGATTTTTTAAGTTTCGATAGGATGAGGTCATTGCTGAAACCTACACATTCAAACGTCCATTTTGGGTCAGAAGGGGGGGGAGTTTTTCCCTAAATGCCTTTTTTTTTCCTATTTCTTTTAAAAATAGGCTTTTGAGGTAAATTTTTTTTCGATGATTTTCGAAGTTTAAAGTGATAACTTTTATAAACCAAAAAAAATGCCTATTTTTTTCTGTTTTGGGGCCTTTTTTTACCAAGGGAACTTAAAAATGCCTTTTTCTATCTATCTCTTTTTTCCCCCCCTTTTTTTTTAAATACTTCGGCCCACCCCCCGCACCCCCCCCCCCCTTCCCCTTTCGCTCCATAGGGTTTTCCAATGGGAAAACTCTGTTAGTTTCAATCAGTGGTTGTGTATATTACGTTGTTTTTAGATGTGCATATTTGTTCATTAATATTTTTTTGTATTGGAAATCGGGGTAAAAATTTTTGAACTTGTAAAAATGCCTAAAGAGAATCGTGTTTTAAAAATTAAATTAAATTAAACAGTGGATTGGGGTGAAGGGAATTTTTACAACGGTTTGGGAAAAAAAATTTTTGTCGGGCCCTGTTTTAAGGAGGTAAGTTATCTTTTTTTAAAAAGGGAAATGAAATTATTAATTTTTAAAGTCAAGGTTTTTTTTTAAAAATATTTTTCAAATGTTTAAAAGTAAATCACGAAATTTTTTCTATTGTTTTAAACTATTGGGTTTTATTTCTTTTTGGGAAGGGTTTAAATGAGAAATGGAAATATTTACCAAAGCGTAGCAAAAATTTCGATCGAAAAAAAAAGCAAAACCCATTTTCTTGTTAGATGAGCTTTGTTTAATTTTTAAATCCCATAAAAAACCGGGTGAAAATTTCCCTTTTTAAAAATTTAGGGGAAAAAACGAAAAGAAGTATTTACCCAGAAAAAAACAAAAATACTGCAATAAAATTTTAAATTCCGGAAAAAAAACAGGATCTCAACAATTTTTTTCCTAAAGTAAAAGATACCGAAAAAATTTAAAGAGGGAATTTTTTTTGCTGACTTAAAGTCAAAAATGGTAGCTTCAAAATTTTTCCCTTTAAAAAAGCGGAAAACCCCGATTTCAATGCTTTTCTCAACAAATATAAACCAAAAAGGGAAGATACCGGAAAAAATCCAAAATTTTGAAGGGAACACTACGGAATTCAACCCCATTTTTTTCCGAAATTTTTCCTTTTTGAAATTAAAAAATATTAACTAATTGTATTGATTTAAAAAAAATTTTCAGTAAATATTCTTTTTATTTCGTTTAAGCAGTTGAAAAATTCCCCAGACGATATCGTTTTGAATTTTATAAAATCGGGGCTACTGTTGTTTAAACCACTGCCCCCTGTGGCAAAAAATGTTGCAAATATTTTTGGGTTGGGAAAAATATACCACCCGGGGTTTGGGGAAAAATCACTTGGGTTTTTTCAAAGATTCTTGAGAAAACCAACAGCTCACAATATCCATAGTTGTTCGTGATGCTTTGCTTAAGTAAATTTAAAGTAAAATTTCAAAAGCTATACTGTGTTAATTTAATGATTTTTTGCGTGTTGTCCTGTAAAAAATTTTAATTTAAATTTAAATTAATTTGTTTATTTTAGGGTGGGCCGGGGGGCCACCAGAAAACAACGACGGAAAAAAATTTTTTTGGCTGACCCGACAGTGCGGCCTACATTTTTTAAAGTTTGGGTGCGAACTTAAAAGTATTTACAACCCAAATTATTTCACGTGACTGGTCTACACAAGCTGTTTTATAGGGTTGCCGAAGAAAATTAAAATCACGTTTTTCCCAAATTTTTTGCACCTAAAAAATTAGAAAAACAAACAAACCCTAACCTCGTTTTAAAGCAAAACCCAAAAAGGGCAAGTTAAAAGTCTGCGCCCAACCCTTTGCGTTCCCCAAATACTAGGAAAAAAAATTTGCCCTCGCAAAATGGTCGGGGGAAAAATAACTTTTGTCGCAAAGTCTAGCGTTTCTTGCTAAAAGTCGAAAATAATTTTTTCATCGTGGGGCATAATTTGCGTTTGCTGGAAAAAAATTTCTGTGAATGTCCCCAAATAAATTTGATAAAAGATGAGTCAATTCTGGGGGGTTTTCAAGCATTTGAAACGCAATAAAATTGATGCCTCCCAGATTTTCACTACAAAAAAACTTAAAAATTTGGGGGGGACCATGCGCCAAAATTTTGGGGCGTGAAATTTTAAAAATTTTTCTGCTCTTTTTCATGGGTCCTATAACCAAAGAAAACTACAAAAAAAACTTTTTAAATACCCGTTTTTTTCCGTTTTTTTCCCAAAATTTCCCCATAGGCCGTTGTTTTTTTTCACGAGGTTTGGGTTTACATGGGGTAATTTTTAAATTTTTTAGTAATTTAAAATTTAAAATTTGTCCCCTGTTGAGCCCCATGACAGGGTCAGTGTTAGTTAAACCCCTTTTTAAATTAAATCATTTCCCTTTTAAAATTTTTCTTTTAAAATAATTAATTTTTTTTTAAATTTAAAAGGGGGATGTTTAATAAAAAGCGTAAAAACCAATTTTTTTAAAATTAGGTTTCGCTTAAAAAATTTAATGCTTTTCTATTAAAATTTGGTTTTTAAAAAAAAATGCCCGAGTCAGTTAAGTGAAATTATGTTTTTAAAAAAGAAAAGTTAGACAAAACCTATAATTTACAATTTTTTTAAAAATATATCCAAATACTATTATAAGATAAGAACTCTATAAATTTTGGGCAATTTTTAAGCCAAATCATTGAGTAAAAGGACATTCAAAAAATTTTTCTACCTTATTTTTTAACATATTGTATAGCAAAAATTTTCTCTGCTTTTAAAAATTCCCCATTTCATTTAAAAACCGCATTAGGAAACATTTGTTTCCAAGGGAAATTTTTTCTTTTCCTTAAAAATTTTGACTACAATTTTTCCCCGTTTGGACTTTAAGTAAGCTTTTTTTTAAAAAAGTCTTTTAAGTTATAGGTAGTTTATTACGTTACTATTGTGACGAAACTACATCCTTAAAATTCCTCCTTGAAAAGCCTTCAGAGGGCCCCTGACTGTCCCCATTTAAGGGACTGGGGAAACCCGGGTTTGGGTTTAGTGAGGAGGGAGCCAACAATGGTAATAGATCTGATCGGGCCCTATCAAATTTTGTATAATTGCCCGTGGGGGTGTGTTTCCCCTTTTAAAATTTAAAAAACAGGTGATTTCCCGAGTGGTTTGGGATGTTAAATAAATGAGAGAGCCCTTTGGTGAAAAAAAATGGGTTTTGTAACCCCCCCGGTAGAAATTTAATAGATCTTGAAGAACAATATATCATCAAAAAGATCGGTTCGTGTAGTTAATTTTGGGGAAAATTATATTGAAAGGGAAAAAAGTTCCACAAACCTTAGGGTACGGCCACACTTTCGACCAAGGGTTTTTTCTTATGAAGGGGGGTCACACTTGGAACCAGCGACAATGAAATAATTTTTTTAAAAAGCTTTCGTAAGAGTTTTTTCCCCGGTTTCAGCGACAAATACTTTTTTCTTTTAACTTTTGGAGGTGGGGCCCCACTTTCGTTTTGTGTCCCCAGCCTGTTTCCCCAGAACACCCGGCACTTGTGTGGATTTTTCCTTTTCGTCATCCTTTTTTTTTAAAATTTCGACCGTTTAAAGGGGCTTGGGACCACGGGTATCATTCCCCCACAAAACATCACTAAAATTTTTTACCAAAAACCCCCCAGTTTTTCCCTTTTGTTTTGGGGTTTGACACTCGGGAAAGTACGATACTTAGGGAAAGTCTGATACCGAGCTATATTTATAAAATTTTCACCCCCTGTGGAATCTGAAACATCGAATTACGGGAAACAGGGGGCTTTAAATCCAAGTTCCCGGAATAGGGTTTTTTGTTGCAATGAATTTTTTTTTGCAATAACAGAAAAAGATTTGGATTCATTTAATGAAGGGTTGGAAAAAAAATTTTCTAAATTTTTTTCCCCAACTTTAATCATCTAAAGAAATAGGGTTTTTGGAAAAGTACAATTTTTAGTTGAAAGTTTTTAAATATTTAAATTTTTTGGGGAAATAAAGTAAAAAATTAAAATATAGTTTTAAAAAAGATTCTCCCCTTTTTAAATTTTTTTGAAAAAATTTAATTTCTGAAACAAAACCCCCCAAATTTCCCAAAGAAAATTTTTTTTTTACAAGGGTGTAGTTTTTTTTCCTCGTACAAAAATTTTTTGTATAGGGTAAATCATAATTTTTCTAAAACCCCCCCTTTAAACATTTTCTAAAAACCCCTATCCTAAATTTAAAATTTTTTTTCCTATTTAAAATTTTTCATAATATTTTAAATTGGAAAAGTCTGAAACATCGACAAAGAGATTACTAACAAATGCTAAAATTAGTAATATAAATTGTAAATTTAAAAATTTTGGCTGGTTTTGAAAAAAATTTTTTTAAAAGTTATAGAAATTTCGAATTTTTCTGGATATTCAATTGTAGAATTTTTTTAATTCCCCTCCCCGGGATAGTTTTTTTTTAGAGTTGTTTTTCCCAACTTTTTTAATTGTTTTTTTGGAAGATGTAAAAACATTTTAAAGTGCGGGGGCCCCCAATTTATATTTGTGTTTTTGTAATTTGAATTATTTTAATGGGAAAAATTTTGGAGGTGGTCATTTTTTTTTTTTTATCTTATTTGATTGTTTGGTAAAAATGTTCGTAATAAGAAAATTTTTTGTTTTTTAAAAAAATTTGGGGGTTCATTAGCTTAAAAATTTTGATCGAGATCGGATTCAAAAAATCCCCGAGTTTTATTAAACATCGGTCTTTCTCCCTTTAAAATTTCCCATGGTTTTATTTTCTTCTTTTTGGGGAAACCGGGTGTATTGCCAACTCTCCCGTGTATTTGGGCTTTTTTTAAACCCAATTTTTTTTTCCCCCATAATTTCAAAATCGTAAAAATATTTAGAACCCCTCGTTTTAATAAAATTTCCACATAAAATTTAAAAGGGGAAAAACCCGATTTCTTTGGGTTTGGCAAGAAAAAAACTCTACCATTGACTTAAAATAAAGTGGTTTTCAAATTTTTTTTTTTGTACTAGTAAAGCACAAATAAAAACTATAACTTTTTTATATGAAACAAACACTCAAAAAAAAGTTGCAATCCATGTAGTTCTAAATTTATGGGCCATTATTTTGAAAATTTTGGGGCCTTTCCAGGAAAGTATGTTTCATTAATTTTTACTCATTTTCATAATAAATCATCAATATAATAAATTTTTGTAGACTCTTGCAGAAAATCTATATATTTATCAGGAGTTGATTAGATGGCAGATTACGTGGGTTTGGGGATGAATCCCTTACTATCTTTTTTTCCTTTTAGTCTGTATGTGAAGTCCTAATGTCTTGATAAAAATATTTTACTTTATGCTTTAAATTGGGTTTTATTTCCAATACATCTTAATAAATTTTTTTGGGTATAAAAGGGGGGGACACATTAATACGATTTTAATTTTGTTTTTTTCCTAAAAGTTGACAGGATGGGGGAGGGTGAGGGGTTGTTTTAAAGAAGGGTTGTAGCAAAACGAGGTGGCGGGGGAGGGAGGGAGGGGGAGGGAGGAGGGGATGGAGCCCTGGGTGGGGGGGGTGGAGGGTGGGAACTATTTTTTTGGTTTGAGAATGGGCGAACTCATGGGGGGGGTTCCGAGATGATATGGTGTGTGGGGGTAGGGGGGTGAGGGGTTTTTATAGCACCGGGGTGGCTGAGATGAGCGGAGCAAATGTGGGTTCGGGTTTGTCTCAGGGTCTCGAAGTATCCACTTTCCTTCAGCAAATGGGGGGTTCGGGTTGTTCACGGCCGGCGGACCCTCTACCCCCACCAAAAATGCGGGGTTCACTTCCTAAAACCCCTGATGGTTCCTAGAAAAGATTGGGAATTAAGGATATAAAAATTTATTAAAAGTATTTCTTAATATTCGTACAAAATTCTCTTCTAAAAAGATTCTTTCATGATAGTTTTTTCAAACAACATCCCTTTAAATTAGTCTTTTCAATCCTCCCCCTTTCTCTCTCAACCCCTTGCGGTTGTAGGACATAGGGGTTAAAGTTCCATTCCCCTCCATGCAATCGGGTTGTCCCCGGCCTGGGGGGGGACCCCACTTTCCTCCATGCAAATGCGGGGTTCAGGTTGTTCCGGCCTAGGATCCACTCTCCCTTCACGCAAATGCGGGTTCATTCCCAAACCCCTGATGGTAGTCCTAGCAAAGATTGGGAATTAAGGAATGACAAGTAATATTCTCTTCTAAGTCAATAACTTTGAATGATTTAAAAAAAATTGTTTACTATTAACTAAAATACAAGGGGGTGGCGTGTTGAGTGGGTGTTAGGATAACTGAACTTAATCTAAGACAAAAACGTTAAAATTGTTTTCAGTTAAATGATTTTAACTGACAATACAAGGTGTGTGTGTGGGGGTGTGTGTGTGGTGTAATTTTTTTAAAGAAGCTGGATTATGAAGAGTTGTTTTCCCCCAAAATGTATATCCTCCCTCTTTGAAAAAAAACGAATGATATTTTTCGCTTTCATATATTCATAAAAATTTCCCCCTCTCTCTTCTCAAAGTTTATTTTTCGGAGCCCCCGGGCGGGGGGTGGGGGGGTTATCTCTCGCACATGACGTAGCGTATAGCCCCTATGGGTCGGGTTTGTAACGGTGCCCACCGGTGAAAGGGGGGTGTTTGTGGGGGGGGGCTTTTGACCTGTGACTGGGGTGCACAGCTGTGGCAGTGCCTTGAAAGAGCCGATATTATCATCAGTCGGGATTTTATCTGATTCACAAACTTTAGAACAAAAATTTTTTTCCAAATGACATGCTTAAAATTATAATACTTGTAGTTTTACATTGAGGGTTTTTAACCCGTGTATTTTTGGGAGGGGGAGAGGCGTGGCTTGGAGCCTAAAATAGGGGGGGTCACCCCTTTTTTTGTTGAATTTTTAACCCGGAGTATATTAACCGGCGTCAAAATTTTGGGCGCTTTTTTGACGGGGGTGGGAAGTAATAGAAACTTCCAGTAAATTGACTGACTTGGAGATAGGTCACGCCACGTTTTTCTTCAAAAAAATCGGAAAATACTGATTGGGTCGCTTTTAAATTTCGTGCTCGACGCAAAGTATTAAGTTTGGCTGCCGCGAAATTTTCGACCTCACCGCTTTCAGATGAGGATATTCAAAAAGGGGATTATACTTGTTTAAAAAAGGTTTTTTACCGCCACCAAAACAGCCATCCTGAACTTTGAAGGTAATTGTAAGTGTGTAGTGTTAATGATAATGTATAAGTGAAAAAGGTATAAAGTATAATTTTATAAGGTAAAGTGTATAAGTGGTTAAGTGTATAAAGTGTAAAGTGTATTGTTTAAGTTTTTAAGGTGTAAGCGGGAAAACGTGTAAGGTGAAAGCTGTAAAGCTTTTAAATTTAAAAGTGTATAAGTGAAAGGGGTTTTAAGTGTATGTTATACCCATCTCCTTGAGCTAGTTCATCCAGTCCCCCCATTAATCCCTCCCTATCTTGAGTTAGTTCTATCCGCCAAACTCTTTTATCCCCTTCTTATCTTGAGCTAGTTCTACCAGCCCCTCATTACCTTATCCTATCGAGATATTCATCCAGTCCAATCAGTGTGTGGTGTTAGGTAACCGTACTTAATCAATAAATAATTTTTAATTGTTTTCGGGTTTTAAATGTAAATAGTTACACCCGTATGTGTGCGGGGGTGTGTGTGTGTAATTATTTTAAAAATAAAGGCGGGATTTGAAGGTTGATTTCCCCCCCGAAATGTAAACCCTCACCTCTTTAAAAAAAAAGAATGTATTTTTCAAGGTTACATCATTAATAACAATAAAAGGGTTTCGAACCTTGCCCCTGGATAATTGTGTTTAAAATATTTTTTTGAAAAAGTTAAAAATTTAAAGGTTAAAAATATCATTGACTAATAATTCGTGTTTGTTTAATAGTTTTTAAAAAAAACCATTTCTTGAGTCGTTTTTGAAGTAGTTTTCCCCCCTTTTTTTTTAACAAAAGGGCCCGAGGGATTTTTAAACAATTTTTTTTTCATCTCTTTCCCTCCCTTCCTTCTTTTAACGGGGGGGAACAGGACAGTCCCTCTAGCAACAAAAAGAAACTTTAAACCTTTCTGTATTTACATAAACTAAAAAATTCACAAACAGCTTGAGAAATCCCATACTACCCTTTTGGGTTAAACCCTTAATAGTAATACTGTTTGGGGGATTAATAAGGTTTATTTTTTTAGGGGAAAAAGTGTACAAATTTTGCAGGGTTTGGGGGGGGGGGGGGGGAGACTAGAAAAACCATTGGGTTTAAAACCATCCTGAGTGAGACAAACCTTGATCCTCCCATAGGGAGTAACGCGTTAGAAAGACGTATAGCCTGTGGTCTAGAGGGGTTAAAGGTGTCAGACTTTTTTTATGATTCTTCGTTTAGGTTATACACTTATATAGTAATACTGTTTGGGGATTAAAAAGGTTATATTTTTTTTAGGGGAAATTCACAAATTTTTGCGGGTTTGAGAGACTAGAAAAACCATTAGGTTAAAACCATCCTGAGTGAGAGTCGAACCTTGACCCTCCCAATGGGAAGTAACGCTTTAAAAACGACAGCAGGAAACCCTGATGGTTGGGGGGGGAAAGGTTTTTCTTTTTTTGTGATTATATCTCAGTCGTCCTGTTTGTTTGTTTACGCCGTCTGACCCCACTTGCGCATTTGGGAGGGAACTGTCCTAATGAAGGGGAGGTAAAATGGCAAAACCCTCCAGTAAAAGAGCGCTTATTTTCTCCCCCTTTCATTATTCCGAAAAAAAATGGAAATAAAGTGTATACTCTCATGAAAAACCTCGAATGAGCAATTTTTTAAATTTAATTATAAAACGTGATATCACAAAACAAGTATATAAAATCATTGAGCTACACCGGGGTTTGATTAAGACCTCGACGTTTTGATACTGGGAAAGGGGATATAGAAACAATCCGGCCCTTTTTTGACTCAGTCACTGACTTAGGTACGGGATTTCCCCAGTTTAGACTTACGGGAAACCGTTTTCTCTATTGAAACTTATTGAGCAGGCGTACACCCCCCGTATAAAAAACCTTTCTATCATAACGAATTGCCTTAAAAGGATCCTGTCCATTTCTTGTCGCGTGGGGAGGTATATACGTAAAGAGGTAGAAGAAACTTTTTGAAAATACTCGATAAAGGTAAATTGCGTTCATTTGCGGTTTAGACATCCAACAAAGGTAGAATTGAAAAAGGGTATTTCAATTTAGTTAGCGGTATATTTAGCACTAAAAACTTGGAGGAGTTATAGGGAAATAAGTAATTTTCCCCCTCCTTGCTCAAATTGAATTTTTGTTTCTAAATCAGGTTGGATGTATGACGGTACATTGGAGATGAGAAAAAAATCTTCAAAAACCGGTTTTACACGGGGGCTGGGTTCAAATCCCAGAAACTATGCTAACCGTAAAGCGTTGATAAATTGGAATTGAAAAGGATTGTTTCCCTGATTGTTTTACCTGTTTTTTGACCCGACGGGAAAATTAAGTTACCCCTCTTACCCTAATTTTGAGATGTTGAATTGACGGGATCCCCCTCCCTTTCCAAATGGTTTTTATCGAGCGTTTTAAAAAGCTTAACGTATACTTAAATGTGACACTCAAACTGATGGGATTGACTTTATATTGACACAGCTAAACCCCTCAAAAAATGTAATTTTCCGTACATGTCAGTGCTAAAGAGCGCGTGGACATTTTTCATTTTTTTATGATAAATACAGGGGACGAAAACTTATCATTTTCAGGGGTTAAAAATCTGTCACGGTTAAAAAACTTCAACTACAGCGAGCGTCTAGGGAGGACGTAGTACTTTTGTGTAGATGCCTGTCCGCTTTTTTGATGAAAACAAACCCAAAAAACATAAAAAAGGTTAAAATTCGACGCGGAAAGGAGTACTCCCAAAAGGGGAAAGAAAAATTCCTCACGTTCATATATAAGCAGCAGGAGAAACCAGGATTTATCGTATATGTGACTGGGAGCCTCTTATCCTATAGATCGGTGATCCGACCCAAAATTTTCTTATAGAAAAATTTCAGCGATGTAGCTTTTTTCTGTGGAAAATGTCTTAAAGTATAATTTTACGTGTCTCCGATTCGTCATTTCAGGGGGAAAAGATTGTACTGACCAAATTTTGTTGAGGCACTGTAGAAAATGCGAAGCGTGTATAGAGACTATAGTACTTCGTCCCGATAAAAAACCGTTAAACTCCTGCTCAAAGAGACGCTCATAAACACCCTTTCCTTTGCCATATATGCAGAAACCCTACAAGATGATGATATTGGGGTTAGGGTCATTTCACTTGACTGGATTTATCGGGGGGGAGTGTCACGCGGGTGAAATTTAATAACAAGAACCCAGTCACCTAGCGTAGAAAATTCCTAACGCGCGTTGTCGATAATTTTTTCCTTCTAGAATCCTCGTTAAAATTTAGAGAAATGTTCGTTCGGGTTGTGGGGGGGTTTTTCTATCCGGGAAAAGTCAATTTGGAGGACTTTGGGAAAATTTCAAAATTCATGAAATATTTTCGGTTGGGGTTTGAGGGTCACATTAAAATTAAGATAGTTTCGTTTTCTTTGTCTTCCCCAGGGAAATGGTTACTTACCTCGAACCCGAGAACTTAAAATCCCCCGTAAGTGTCTCCCGAGGATGAACGCTTCAAATTATCAACGAAAAGGAGTTTTCCCCCTATGATTATTTTGATTCATTCGGCGGTAGACAGACTCATTTTACCGAGCAAAGAAAAAATTTTACAACGCGTCCGGTTAGTCTATTCCGGGGAAGATATGAAAACCTTGGGGTTTTGGCGAATATTCGAATGTAAGAATCTTTGGGATTTTCGAAATCTCTTTTTTCACGGATGTAATTTTACTAGGGGACGTCTTTGAAAAACTTTCTGTTATTGCAGGAAACGATAGGCTAATCCGGGAGGGTTCCCTTAAAACCCCGTTAGCGTACCGGGTTATTAGAAAACCCCGGGTACGGCTGAATTTCGATGATGTGGACATCATCAATTCATGAGGGGCTACCGCGGAGGGATTTTTTGTGGTAATCGCACGCTGTAGCGAAATCGCTAAAAAGGATACGTTTTTCCTTTCAAGCCGAGTCCTACATTGTTATCTAGACTAATGGACCTATTCTTTTAGTATGCTGTCCTCACTTCCCTATGGAGAGTTCAGGTGGCCGAAGATGAGGGAAAAAAAATTGCTGATTGGAGGAAAAAAGTAGGGACGTGCGGATCGGGCTATATCTTCAGGTAGATCTTGAATACCGCAAGATTGCACACGCTCATTCTGACTTGCCGTTTGCCCTTTAAAAAGGGATTCCACCCGTAGGGAGACGGAGAAACTGTTAACAACTTTAGTGATAAAAAGGGGGGTACGTCTTCCTTCGCCACCTAAAGCTATTTTTGGGAAGGGGTTGAAATGCGAGAGTTCACCGGGTTCCAGTTTAAGAAGCCCCGGGTGGAGGGGCCCCTATATCGGGTTAAAACGCGGAAATGGGAGTAAAGGGTAATCAATTTGAAAACTGTTTTTCAAACTGATGAACAATCCCGCATTCAGCCCCAAAACTAAAAAGGGCTTTACCGTACATAAAGATCTCCCAAAGTGGGAGGGGAAAATTTTGGGAGGGGTAACCTTTGCAGCCCTAACTTTAAAAAAACCCCTCATAGTGCAAAAACCTAGTCATCATCGAGTGGAGTGCAAGGATTTACTTTGTATGCTTCTATGCGGGTTCGCCTTTTTGGAAATCTCAAAAGGTAGTCATTTACGGTTGCATTACCGGGTTATGATCCCGCCTTCCCCAAGGTACGAAAAAATTCAATACACTGATACTGACTCATTCCTAATACATGACGTTGAAGATGCATACCAGAGAGCACTGTTACCCAAATGATACCTGGACACCTCCCCCAGGAAAAAGCAAGTTTACAGGATCCCGGGGGGTGTCGGTAAATAAAGACGAAACCGAGGTCAGATCTCACTGGTTCATTGGTTTACGCCTTTAAACTCATTCTTCCGGTACAAGGGTTGGGGAGACTTAAAGGTAAAGGGGTGAAGATTAGCGCTTTAAAGAACGTTTTATTAGAGGATTATTGAAAATTGTTTGAAGATGAGACGATAGTCATGAGAGAGGCTCGTTCAAAAAAGAGCTGTGGGATTAAAACTTTCCCAAAAAAAATTCAATAGGGTCGTCTAGCTCTTCGACGATAAAGATTAGAGTCCGGGAAAACTGTCAAAAAATCTTCCTTGGTCCCATTACTAAATAGGCCGAAACTCTATAGTTAACGTCCCGTCATATGAAAAAAATCATAATGTTTGGGAAATATACCAAAATTTGAAGTGAAAAAAAATATTCATCATGCTTAAGTGTTAATGAATAAATATTCCGTTCGTTTGTAAGGATTAAAACTAATAAAAATTTTCCTCCTGTATTTATAGTGAAAGTGTTTAGTGTTAATGTATAATTTAAAAACTATAACTTGGGGGAAAAAAAACCCAAAACTAATTTGTATGTATCTATGTTTTTAAATTTTATATTCATTAAATAAAAAAAAAAATTTTAAAGAACTATAACTTGTATCTAGGGTTTTAAAATTTTTGAATTTTGGGGTAAATGAATTAATAAAAGGTAATGGACTGTATTTTTTTTAAAGGAAATTTAAATGGTTGAACTTGCTGTACTAAGCAAATAAATGATGAACTTTCCCTGTGTTGTTTTTTTTTTATTTTAAGATAAAAAAAGATAAAACCTAAGCAAACATTTTTAAAAATTTTGACGAGGTGATGAAAATAAAAGCAAAGAATTTTAAATATCGTAGATAAAAGTTCTAATTGATTTAACTGTACTTTGTGCTAATAAATCTTAAGTTTTAAGCTGGTTCAAAACCTTTATTGAAGTTAATGGAAACAAATCTTTTTTAAAGATTTTATAAGATTATTGACTAATACCGAAGAAACAAAATTATTTTCCTCTCATACGCATACCGGGGTGGCTGTGGTTAGGTGTAAGGTGTCAGACTTTATGCTGACGGGCCGGGGTTAAACCTCGGTCCCGCCCCAAACCCCCTTCCCTACCTCTAGCAGACTATGAGGAGTGCCAACCTCCCTCGTTAAACGTAGGTCCCTTATTTATCCACATTAAACGAAGTAAAAGTGGTGTAAATGTATTACCCAATGAAGAACCCTTGTCACCTACACTCCCATCTTACGACTGGGCAGCAAGAAAATGGGTGTAAAGGGGCGTAAACAAAACATATCTAGAATTTTATTCAACTTTGACCTGGAAGGTCGGGGGCAGCTCATGCTCTTTCCCGCTGAGTTTTCCAGGGTTCGCCCCGTCCAAGAGAATGACCATGATCATTGATGGGCGGGAGAAAAACAGCCGACCGACAGAGACAACCCCGAAGGTCAGTGCTCCACCCCAACCCCTCCCCCCGCGAGTGCCTGCTCCAAATTTTTCCTAATTCATATTGTTTGAGGCTTGTTCCAATCTATTCCTACTTCATATTTTTAGAGTGCTTTTCTCCAATTATTCATTATACTGTTAGATGCTTGTCTCCCCAAACTGTTCCTATTCATAGTTATGCGCTTTTTTCCAATCTGTTCCCACTTTTATTTGTTAGAGTTTGTTTCCTCTGATTATCTTCATACTGTTAGAGTGCTTGTCTCCACTTTCCTACTTATCGTTGAGTGCTTGTCTCCAATTGTTTACTTCAAAATGTTAGGGGGTGCTTTTCTCCCTCTGTTCCACTCTACTTTTAGGTGCTTTCTCCAATCTGATCCCAATTTTATTTGTTAGAGGTTTTTCTTCTATCGATTTACTTCATATGTTAGAGTGATTGCTTCAATCTGCTCCAGGGCTTTATTTCTTTAGAGTGCTTGTCTCAATTGTTCCTACTTTATACTGTTAGAGTGCTTCTCCAATTGTTCCTATTTCTACTGTTGAGGCCTGTCTCCAAACTATTCCACTTCTATGTTATAGTCTTTTCTCCAATCTGATCCAAATTTTAAAAGTTGAGTGCGTACTTCAATTGACTACTTCATACTGTTTGAGTGTTTTTCTTCAATCTGGTCCAGGACTTATATGTTTTAAAGGGTTGTCTCTAATCTGTTTCCCACTTTATTTCTGTTAATGCTTGTCTCCAATCTGTTCCTACTTATATTTTAGAGGCTTACTTCAATCTGTTCTAATTCATACGTTTGAGGTTGTATTTTCCCAAACGTTACTTAATTGTAAGAGTGTTACTCCAAATTTATTTACTTATACTGTTAAAGGCTTTTTCTCCAAACTGTTCCACTTCTCTGTTTGGTGCTTGTCTCCAATTGACCTCTTCATTTGTTAAGTGTTATCTTCATTTGATTCTACTTCATACTGTTAATGTTGTCTTTAATTGGTCCAGACTTCAATGTTAGAGTTTGTCTCTAAAAGTTCCTAATTCATACTGTTAGAGGCTTGTCTCCAATCTTTCTACTTCTATTTTAGAGTGCTTATTTCAATTGATCTTATTCAAGTTAGGGTTGTATCCCAAATTTATCCTATTTTATTGTAAGGTGCTTATCTTCATTTATTTACTTCATAGGAGTGCTTGCTCCAATTGATCCTACTTATATTGTTAGAGTGCTTTCTTCAATTTTCCCACTTCATACTGTTAGAGTGCTTTTCTCCTTCTATATTTAGTGCTTTTCTTTTTAAATATTCATTCTAGGTTAGAGTGCTTGTCCTTTGTCTGGCCCCGACTTCATACTGTTGAGTGCTTGTCTTCAATCAGATTCTATTCATACTGTTAGAGTGCTTGTCTCCAATATGGTCCAATATACTGTTATAGTGATTTTTCAATTTTTCCGATTCATAAAGTTAAGTGCTTGTTCCTTTTGTTTACTTCTACGTTAGGTGCTTGTCTCCAATTGTTCTACTTATCTGTTAAATGCTTGTCTCCATTGTTCCTCTTCATACTGTTATAGTGTTGTCTCCAATCTGATCCCACTTCATTTTTTTGAGTGCGTTCTTTAATCTGATTCTACTTTTTATACTGTTAAGTGCTTTTCTTCAATCTGGCCCGACTTTATACTGTTAGGTGTTGTCTCTAATCTGTTCCACTTTATCTGTTAGAGTGCTTTTCTCCAATTTTCCTATTCTATTTTTAGAGTTTTATCTTTAATTGATTCTAATTCATATGTTAGAGTGCTGTATCCAATCTGTCCTACTTTATTTGAAAAAGTGTTTTTTTCAATTTTGTTCTACTTTTTCGTTAGGGCTTGTCTCCAAATATCCTACTTATTTGTTGAAATGCTTATCTTCAATTGTTCTACTTCATACTGTTAGATGCTTGTTCCCAATCTGTTCCTTCTTTATGTTGGGTCTTGTCTCCTTATCTATTTAAATGTTGTCTCCAAAACTGGTCCCAAATTCATACTGTTTAGAGGATTGTCTTCAATCTGCTCCCCACTTTTATGTTAGATGCTTGTCTCTAAATTTTTCCCACTTCATCTGTTAGAGTGCCTTCTCCAATCTTTTTTATTTACTGTTTGGTGCCCGTCTCCAATTATTTTCCCACTTCAATTGTTAGAGGCTTGTCCCAATTGTCCTACTTCATAGTTAGGTGCATCTTTAATCTGTTTATTCATATGTTTGAGTGCTTGTCTTTAATTGGTCCGACTTTTCGTTAGAGTGCTTGTCTTTAATCTGCTCCGACTTCATACGTTAGAGTGCTTGTTCTAAATTTTCCTACTTATACTGTTAGGTGCCGTCTCCAATCTGTTCCCACTTCATACTGTTAGAGTCTTGTTCCAATCTATTCCTAATTTTATATTTTTAGAGGCTTGTTTCCAATCACCCACTTCATATTTTTAGAGTCTTATCTTCAACGTTCCTACTTCATCTGTTAGTGCGCTTGTCTCCTTCCTATTATAGTGCTTATCTTTAATGATTCTACTCATAGTGTTAGAGTGCTTGTCTTTAATCTGGCCCGATTCTATTTAGAGTGCTTGTCTTCAATCTGATTCACTTCATTCTGTTAGGTGCTTTTCTCCCCTGGGCCAGAGTCATATTTATAGTGATTGTCTTCAATTGGTCCAGACTTATAATGTTAAGTGTTGTCTCCAATCTGTTCCTATTCTTACTGTTAGAGTTTGCTCCCAATTTTGTTTACTTTCTATGTTAATGGTTGTCTCCAATCTGTTCATACTTCATTGTTAGAGTTTTTTGTCCCAATCTATCCCATTCATATTGTTAGATGCTTTCTTCATTTGATTTTACTTCATACTGTTAGAGTGCTTGTCTTCAATTGGTCCAATTCATACTGTTTGGTGCTTGTCTCTAATTGTTTAATTATACTGTTGATGCTTGTCTCCAACTGTTCTTCCCCTAGTTAGAGGCTTATCTTCAATCTGATTTAATCATAGTTAGGGTGCGTACCAATCTGAACCCACTTCATTTGTAAGAGTGCTTTTTTCAACTATTTATTCATATGTTGAGGCTTGCTCCAATCTGACCACTTCATATTGTTAAGTGCTTTTCTTCAACTTTCTATTTTAATGTTAGAGTGCTTGTCTCCCTTTATACTATTATAGGCTTTTTTCAATTTTTTTTCTTGTTAGAGTGCTTTTCTTCGTTTGGGCCCCCATTCTACTGTTAGATGCTTGTCTCCAATAGGGCCAGACGTCATATGTTTTAGTGTTATCTTTAATTGGTCCAGACTTCAATGTTAGAGGCTTGTTCCATTGTTCCCACTTTTACTGTTAGGTGCTTTCTCCCAAACTGATTCTTTCATATGTTAGAGTGTTGCTCCAATTTTTTGTACTTCTACTGTTTAGGGGCTTGTTCCAATTGATCCTACTTCTATTTTTAGAGTGCTTATCTTCAATCTGTTCTACTTTTTACGTTAGAGTGCTTGTCTTCAATCTGGTCCAGATTTACGTTAGGTGCTTGTCTTAATCTGTTCTACTTTTTTCTGTTTTAGTGCTTGTCTCCCAACGTTCCCACTTTAATTTTAGAGTGCTTATCTTCAAACTTATTCAATTCATATGTTAGAGTGCTTGATCCATCTGATCCTACTTCATATTGTAAAAGTGCTTACTTCAATCTGATTTACTTCATACTGTTAGAGTGCTTGTCCCAAATTTACCCATTTTTTTGTTAGATGTTTCTTCAAATTTCCTCTTCATACTGTTAGGTGCTTGTTCCTTCAAAATTTATATGTTTTCTTCAATTGATTCATTCATAGGTTAGAGGGTTGTCTTCAGTCTGGGCCCGACTTCTATGTTTTGGTTTTTGTCTTCATCTGATTTCTTCAACTGTTTGATGTTGTCTCCATATGGGCCAGACGTCATAGTTATAGTGATTATTTCAATTGGTCCAGACTTTATAAATTTTGAGTGCTTGCTCAAATTTTGTTCCTAATTCATACTGTTAAGTGTTTTTTTCCAATCTGATTCTCTTAATACTGTTGAGTCTTGTCCCATTGTTCCCACTTATACTGTTTGAGGCTTGTCCCAATCGATCCTACTTATATTTTTAGATGTTATCTTCAATTGATTTACTTATACTGTTAGATGCTTTTCTTCAATCTGGTCCAGACTTATACTGTTAGAGTGCTTGTCCCAATCTGTTCCTACTTTTACTGTTTGAGTGCTGTCTCCAAACTGTTCTACTTCTTTTGTTAGAGGCTTTCTTCAATCGATTCTAATTTATACTGTTAGAGTGCTTTTACCAATTTTCCTATTAATTTTTAAAAGTGCTTCTTCAATCTGATTTCTTCTACTGTTGAGGCTTGTTCCCAAAAAATGATCCTCTTATTTGTTAGGTGTTATTTTAATTGATTTTACTTCATTGTTGAGTGCTTGTCTCCAATTGTTCCCCTTTATTGTTAGAGTGTTGTCTCCCAAACTGGTCCGACTCATTGTTGAGTGCTTGTCTTCAATTGGTCCCGACTTCATAATGTTTAAATGCTTATCTCTAACTTTCCCACTTCATACTGTTGAGTGCCCCGTCTCCAACTTTCCCCTTAATGTTAGGGCTTGCCCAATTATTTTCCCCTTCATATTGTTAGAGTGCTTTTTTCTCCAATCTACCCTTTTATATTGTTAGAGTGCTTTTCTTCAAAACTGATTCTACTTATACTGTTAGTCAAAGATTAAGTACGGTTTTCCTAACACACACATATAACCCCAACTCATTCAAGATAGAGATAGGCTGTAAATATTCCATTTAACCTGAAATCATTTCAAGATTTTTGAACTTAGATTTAAATAGACTATCCTAACCCAACACAATACGGGATTTAAATCAACCCTCGGTGTTTTGGAATATCTTGAGCGGGCTAAGGATTGTGAAATAATATAGCTTTTTTCGAAAGGAAAATTTAACCGACAGTCCTTCATGTCATACGGCTGGAGATTTTTTCACAGTTACGGGATTTTTTTCAGGAATAAGGAAGGTTAGTGAAGGCGCTATAGACTGAGATGACGTGGAGATTCCGGGGTACTGAAAGTGAATGGGAAAATTCCCAAATCCACGGTGCACTGGCAGGGGGTTCTAAACCCTTGATAATACCCAGGATCCCCAAATTTGATACATTTTTCTACCCTTTCGAGAATGGAATCCATATTTAAAAAACTATTCAAAACATACAATACAAAACACCTAACAAACATACACCTACCATACCATACAAACATAACATGGGTGAATAATATTTATTCCCTTTTTTCCCAATTTGACCCTCAGGGTTTGAGGGGAAATGAAAACCCCATTGTTGAAGGGAAAAGTGGATCCCCCAGGCGGATCATGCGAAGGGTATAGGGGGGGGGAGGGTATGTTTCCCCCCCCCATCCGAGTATAAAACACCGGGGGTAGGGGGGGAAAGCATCTCATTGAAATGTTTGACGGTTGGGTTATCGTCTGGAGGAATGGTGAAATTAAGATCTCAGACAGCACTTGGAATACTACTCGCAGAGCCAGAAGGGTTACGCGGGTTCGACTCTTCGGTGACGGTCGATGCCAAAATCCGGGAATTTCGAGGGGAGTCAGCTCGGAGTGTTCAAATCATGTCCCGTCTACAAGTGAAGGGGAAGGGACGGCCACAAATTCCAGCGAAGGTTCCCTGCTTTAGAAGATGCTTTGTGCATCGAGCTGGATCGTTTAGCGGAGGAACTCGACCGCCTCAAAAGACTTGAAATCGAAAAGTATGGGCCCACAACGTTTTGTCGCCTGGAAAGGGGACGAAAGATCAGCAGCCCGGGGGCAGCCGAAAAATCGTGACGTGGTATTGGGGCAAAAAGGATCTTCCGTAAAAAAATTTTGGGGCGAGTCAGAACGGTTTTTAAAGCGTGCAGCGCGGATGATCTATCTAGGCACGACAAATACAAAATTTTCAAGTGGTGAAAAGATTTAAAGTATGTGTATGTTGAAAAAATAAGACTTTGAGAAAGAGAAATTTTGTACTGAAAATATATGTATCAAGTAAATATTAAGAATATACTGGTTTAAAAAACTGTTATTTATTTTGGGGGGGGGAAAATACTTTTTAATATCCCAATTCCCAATCTTGACCTCGGGTTTTGGGGAGAAAATTTCTTGTCATATCCCATTTCCCTCCCAAAACCCACTACAAAACCGATATGGAAGGAGAGAAAGGGGTAAGCCTTAAAAAATAGTCTCCCCTCCATCCCCCAACCCCGGTGCTCCCTCAAAACCCCCTCCTTTCCGAAAAGACTAAGACTTTGAGGAGAGAGAGGGGGAAAAAATTTTTTTACTGAAAATTTTGTAGCGAAGAAAAATCATTCTTTTTTTCAAAGAGGTGAGTTTATAATTTCGGGGGGGAAATCAACTCTTCAAATCCGCTTCATTTAAAGTAAATTTTACACACAAACACAACACACACCCTTGTATTGTCAGTTAAAACTCATTTAACTTAAAACAATTCAAAGATTATTTTCTTAATTAAGCTTTTTCCTAACACCCACTCACAACGCACGGGCCTTTTTTTTTTATTTAAGAGTAAACAATTTTTTTAAAAATCATTCAATGTTATTGACTTAGAAAAAGAATAATCTTGTCAATCCTTAATTCCCACTTTGCAGGAACCATCAGGGGGTTTTAGGAAGTGAACCGCATTTGCTGGAGGTTTTATGGACCGCGGCCGTGAACAACCTGAACCCGCATTTGCGTGAAGGAGGTGGGTACTTCGCACCCCGGGTTAGAAGGGAATAATACTTGCAACCCCAAACCCCCAAACTTGCTAGGACTGACCCCGGGTTTTAGAGAGAATATCTTGTCCATGAGCTGCCTCCCGGGGAAGTGAACCCCATTTGTGTGAAGGGAGAGTGGATCCGCCCCGGCCCTGGACACCCCCTTTGGGAAGAACCCGCATTTGCGTGGGGGGTAAAAGGGGGAACTTCGGACCGGAGACGACCCTTTTAAAAAACCCGCATTTGCGTGAAGGGGAGAGTGGTTTTCGAGACCGTGAACGACCCCTTTGGGGAAAGAAACCCCCATTTTTCGTGAAGGTAAAATGGGGTCCGCAGGGCCCTGAAAACCCTGGGAAAAAGAACCCGCATTTGCGTGGAGGTAGAGTGGTATTCGAGCCGTGGACGACCTTGGGAATGAACCCCCATTTGCGGGAAGGGAAGAGTGGGTCCGCCGGCCGTGAACAAAACCCTGGGAAGAACCCGCATTTGCGGGAGGTAGTCTCCCCCGCTCATCTCAGCATCCCCAGTCCGGTGATTTAACCCCTCACCCCCCTTTCCCCTTTACCATATCTACTCAGGAACCTCCCACGAGTGTCGCCGTATTTCAACCAAAAAAAAAAAATCTCTCTTTCCCCCCCCCCCCGGTGCTCCCCTCCCCCCCCCTCCCCCCCTCCCCCCCTCTCCCACCCTCGTGTGTACAACCCTTCCTATCACCCCTCACCCCCCCCCCCATCCCGTCATCTCAGGGGGAAATATTAAAATCGGATTAATGTGGCCCTTGATCCACAAAAGATTACTTACATCTTTGTTTTTTTAAGCAAACCTTTTTTTTTTTAAAAAAATCAAGGGAATGAAAAAGTATTTTTTGCCAAAACATTATGTATTTTTTAAAATATTTTTTTTGGTTTCCCAGAATATAACATTGTTGTATTTTTTATTATTGTTTAAAATTTTTTTTTCCTAAGTTAGTAAATGATATATTTGAAACATGTTGTGTAGCATAATATTTTCATATTATTTGCATCGTATTTTTTAAGTTATTTTGTGTGTTCATCCGCAGAACATTCTCCAAATCTTTTACAATTTCAAGCCCCTTTTCTTTTAATAATTTTTAAAAATTTTTAAATATCAAATTACCCCTTTTTTAACCCCAAAAAAATAAAAAATAAATTGTCCTACTCACTTGGTTAAGATTTTTTTAGGGTATCTCTAGACTTTTCAAAGGAAAAAAACGGGCCCAATATGATATAGACAGGAGGAGGGTTCTTCAAGGTCCTATTATTGGTTTATATACAAAATTTTTTGATAAAAAATTTCCCCCAAAATTTTTGGGGAAAAACAGCTATGCAGTGATCTAGAAAAAACTAACGTTATAATAAAAGTAAAAGTCTATGTTTTATTTGTTTAATGGGTTTTGGAAGATATATTGTTTGGTGTTGGGCATGTTTCCCCCCTGGGGCACAGAGGGGGTGGCGGGGTCTTTTATTTTCTTATTTGGTATCACAAAATATTTGAAAAAAACTGCAGTTTATGTAAAAATTTTAAAAATTATTTTTTTTAAATTTTTAAAAAGTTTAAAATTTTTAAATTGGTACTTTTGCCCTTGTGTTTTCGGAGAATACTCCCCTTATATTCTTTTAAAACAAAAAAGGGCCCCTTTTTTTCGATTTTTTTTCTCTTTGTCTGTTCTTGGCCTTGAGAAAAAACCCTTTTTGAAAAAGGGGTTGAAAAACCAAGTTAAAGGTTTGTTAAGAGGTTTTTCCATAGATTCACCCAAAACCCAATCCAAAAATTTTAAGGGTATTTTTCAAGAGATTTTTTTTTTTTAAAAATCAGCTATAAAGTTTTTTTTTTAAAAATCTGATTCCAGAAAATTTTAAATATTATTGAAAATGCCCAAAAAATAATATTCCTTTTAATAATTACTTGGGGGGTTTGTTTGAATGGGGCAGATTCAACAATGTTGTTTAATATTTTAAGTTATTTATCTTTTTTAAATTTTTTAATTATTTTTATTATTTTATTATTATTATTATTAAAACCCGCGTCTTCTAACAGTTGGGTGCTTTACGAAATTCAAAACTTTTTTAAAATTACGAAATTTTTTTATCTTTAAATAACTTCATTCTCTTAAAAATTTTTTTTTTAAATTAAATTTATTTTTTAAAAAACCAACAATTTCCAAAGGGGGTTTGGAAAAAATATTTTTAAAAAACATATTTTTTGGAAAAAGAAAAGGGCGAAAAAAATGTCTGTGTTAAAAATGAGTTGCTTTTTAAAAATTATATTTTTTGCAACTAATTTTTATTTGGGTTTTTTTAATTTTTAAAAAGTTGTTAAAAATTGTTTCCTTTTTAGGGTTAGAGCAAAAAAAGTCATTTGGGGTTCTTATTTTTCGGTAATTTTTAATACTGGGGTTTTTGAGTCTAAAGTTTTTTGTTGTGCGTTGATATTTTTTTAGTTTTTTATTTTTAAAATTAAAACCTTTTATTGTTTATATTAGCAGAAAAAACAGTTTCCCAAGAGTCAAAATGCTTATTTATGACCCAATTGAAAAATTTTTGGTAAACGCTTATGTTTCAGAATGTTCCCACGCCCTTTACAGCCCCCAACCCCCGCTTTTTGAGTGAATAACGGGCCGAAAAAAAATTGATGAACCCTAGATAGCTTTTGGGGTAGAAAACCCCCGGTTCCCTAACCCAAAAATGTCTCGGCTCAATTCCCAGTTCGGGTGTTTTTTTTTTAACTTTTTTAAATTAGAAAAAATGTTTTTATTAGGGGTTGTAGAGGTTATTGAAACACTATTACTAAAATTTCTAAAAAAAACCCCGAAAATATTTATGTCAGTATTTTTTTATTTTGGGGAATTATTTTTATTTGTTTCAGAAACATAATGACGGGGCCCATGTAGGGAACTCATGGGAAACACTCTCCCAAAGGGGGTTTTTAAAGGTCTTTTAAATCGAAAAATCTTTAATTTTGGATTTCCACCCCAGCCAGGGGAAAACCCAAAACCGGGGCCCCTTATGTGCCGGCGTTGAAAATTTTTTTTTCCCCCAAAAATTTCCCCAAAATATATTATGTAACAGAAAGTTTTTATGTTATTATATTTTTCTATTGTTAATCATCAAATTTTTTAAAAGCACTTTAAAAAAAATTTTTAAAAATTAAAAAAAATGACCTCATCTTTGTTGCGGGAAGGCGTTATTGGGGGTTTCTTTTCTTATAAAATTTTGGGAAATTATTCTATTTCTATTTTTTTTTAAATTTGAAATATGGTTGACAATTTTTCTGACTAAATTGTAAATGCGGCAGATTTTGAAAAAAAAAAATTATTTTAAATAGTCAACTAAAAAGGGAAGAAGTTTTAAACTAATATCTCTAGGGGGTGTATAAAAGGGTGGAATATTTCCATTATCCTTTTAATGCTTTTTTTTAAACCCAATAATAATATTTCCTTTTAAAAATGAAAAAAAATATTTTTTTAAAAACCCCCTGCCCCCCTTTTTCGTGGTTAATAAAAGGGTTTGGTTGGTATAGGGGAGTTACATTTTTTATGAAGTTTTTTCCCAAAGGGAATCTGGGTTTTTGTTTTGTTTATTGAATTTTTTTTTTTTTTAATTTTTTGGGAAAAGGAATTAAAAAAAGGAGATTTTTGGTCTTTCCTTTATGGGAAAACCCTTTGTCGTCACCAATCCCGGAATATGGATGGAGGGAATCCAAATTAACAATTAGTACTTGGGAAGGCAAATCTTAAATTAAAAACAAACGCGAATAAAAAAAAGGGCCCAAATATTGGTTATTAATTTTGTGTTGGCTGAGGGGAAAAGGTTGGAGGGGGGGAAGGGGGGGGGAGGGCGTTTTTACGCTTTAAGTAAAATAAAAATTTTTATGGATTGAAGGGCCTCAAGTGCGATGTCAAATAAATTTGGTTATTTAAAAAAAATCTTTTCTTTGTCATTTTTACTGGGGCAAAACTCCTTCTGGAAAAAAATTTTGGGTGTTTGTTATTTCAAAACCAAAAGGGTTTTTGATAAAGGGAAAGTATCTTGAAAAATAAAACCCAAAATTGTTGTTTTTAAGCCCAAAAAAAAATAAAATGATATTATATTCATCAAGTTTAAATAATTTTAAGTAAATTTTCGGCACTATTTAAAATTTTACAAGGGTTAAAAAAGGGCCTAGCGCCCCTTTTTTAATTTAAATTTGAGAGTTTTTCCCTGAAATTTAAATTCTTAGATAAAAATTTTTTTAAAGTTAGCTTTCATACATGATACTACCTATATTTTTTCCCCAAATTAGAAAAAAAAATTTTTTATACAAAGTAAAAAATTTGTCTCCATAAAAACCCTCATAAAAGGGGTTTTTTCCCTTAGGAAATTATTTTTCAAAACAACTAATTTATAGGGGGGAATTTTAAATTTTATCTTTGATCTTTTAAAGGGTTTTTTTTATAAGGGTTTTTCAAAAAAAAAAATACTGGGGTTGGGTCCTTTTAAGTTTATCAAAAATTTAGTGATTTATTTTTTAAAAAATATTTCCGGTATTTAATTTCATTTTAAAACTTGAGGGCCCCCCGGTTTTTTTCCCCTTTGCAAAAATTTTTAAAAGGTGTTTTCTATCTTGCGAACTTGGGGTTGTTTTTTTAAATATCGTCTTAAACTTTGAGGGTTTGCCTATATTCAAATAAAATTACAAAATACTTTTGACTAAAAAAGATTTCTACAAACCCCTCATATCCCGTAGTTTTATAAAAAGAGGGAAGGGGGGTAATAGGGGCTACTGATTTTTTTTAAAAATTGAAATTAAAACCATTTTCAAAAATTTGAGCTCAGAAAATTGGGTCGGGTGTGTATTTAAAACATTTTTTAATTTAAGTCAGAAACCCTTCCCATTATTATTTAAGTAAAAAAATTTTTCATTTTTAATAGGTTTTTTAAAAAAAAACCGTTAAAATATTTTTTTTAAATTTAAATAAAAGGCGAATAAAAAATTTCAATATGAGTTTAAAAATGAAAAAATTTTTTAAAAGAAAAAGTTTAAATTTTAAATTTAAAAGACAATGTATTTTCTTTAAACAGAGTAGTAAAAGGGTTTGTTTTTAAAAGTTTTTTAAAAAAAAACCCAAAGTAGAATTTTAAGATAAAAGTACCCTAAAAATTTTTGAGTTTTTATAAAAAAAAGAAAAAAAATAAAATAAAAAATTTTTTTTTTTATTTTTTTTTTTTTTAAAAAAGTTTTTTTTTGGTTTTTTTTTTTACATTTTTTTTTAATTAAAGTTAATTGTTTTCTCTGCTTCAGCTTCCTTTCCCATGAAGTCTAAAATTAGGGAAATGTTTGGTCAAAAAGGAAATAAATTTTTTGCTTAAAAAACCAATTTTTTCCTTTTGCTGGCCCGGGGGGTTTTGGTAAGCTACCAGCTTCGTTCATTTTAAAAATTTAAGTTGTCTTAAGGTATTGTTTTTTTGTTTTAGAGGGTTAAGGGATCCTCTCTAGATATTTTTGTGTGGACTTTTTGTTTGGGTATTAAGGGGGTCGTTGCGTCTTATGAACTCAATCTTTTGTTTTTCTTTTATTTGATGTGAGGGGTTTGGGGACTTTTTTTTCTTTAATGTGAGAAAAATAGCGCTAGGTGATAGGTATTGGCTTGCCCTTGTCCCCCTTAATGGAGTAACTTGCGGTTAGAAGAAATGAGCCTTTGGGGTTTGGGTTTTGTGGTGGCATTTACCCCCCTTTAAAAAGGGGAAGGCCCGGGTCAAGATAGTTTAATACGTTTGTTCCTAGAAACCTTTGTTTATTTTTAAAGGGAGCGTTTTGTGCTCTACTAATGTGTGTAGGTACCCTGAATGGCTAAATTTGTAATTTTTAGGTTTTTGGGGATTTTAGGGGTTTGGGTTTAAAAAACCCCTCGTTTGTTACCCTGAGTTGGTTTGGTTGTTGTTGTTTTTGTTTTTTTGTAATTTAAATTTGGTTTTTCCCGGCCCCCCCCCCCCCCCGGGGGAAATTTTTAAAACCCCATTTGTGTAAAGCTTGACACACTCTTTTCCTCCCCCTGCTGGGGGGGGGCGCCTTTTCCCCTGTAAAAACCCTCTGTAAAACCCCAGGGGGGTGTGGGGCTGTGCCCCCGGGTGACCTTGGAGTGTTAAAAGTTGTTTAAAGCTGATGCCCCTCCCGGGGTTTACTATGGGGGCTCAACCCTTTTAGTTTAGATCAAGCCTTGCGGGTTTTTTCCCATTGGAAGGGGACCCCCTTTTGAGCTGTGTTTTACGGGAAAAATTTCCCCGGGGGTGCTTTATTTACTTTAAAAGGCAAAGGGGTTGGGATTCTGTTTTTTTTGGGTTTAAAACCCCCCTTGGCTTTTTTGGGTTTCCCCTTAAGGGAAATTAACTTAGTGGAGGCCCCCTTCAGGGGGCTTTGGTCAAACCCAAGGTTGGGCAGTTGGTGTCCCCCCCCGATTTTTTCGTGAAACTTTTTCGGGGGGTTTTGAACTGGCGCTCGGCTGGTGACAGAGAAATTTATACGAAAACTGGGCTTTTGTCCCAACCATTTTTATAGATGAACCAAAAATCTTTAATAAACTTGTTCCCCTTTTTTTACTTGCTTGTATTATAAATAAACCTTAAATTTATTTGTTAATTTTTTGGTTGTTAATTTGCCCCCCTTTCCAAATTTATTTTCCCCGTAAGGCGGTGCAAAAATTCTGGATCTTTTTTTAAAAATGTTTTTTTTTTTGTTTTTTTTTTGTTTTGAACCCCCCTTTTGAACTCCCAAGTTTTCCCGGCGGTTTGGTTTTTCATGCCCATTTTCTCCCATCTATCACACAAATCATACCCTTATCTTAGTTTTCCATCTCTTTTTAATAAAACCTAAAAACCTGACGGGGGGAAAAAAAACCCGAAAAACTTTTATTTGGAAAGAAAAAATCTTTTATCAGGAAAACTTAAAAAAAAGGGGTTTTTTATAAAATTATTTGGTTTGGTTTTTAAAGGGAATTTTTAAAAAATTACTGATAGATCACAATAAATCTTTTCACATTCTTATGAAAAAAAACATTTAAATTTGAAATTTTAAAGTAGTTGTTTAAATCAAGTATTGGGAAAATTTAGAGTTCTTTTTTAAAATTTACTTTAATCTTTTTTTTTAACCCTTTTAAGGGGGGCCTAACTAATGGGGTTTTCCAAATAAAAATAAAAAAAATAAATGAAGTCAATAAAAAGAAAGATTTTTGCTGGTGAGTGCAAATTATCAAAAAATTGGGCAAAAAAAATTTAAAAACCCAGAAACACGCAATTAGAAAAAAAATTGGGGAAACCTGCCCCCACGGAAAAAACCTCATAAATATCAATTAAAACCCAAAAATTTTATAACTTTTACCCCGGGTTCGTTAAACCCCAGACAACAAAAATTTAATTTCCCTTTAAACCTAAGGACGAATTAGTTAAAAGAGTTAGTAGAAAATATTACGACAGGGGGTTGTTTTTTTAGATAGTCAAAAATTTAAACGACTTTTAAAAATAATAGTAAAACCAAAAAAAAGAAAAAGGTTATAAAAATTTTGGGTTAAATCTCCGTTTTTAGGGCCCCTAATATAAAGAGCCCCTTTAAAATATATAAGTGATTACCATCACTAATTCGTTAAAAAAATTTAAACATTTTGCCCAAAACGGACGATATAGGACTCTAAATTTTAAACCTTGGGCCAAAATGTTCATGTTCTTTACAAAAAAAAATTATAAGTTTTCAAACGTTGGCTTTAGCTAGAAAACCATCCATATATATATAATTCCCAACATTTTAAAAAAATTACCAACCAAAAAAATTTTGTTATTAAAGCGGCTATTGTGATCTCTCTTTAGTTTTTTTGCCCCCCGGGATATTAAGTTGATATGAAAACTTTGGGAGGGTGAAAAATTAAATTAGCACTACTCTTTTAAACGGTTTCCAATAACACTAAAAGCCCAAAAAAAAGGCCCAATTGGTATTTTTTTTTGAGCCCAAAAAAACTTTGTTTATTTTTCTTTGGGAAAATTAATTTTAAAGCCAACAAAAGTTTTATTATTAAAAATTTTTTCTAGATATTTGCTTTCTAGGAAAAGTCAAAGTTTAAACCCGGGTTATACTTTTTTAAAAAATATTTAGTCCCTTTAAAATATTATTATAAATTTATATTTTTAGATATTCAATTTTTTTTTTTCAATTTAAAATTTTAAAGCCCTTTAAATATTGGAGGAAAAATTCAAAGTGCCAAGAAATATTTTTATAAACAATTTTAATCAAAATTTTTCCCTTTTTTAAAATTTAAAAGTTCAAAGTTTAAGTAAATTTTCCCATTTGAGGAAAAATACTAAGTGCAAAAGAAATATTTTTTAGAAAATTTGTTTTTTTTTTTCAATTTAAAAAGTTTAAACCCCCAATTTTTACTTGGGGGGTAAATATAAGTAAAATAAGAAATATTGTTCAAGTTCAAAGTCAAAGTCCATTTTTTTTTCCCGGGAAAAATAAATTTTGAAAAAAAGAAAAAGAAAAAGGGCCCGAAAAAAGAATTTTGCTAAATTATTAATTTCCGAAGCCTTCACCTGTCAAGGGTTTACCAAACCCAAAGCCCAAAGAGGGAAATTTAAAATTCCCCTTAACACTTTTTTTGCGGCAAAAAAACTGTCCACTTTTCAGGGAAACGAGGGGATAACGAGTGGGGGAACCAAAAAACCCTTTAAAAAAGGAGGGGGGTTTCTTTTACTTTTTCTAGACTGGAGTAAATAAATACTTGGCATGGGGGAAAAAAGTTTTCTTTTTTCCCCAGCCGAAGACCCTTTGGGTTTGGGGAAAGTTTTTTCGGGGAAAATAAATTTTGGGGTGGGTCTCGGTATTCCGTGGTCTTGTTGGCCTGTGGGGTTTCGATGGGCCATTTCGGGGGTGTAGTTGGGCCCGCAGCAGCCCGGGTTTTTGTCGGTAAAATGGGTTTTTAAGTCCGTTGTTATTGTTTTGGGTTTGATGGTTAGCTTGTGGCTTTTTGCAAATTTATGTTGCAAAAAACCCTTACCCCAAATTTTATTAAAAAAGTTTCAATAAAATAAATAAAACGCCAAGGTGTGAGATTTCTGGGAAAAAATAAAAATTTTTTTGCCCTGGAAAAAATTTGAATAGATGGCAGAGTATCTTGGGTAAATTAATATCCCTTTTGTGTCACCCTTATCCTTTTAACCTCTTTAAGGTCTGGTTAATAAAAAAACACTATCCCCGTAAAATTATTTTTCGTTTTTTTTTCCCTTTTTAAATTTTAGT
Organism: Timema cristinae; assembly: GCA_039000515.1. NCBI lineage: Eukaryota > Metazoa > Arthropoda > Insecta > Phasmatodea > Timematidae > Timema > Timema cristinae. The sequence goes on from JBCFYV010000005.1 coordinate 175,728, forward strand.
TTCTTTTTAAAAACAAACTCTTTCATTTTTTTTAATCAATAAATAATTTTATTTGTTCCCAGGAAACATGATGTATTTCAATGTATTATTTTGGGGTTTTTCTTGTTTATATTTTTGGGTTGTGTTTTATTTTCATCTATTTTAAAATTTATTTTTCAATTTTGGTAAAAAATTTAAAAATGAAACTAGGTTTTTGAGTACTAGAATTTTTTAAATTTAAATATAGGGACGCTTTTTTAAAATTTGGGTTGGGGGTTTTCCCTTCATCAGCCAAAAAACCCAGACCCCAAAATTTTTTACAATTTAAGATCCCTTTCTTCTTTTAAAAAAAATCTAAAAAATTTTTAAAATATAAAATTTAGCCTTTTTAAAAAATAAAACCCAAGAAATTTTTTTCTTCTGATGGAATGGGTTTTTTTTTAAAGCTTTGGAAAATTTTAAAACCCAGATTTGAAGACAAAGTTTTATATATCCCTTATAAAGGGGTTTCTTAAAGGTATTTAAAGTTTTTAATGTATATATTGTTTATTAAAAAATTTTTTAAAAACAAAAGGGAATTATTGTGAAAAAAAACGGGCTAACTAAGGGTTTATAATAAACGAAAAAAATTTTGTATGTTTTATTGTAATAAATTTGCAGTATCTTTAATTTTTTGTTGTAAAACGTTTCCCCCCCCGGGTAAGAATGGAGGCGCGATCATTTTTTTGTATCTTTGATATAAAGAAAAATTTCAAAAAATTTTAAAAAGTCAGTAAAAATTTAAAAATTTTTTAAAAATTTTAAGTTTTTAACTTTTTTGGGTTTCGTTTTTTGGAAAACCATGCCTCGTCTTTCCCCCTCCCCTCGCCCACCCCCCAAAAAAATTAGGTTTCTGCGTGCACTGCAGGGGCAGGGCCCTTAGGGGTTTTCTGATATTTGGATTTTAAATTTTAACGTTTTTTTAAAAATTTGGGTCAGGATTTAAAATTTCATTGTTTTCAAAGGGTTGAGGGGGACATTTAAACCGCCCCTTTCCCCTTTCCCTCCCCCCAAAACGTTTTTACTCAATTACAAACTTTTGTAAGGAAGTTATTTCCTCCCGATTTTCTCAGTGATTCCCTTTTAAGTTTGACATCAAAGATATTAAAATTAAAGGACGCGGCGCATTTGAGCTTTATTTAATATGTTAAAAAAATTTAATATCAAGCTGTTTTAAAATCTGGTTTAATTAAAATTAAAACTGAAACGGCATTTTGGGACCTTTTCTCATTATATTTTTTGTTACAATACGTCCAGCGGGGGGCTGTGCGGACCTGGTTAATTCTTTTTACAAACACCTTTGTACAAGAAAGTAAAATTTATCCGGGTGTTTAAGTCATTTTTTTAGGGGGAAGGGAAAAAGGGCTTTCAACCAGGAAAAAACTTTGTTGTTGGAGAAAGTTTACATTTTATAGGGCAAAGGGAAATTGCCCCACTTGGATAAAAAAATTTTAAATCAAATGATTTAAACCTTTAATCAACCGGGGAAAAAACACTTCGTGAAATATTTAAACATAAAGTGAGGACGTAATTGCAAAAAAATATTGAGGGAAAAAAGTTTTGTATTAGATCGAAAAAAGGGAAAATGTGTGTTAAAATTAAAAAATTTGCCCCGGGCCAGCGAAAAATCTCTTGAAACCGGGAATTAGAAAGAATTGCTTTCCCCAAAAACTATGTTTTTGGTTTTCCTCTTAAAATTTTTAAAGGTAAAATATTTATGTTTGAAAGGGTGAAGTCAGAGGTGAGGGGGAAGTGATGGCCCAAAGCTGTATTTGTACCCATAATTGTGCAGGGAAAAAAAAAGAAACTAGAACAACCCGGGCCTTTTATTAATAAAAAATTTTTTGTTTAGGAAAAGTAAAGGAAAAAAACCTTTTAAAAGCAGGGCAAATCCTTGAAAAAAACATTTTTTGGGGAAAACCTTTATTCACCACGATGTTGGCTTTAAGGTTTTTTTTTCAGATTTGTCATCCCCCACCAACGGGGAGAAAAAGAAAAGGCAGCTAATGGCCATTTTTCGCCTACTTGGATGTCCAACAATATTTTTAACGTTTTCAGCAGCGAAAAAAGGGCCCCGGTTCATTCAGTTTTTTTTCAAAACATAGAAATAACAAAAAATTTTTTTTTCCCCCTTCGGGAAAAGCGTAACATAGATATTTAAACAGAAAAAAACTGCCCAAATAAAAAAACGATCCTTCCCTTTTCCGCTATTTCAACCAAAAAGTTTCAAATTTTTATGTTTGTACTTGAAGAAAGATGGTGGCCCAAATTCAAGGGGGCATAGCGTTGAGGACTTATGGAGATTTAGAGTTCCGCTCAAGGATCCCCCAAATTAACATTTTTTTTTTTGGGATAAAAAATCCCCCCCGTACGATCAAGATTTTTCCCCGGGATTTATTTGGGAATTCCCTCACATTTATTGAGAGATTTCTCACATGTGAATTTGAGGGAAAATTTAGCCCCTTTTTTACCCTTCCTGTCACATAAAAACACACATGCTTGTTATAAAGGAAGGGAAAAAAAAAATTTAAATTTTAGATTTAATTTTTCCATTTCCGTGATCCCTCCCCCTACAATTTAAATCCCTAAAATGCAAAATACAGGCCCCAAAAGAAAAAAACCTCAAATTTTAAAGAAAAATCGGGAAAATTTCAGGGTAAGTTTAAAAATAAACAGCCAAAAATTAATAGATTTTCGGGAAAATTTTTTTTGGGGGGATGGAATTGATTGAAGCGCAATATATCAGGGCCCCTTAGAAGTTCGATAAAACGTCCGGGAAATTTCCTAGGCAAAACAATTTTTGAAGAGGAAAAATTTTAATATAATAAAGATATACAAAAACAGGGGTTTGATCCAACATTAATTTTTAAATTTTTTTATTGGGGGTATGGGGTTGAAATCTACATAAAAAAATTTAAATAACCCCCAAAAGTGATTCTGGGCTATCGAAAATGTTAAGAGAGGTGCCAAAGACTTCAAAAAAGGGTTTACAAAAAGTGTTGGGGGAAAAAGATTAGAAGTGGTTAAAAATTGTTTTAAAACCATTTAATCTCATTTTCAGTTTCTTTAAAGCGGGCTTACCATGTGCTCTCTTCCCCTATTTAAGATTTGCGTGGGCAGTTATTTTGTGTTTTACCGGGTCCTTTTTCAGATCGTGGTGAGAATGTTTAAAACAAAAAAACTCTAAAAACTAAAATTTTTAAATTATTATTAGATGAGATTTGTATGGTAAATTCTTTTTGAAATATAGTAAAGGACTTAAAAATTTTAAAAAACCAGTTTGTTTAGCTGATTTCGCTGTTTTTTTTATTACAAATATAAAAAACGCATAGCGAGGATATTGATGAGAGAATCCCACAATTTCAATTAGTAAAAAAGGAGAGACAAAAGGCAAAAGTAAAAAGATAAAAACGCTCAAGTTTTTAGAAAATTATTATCGCGAGCATTTTTTTTTGTTTTTCCCCCTTTCAAAATGAAGCTGAAAAAATTAGAAAAATAAATTTGGTAAATTTAAAAATTTAAAAATTAAAAAATTTGTACCCAAATAAAGTTTAACTTTTTAAAATTACTCAGTGTTGCAGCGATGTGTTGGACGAAGCTTTTTTTGTTACCCAAAAAGAACAGCGGGTTTTGGGGTTGAAAAATGAAATATAAAATTTTTAAAAAACCTTCAACTTTTCCGAAAAAAGATTTGGACATTTTGGAAAAAAAGGGGGGTTTGAGAAAAAAAAGGGGGGGAAAATTTCGTATAAAAATTTAGATTTGCTGGCCAAAAAGAATAGATTATAAAAAAATGAATCAAGCCCTTTAAAAGTTAAATTCGGGTTTCAGGGGGAAAGTAGTGTTTGCATGTTTTACTTGTATAAAATCCAGTGATGGGGCCCATTAAATATTTTTAAGGGGATTTTGAAAGGGGTTTAGATAAAATCTTCAGGATTAATCCCAAATTATCTTCGTTGACTAGTTTCTTTGAAAATTTGCCCTGGTGGTGAAAGATTCCATTAAAGTTTTTTTGTGTCCCCCATAAGGAAAAGTGCTTTTGCGTGCACTTTTTTTTAAAAAAATATAATAGAAAAAAGGCATTTATTTTTTTAATTGTGGGGGCGAACAGGGGCGGAACTTTAAAACTTCCTCCCTGAACTAGTGGCCCACATTTGAGTTGTTGTGTTTTTGGTACCGAGTTTGGGGCAGCTTTTTAAACTTTTTGGGCGGGTGCGATGTCCCCCTTTAAACGCAGAGGGGAAAAGGAAAGGGGGGGGTAAAATTTTGAGGGGTTTTTGCATGATCGACACGATGGTGAAAAGGGACGGGGGATGACTTTGGGAATATTTTTTTTTAACATTTTTAATTTTGTATTAATTTTTTCTTTTTTTTTAATTCCCCTTTAGGATCAAAATTTTTTTTTCTCTTGGCTTTTATAGGTGGAATAGGTATTTTTTGGGTTTTATGAAAAAACGGGTTTTAAAAAAAATTAATTTTTTCCCCCTTTTTTGGTTTGGTTTGGTACAATGTGTGGAGCTTTTTTTAAAGGGGACGCGTAAGAAAAGAATTTCTTGGAGTTTGGTGAGTTGGGATGGATCCTTTCTAATCTTCCTTTTTGTGGGGCTATGCAGATTTTCATACCCCGGTGTGATCACAAACCCCTAATACGGGAGTAAGGGTTTCTTTTAATCTTTTTTTTTGGTTTTGGTAAGATGAACTCGGGAGTTTAATTGTTCTTTTTTTTTAAACCTTTTATCTTTCGGCCTGCGTGGTTTTGGGAAAAATTTAATTTTGGTGTAAAAAAGGGGTGGGCCAAAAGGTTTTTTGGTTTTAATTTATTCCCCTATTAAAATATGGGTTATTTGTAGAGACCGGTAATGTTTAATGGGGTAAAAAGGGGGAAAAGTCTTATTACAATACATTTTGGGGGTTTGTATTTTTTTTAATTTTTAAGGGAAAGGGGTTTGATTTGCATTTTTTGGGTTTAAATCGCAGTTCGTTGTCCCATTGTTATGAATTTTTGTTAAATATCTTTTTTTATGTTTCCCAAAATGTTTGTTTTTTTTTTTTTTAAAATTTTTTTTATGTGAACTGTTGTTTTTGGGAAAAATTTTCATTTATGCTATTAATGTTTTTTGATGTTTTATCTTAATTCTTATATGTGAGCGGTTGTTATCTGGGTTTTTTCATTTAACTATTAAGGGGTTGATATCTGGAACCCGTGATGGTCAATAATTATAATCTTTAAAAAGGTTTCCCCTTTATTTTTAGAGTTATTATATTTCACTGGATTTTTGGTTTTTGTTCCCCTTTCCCCAATACTTAAAGAAGAGAGGTGAGCGTCAAAAAGGGAAACCCGGGATAAAAGGGTCCCAAAACCCCCGGGATAATAATTTTCTTTTAAATTTGGATTTTTTGTTCCCCTTTAACCCCATACTTTAAAGAAAAAAGAGGTGAGCGTACATAAGGGAGAAGTTTTTAAAAGGGTTTGCCAAAACCCCGGGGAAAATTTAATTTTCTGTAAATTTTTTTTTTTTGGGGTCTCTCTCTTCCCCCCCTTTTTTTTTAAATTGTGGGGTTGAGGGGGGTTTGTGGTATTGGGGGTGATATTTTATTCTTATTTTTTTTTATTATTATTGTATATGTTTATTTTATTGTCAAAAAGGGTTGGTTTTTGGTTTTGGGTTACATAAAAAAACACCAAGGAAGGGGGTTTTAAAGACTTTTTGGGGGGAACCTGCCTTAGGGGTGCGGTCGGCACGGGAGGGGGGGTGCGGACATGATCACCCTTTGTGAGCCCCTTTTAATTGACTTGGGTCAAAAAACACTTTGCAATTTATGGAAATCCCCCGTTTAAGACAACTTAAATTTTTTTTCTTAGAAAGTGTTTTAAAACTTCACCTGTAAACCCCCCGTTCAAGGTGGAAGGCGTTGATCAGGGAAAAACGCCTTTTAATCGATTTCTCGGGCACTCCTTTTTGATGGAATCCACCACGCTAGATCGGGGTGTGGTTTTTTAATTTGGTTTGGCCGGGGGAATTTGCTCAGGTGGGGAGGGGGGTGGCCCTTTCAGACCCCCCCTAAATCCAATATCAATTTTTTTCAAACTTGAAACTTTTTGAAAAAAATTAGCCCCACCTTTTCCCTTTTATGGGCGGTTTTCCATTTTACATTTGTTTTAAAAATTTTCCCTAAATTAGTAAAATGTTTTTTTTACCGGGGCAAACCCTCAGGAAAAATTTATTTCGGGCCTTTAGGATCCCTTTTGGCTCCTCCGTACTGCAATGCCGGTTTTTGAGCCTTTTGGGTTTTGGGCCCAAATGTAGTAGTAATGTGCGATTGGTGCCTGTTTTGCAGAAAAGAAGGGGGGGGGGTTTTATGTCCAGTCGCCTTTGGGGGAAAAAAACCCTTTTTCTATTCAAGAGAGAAATTTCCCTCGGGCCTATGAAAAGGAGGTTTTGGCGGTTTGGGTTAGGGGAATGAGAACTTCAGTTTCCTTTTTGGGTTATCGTCGTTTTAAATTTTTACGGAAAACCAGGCGTTGTCATGGCTCCGGAAACCCCCCAAAAAAGGGGTTGGGTCAAAAATTGGTCGTTGGGTTATATGAATTTTCATTTGTTTGCGTCCCCATTGTGGGGAAGTGGGGAAAAATGGGTTGTTAAACTGTTTTTTCGCGCTTTTCCCGGGAAAAGAGGGGTTGAGGAACCTGCTTCAGTGGGGTGCTGGAAGCTTTTCCCTCAGCCTTTACCTCCTTTCTTGAGCTTCGAGATCTGCCCTTCTCTCAACCTTCTTTACGATCGTGGGGAAAGGTGGTGAAAAGGGGTTTTGGTTAAAAAAAATTCAAAGACAATTTGCTCCTGTTAAACCCCCTTTTGGTTAAAATTTAATTTAAAGGTGGTGGTCCACGAGTGATTGTCCCTAGGATCATAAGTATTTCCTTTCCTTCCCCCATCAGCGGCCATTTTGGGAAATTTAAAAAAACCCTGGTTTAGGGTAAAGGGGGGATTTTTTTTTGGGAGGGCCCCCCCTTTCCCAAAGAGATATTGGGGAAGTTTTGTAAGATCTTGTAAAATTATGTCAAAGGGGCCAAACCGTATCCGTGAAAAAGGGGGGTCCTATTTCTTTTGTACCCCAACCAGCCAGGGGAAAGAGGATTTTCTTCGACTACTTTGGGACCTTTGCCCCGGGTCCAAGCGGGGGGAAAAAACGTTTGCTAGTGGTGGTGGTTTGGAAATTTCCCAAGGGATAGAAATATTCCCAAGAGACAAGTTTTTCCCCTTGGGAAAAAACGGTCAAAATAAAATTCTAAAAAAATTCCCTTTTTCCCCGTTTGGGCTACCCTTGTAAAATTTTGTTTTCCGCCCAATGGTTAAAAAATTTTCGTTCCCGGGCCGGTTTTTAAAATATGTGTTTTGGGCTGGGGGTCAAAAACATTTTTCACGCCCCTCCCACCCCAAAAAGGCGTCGCAAGGGGGAAAGGTTTTAACCAAAATTTTGAGAGGGGCCCCTTCCCTTTTTTTTGGTCCCCAAAACATAACCCCCTGGGTTTTTGTGTCTTCCCTCCCTCGTATTGGCCTTCAATTCTCCCTTTCATGGAGTATTAATTGACCCCGGCTAGTTTGTTTTGGGCAGAGAATTGCAACACCCTCTCTTTTTAATGGTGATCTGGATGATCTCTTAGAGAGCCCCCCCTCCCCCCACTTCTAATTTTAAATTTGGGTAAGTTTTTGAATCTCTTGGGAAAGCGCACTTTTTCCCGGGGGAAAGACGTAAAAACCCCGGTAGATCTGTTGCCCAAATTTCAAGGTGGGAGACATGGTGCTTTTTAAAGATTCCCATAAAAAAAGAGTCAAAAAATTGTGGTTCTCGGCAAAAATTATCCCTTATGTTTTCAAAACCTGTTCTGATAAAAAAAGTTTTTGGGTTTTCCTTTTTCTGTATCTTTATTGGATCAGAATCCAAGGACTTTGGAGGGAAACCCCACGTTCCCAACTTAAACCCTTCCTTGGAAAAGGGAAAATCTTGGTGGAGGGAAAGTTAATTTAGAATTTTTTGCAAAAAATTTCACCCTTTTTAGTGTGTTAGGTTAGGATCATGTATGTATATCCCTGTTTTTTAAAATTTTTTTGGGTTAAAGGAAAGCGCCATTAAAGCAGGTTGAAAGATTGGCGAAATTTTTAAAATTATTTTTCAATTTTTTTTTTTTTTTCCCCTTAAACTCTTTTCCCGCTTAAATTTGCCGGCGGGGGTTTTCTGTTTTTTTTGGGGTTTGCCCCCAGGACTTTAAATTCTACTTGAAGCAAAGGAGATCCAAACGTAATATTTTCCTTGGGGTTGGAATAATAAATTTTTTGGAAAATCGCTCTGAAATTTTTTCGTAAGGTGCCCCAAAAGGACATCCTGGTTGTATCGCTTGGAAAACCTTTGTGTGGGGAAAAGGGGACCCATTTTTTGCCAATTTTTGGCGGTTTGATCAATGGGGTGTAGTTTTTTTTTTTTTTTTTGGAGGGAGCGTAAAAAAAGATTTTTGGGAAATTTTGGTGATTTTGGAAATGGACCCCTTTTTTTCTAACCCTTCCCTTTTTTGTGGGGCTTGCAGTTTTTTCCATATCGGTGGGGATCACAAAACCTAGTGCAGGGGAGAAAGGGGTTTCTTTAATCTTTTTTTTTGGGGGTAAAAAGAACTGGGGTGAGTTTAATTGTTCTTTTTTTTAAAAACCCTTTCATCTTTGGGGCCTTCTGCGTTTTTTTGGGAAAATTAAATGTTGTGTGAAAAAGGGTGGGGGAAAGGTTTTGTTTTAAGTATCTCTCCTATTAAAAATATAGTTATTGGGAGGATGTAATGTACTGGGGGGGGAAAGGGGGAAAACTTTCTTATTACAAATAAATTTCGGTGGTGTATTTATTTTAAATTTTTAAGGGTAAGGAGCATTTTTGGCTTTGTTGGTTTGTTCGCGTTCGTTAAGTCCCCAAATTTTTCATAAATTTGTTTTTGAATATTTTATTTTTGTTTTAAAATTGTTTGTGTTTTCTTTATTTTAAATTTTTTTTTATGTGAACTGTTGTTTTTGGGAAAAATTTTCATTTTTGCTATTAATGTTTGTGATGTTTTATTTTAAATTTTCTTATATGTGAGCGGTTGTTTTTGGGGAAATTTTCATTTATATTTAAGGGGTTTTAAATATCGGGAAATTTCCGTGAGGGTAAATTTTTTTTAAAATTTTTTAAAGGGGCTTTCCTTATTTTTATTTTTATTTTTTTCATGGATATTATTTTCCCTTGTTCCCCTTTCCCCTACATTAAAAAAGAGAGGTGAGGTAAAAGGGGGGACAGTTTTTACTGCTTTTATTAAAAAAAGGTATCACTCTCCAACCGGCTTTTGCCCTTCCATTAAAATTTAAATTTGGAGGGCGGGATCCCCAAGCCGGTCGATTTGATCTAGCCACCCCACGATTAGAAAAAAATTTAAATTTAAAATTCTTAAACTTTTGATCATGTTGAGAGTAAATTGTAGGCAGCAGGATGCTTAGCAGGGAAAAGTTGCACGCCTGAAGCAAGTTAGGGGAAAAAAGAAGTGAGTCTTTTGGAGGTTTTGGGGGGGTTTAGTTGTCGGTTATTTTCAACATTTTCCCCCCGTGTTGGACATTTCTCGTGTCAAACCCAAACCCAATTTCATTTTGATTTGGGTTGGGTTTGCGTTATCGATTCCTGTGGGGGTTTTTAAGATATATGAACCTAAAAAAATTTATGCTCCCGGGGAAGGGAAACTCTTTTCATTAGCGAAATCAAACAATTTTGCTGCGGGTCCATGGCCCACAGCTCTTCGGGTAAAAGGGGAAAGGACAAGAATCAGACCTTTCCCGAGTGAATAAAACAAGTTGTTTTCCCCAAAAAAAATCTTTGGACCAGTTTTTAACCCGAGGGAAAAAAAAACAAACAACCCATTTTCTTAAAAAAAATTTTTCGAACCCCAAAAAGATTTGTATGCGAAAAGTAATTTTGCTTTTAAAAGGAAAGAGCCTTGAAATTTCATTAAAATTAAAAAAAATTTTCGAAGTCGGTGGTCTTTCTAATAGTATCAGATTTAAAAATAAATATCAATTAAAATTGGTTTTTTATTAATTTTTGATGTACTTTGACGGGGAGGTTTAAAAATGGTTTTTTGTGGAGTATTGAAAATTTGACTTTTTAAAACCAAATTAAAAATAAAAATCGTTTAAATATGGCTTGATTTTAAAACCCAAAAATTTCCGTAGGAAAAATTTAAAAGATTATTAGTTCCAATTTTTTTTAAAAAACCATAATTTAACTCAGCAAAGCCCCGTTATAAGGAAAGCTCACCATAAATGTCAAAAAGTGGGTTTGAATACCGATTTTTGGGAAAAACAGTTTCCGTGAAACCAGCTGGGGCTTTAATTTAAACAAAAGGGAGAAAAGGGGGCAGACGTACAGTTTAGTTTTTTTGGGATTTTAAAAAATGCCAACGTGTCATGGGGGCTTTGCTGTACTTTGGCTTTTAAGTAGATTTTTACAAGCCTAGCTGAACTATACATCCGGGGGAAAATTAAAAAACCCGCTTTTTTCCTCCCAAAGTGACGATGGTTTTTAAAATTGAGCTGCCCCCGTCTCCGAAATAAAAATTTTTAATCTTTTTTTTTTGGAACCTGGGGAGAAAAAAGGGGAGGGGCATAGTTATTGTGTCCCTATTGTCCGATTTTTGCACAAAAATATGGCAAATTCCAAATTTTAAGATATTTTTTGGGTTTGATAGTGGTAGGCCCCGACGCCCAAGAGGATTATTTGTTTTGCAAAGAAAGCTTTAAAATTCAAAACTTTGTAAGCACATTTAAATTTAAAAAAAATTCTGTTTTGGGAAAATAGATATGTTGGGTTTTCAAAATTGGGTTTGGCCTTATCTTAAACCGGGTACAAATAACCTAGTACCCAAAACCCTTTGGGTTTTGTCACTGCTTTTAAACAATTTAACCCCTCTGCCAAATCTGATGAAATTTTTATATTAAGATTTTTTAAAACTTTTAATATTTTTTGGACATAGACTATTTTTTGTTGGAATTAATGAAAAAAATATAGTTTTAAAAACCCATTCTGAAGTTGACAAAGGTCCCCGCCCAAACAACGATACGCGATAGATTTAATTTTCTGAAATTTATGACAAAACCCAGATTTGGAGGGTAGGGAAAGCTATTTTTGGGACCAAAAAACCCCAAATTTTACTGTGAATTTAAAAAATTAGATTTCGAAAATCCAATTTTTTTAAATTATCTTTTTAATTAATAAATCTTTATTTTTTTTATTTTAAAAATTTTGAGGTCAAATTTCGTCCTGTTTTCAAGTTTTATTATTTTCCTTTACTAATTTGTTTTTCCTTACACAAAAAACCCCAAACAAATAGTAAAAAAACTATTTTTTATTTTAGTTAATATTGCACTTTCCCCTTTCTTTTTTTGTTTTTGTTTTCCTAAGATTTTTTTTTACTTCCCCCTTTTTCATCTCTAGAAATTTACTTTTTTTCAAAAAATTTGGAACATGAAAAGCGATCCCAGTTTAAAGCTGTCAAAAAAAATTGGTTTAAAAAAATAAAATTTTTTTAAAGGGGTCTTTAAAACTTTTAAACTGTTTAAAAATGCTCTTTGGTGGAAAAAATGTCCCTCTTTTCTCATTGATTCTATTTTCATTGTAATTATTTTATTCGTTTTCTTATGTGGTTTGGGTGTTGATACAATGTACATTATTCCTTTCAAAAAATCTTACAGTTTATAGAAAGAGAGAGAAAGTTTGCGCGGGTGCCCCGAAACATTTTTTTTTATAAAGCCCCAATTTCCAAAACGTTTGGAATATATATTTTTTAAAACCATAGGTTGGGAAATGAAGAAATAAAAGGTCGGGGGAGCTCTGTGCTTTTAAATTTTAAATTTTTTCTTTTTTAAAATTTAATAACTTCTGACCTTTTCAAAAAATATTTATTTATTTTTTTCTGTGAATTTGTTTTTATTATTAATTTACCCAAAAAAAATAAAAAATTGTGGTTTTTTTATGCTATCGTGATCTTTTAAAGGGATTAAAATTTAAATTTAATAACTTTGGGGTGATGACACTTAAAAAAACATTTCTTTTTAATAGTACAAAATTTTTTTTCAAACAAAAATTTTTAAAAAAACACGTTTTGGGGAAAAATTTATTAATATGGAAAATGAGATTACCATGCTTTTTTTTTTTATTTCCAAAAAATTTATTTTAGTTTTTAGATTGTTTAAAAAATTTAAAAAACCCCCTTTGTCCTTAAATTTACATATTTGGAGGGGGGTTTTAAAATGGAAAATTTATTTGGGGGAAATCCACCCCAGTCCCCCAACCGAGTTCAAACCCTTAATTACCCGCCCTTTTGGTTTGGTTATAAGTCAATACGAAACTATGGTTAAAAAAATTTTACGTTTGAGATCCGAGCACGCCCGGGAAAGGGGTTTCCCTCCCCACTGAGACAATCCTGCCTTTAGTTTGAAAAAAGTCATTTGCGTTTACTAAACACTCAGTTAATTATTATTAAATTTTTAGCACCGCGTCTTATACCCCGGTTGGGTTTTACGCCCTTTTCGCTAATGTGTGATTTGGGGGGGTGATTTTGAGATGAAATGAAGGACCTGCAATTTTTTAAGTGGAATTTCCCAACCACGGTGGTGGCCCGGCATTTCCCCAATTTACAAGGTTCTTGCGAGAGGTGAAGGAAGGGTTTGGCAATCAGATAAATCTTTTTCCGGGGACGAGGATCGAACCCCCGGGGCCCGCATTGAAATTGAAAACCCCTTTCCCCTAGGCCGCCGGTCACCCCTCAGAAAATCCTTCCTGTGAGCTATAAAACCTTTTTAAAATTTTATTCTAAGGTCTGTTTAAAAATTTGTTAAATTTCAACTTTCAAAATAATTTATAATAATAATTGCCCGCGGGAAAAAATTTAAACTCCTTTTTAAAAGCTGGATTTAAAAAAATTCAATTTTGTGGGGGTTGTTTTAATGGGCGAACTTTTAATTTAAAAACATATCCCCCTTTTTTAACATTTCCACGACATTTTTCAAGGATATTTTTTTTTTTTGTTTTCTTTAAAGGGGAAAATTTAAAAAAAAATTTTATTAATAAACCCATCCTTTACCTTCCCCGAGGGAGAAAGTTGTGATAGTGTTGCCCCGGAGTAAAAAGGTGGATTGGCATATGTGTAGTAAAAGGCTTGCTTCGACAATTTAAAAGATTAGTTTAGGAAAATTTATATTTTTGGATTAAAGGTTTTTTTAAAATACGTGATTTTAAATATTACTTAAATTTTCATGTTATTGAAATAAATTTTTACCAAAATTATATAAAGTATTTTTTTAAGAGTAAAAATTTTTATTTCGCTTACATTTAATGTTACTCAAAAAAAACAGGAGGGTTCATTTTTTACCTGTGTAAAAAAACTTGATGGTAATTGGAAATACAGCAAAAATTGTATGTATTTACTTTTCATGGTCAAAAACACTTTTTTAATAGAGTTCAATTTAGTCATTTTGAATCGAATAAAATTTATTTAAAATGCAAAATGGGTAGCTTTGTTTTATGAGATATTTTAAGAAAAATTTTTTCAAAATTTTATTAATTTTTTTAAAAAATAATTTATTTTTTTTCGATTTTTTGATTAATAATTTTAGTTTATAATATTTAGTAAAAAGCTTTTTTGGGCCCGCCCCAAAAGGATATTCACACTCTCGCTATAGATTTTACTGCCGATGGGCGGTGAGTTGAGCTTCCAATGCAGGCTAGGGTTTTCCCGGGGGGGTTTGGGTTTTTTCCTTTTGTGTTTTCCCCTCTCCCTCTACTTTAAAACTAAGTACCTTCACAAAAATTAAAAAACCCCCCATCAATTGTTAATTGTAATAAATTTAGATTTTTTTTTGCCCCCGCATCTCATACTCATTTGGGGTTTTTTGCATGGATAGGGAAATTTCTATATTTTGTTATGGGATTTTTGGTTTATATTTATAAGGGTTGTTTTTTCCCCCCCATTTAAAGGGGAAAAATGGAGGATGGAACTTTTGAAAAAAAAAAAACTCCAGTCAGATGGAAAAGACCCTTATCCCCCCGCCCTTCACCGGAATTTGGGTTTCCCTTTACGGTAGTTAAAATTTGAACCCCGCGGCCTCCAAATGGGTAATGTAAAGGGAAATCTATTCTTGGGTTTTTGGTATTATGGAAGAGCAGGTTTTAAAAATTTCCCGCCCCGGATTTTTTGGCTTATTTTTTTAATAAGTTTTTTCCCCCTACCCCAAAAACCCAATGTGTGTACATTATTTTATTTAAATCAATAAAGTTTGGGGCTTGTAGTAAGGGAAAAAATGGGGGGGAAAAAAAGTTATTTTAGATACAAGGGAAAAAATCCCAAAGGTTTTAGACCTTTTGAATACATTTAAAAAATTACTTCGAAGCAGTTAAACTTTTTCCTTTCCGTAAACCCTTTCGGTTTGAGAAATTTTTGATGTACAAAAAAATTTTAAACACGAGATTTTGAGGGAAAGGTGGGTGTTTTGGCCACCGAGGGGGGGGAAAAATTAAAATTTAGTATTTCGTAAGTCTGTGTGTATGTTTTGTATGACTGTCTGTTGTCCTTTTGTTCCCTCTTACCTTTGGACTAGGCATCAATTATTTTAAAACCCCTTGGGTTTTTAAAATTTAAACAAAGGGTTTTTTTGGTTGTTTCCGAGGGGTTTTTGGAAATTTGGGTATTTTCCCCAAAAATTTTTATTATTTATTTTTATTAAATTTTTATTATTATTTTTAAACGCTTTTATAACCGATCGGGTTATACGCTTTTACGTAAAAGTGTAAATGATTTGGGGGATTGTGATTGAAAAGGTGTTTCTAAAATTTAACTGGGATCCCAAAAACCGGGGGAGAAATGCTTTTTAAAAAATTCAGTATGGGGATTAATTACGTCTTGCCCGGGTGAAAGGGAAAGGGGGGTTGGGATTCAGTAAAATATGTGCCCGGAAGGGGGAAATTTAAAAACCCGGCCCCTCCCAAAAAAGAAGTCTGATACCCTTTCTCCTTGGACCACCAGGTTACCTTTACCCTTAAAATTTAAAGTGTTTCTTTAAAGGAAGAAATTAATTAATTAATTTTTTTCAAAAAACGGACTAAATATTTTTATTCAATTTCTTTTTTAAGATTTGATCAAAAAAACTCAAAAAAAAATGATACCTTTTTTTGTTGTCAAAATGACATAAGGTTTCGTACTGAGGGTAATTTCATTTTCAATTTTCCTCCGTAAATCTTTTTTGTCATTTTGTTTTTATTTTAAAGGGAAGTTTTCAATTAGAACTATTTATATTTTTCAAAAATTTTAATTGGGAAAAATTTTTTTTATTTAAAAACAAATTTTTTTTAAATTTAAAATTTTAATATATTTTTTAAACTTTTTATAACATTTAAGTAAAGGGTTTTTTAACCCTTCGACAAAAATTTTAAAAGAACTTTTGTTTGGGTTTTTTGAAGTTTATTATCCCCCAAACCCTAAAAATTAAATTTGGAAATTTCCCTTTGTCTTTTCTAAAATAACCATAAAATTAAGGTAGATGTTTACTAAAGATCAAAAAAAAAAAAAAAAAAAAAAAAATGGGGAAAAAAAAAAAAAAAAAAAAAAAAAAAGTTCAAAAAAAAAAATTTTTTTCAAAATTTAGCCCTTTTGAGTTTTGGGTTTTTAAAAAACATTTTATGAGTTGATTAAATTTTTTAAAGAAAAATTTTTTAAATTGGGATTTAACCAAAGAAAAAGTTTTAGAAACGTTACAGAAAAGGAAAAATTTTTCATTTTTTTCACAAATTTGTGAAATTTAATTTAAAACATTTTTTCTTGCTTTAAAATTTTTAGAACTTTTAAAAATAAATTAAAAAAGGTTTGGGTTTAGATTTTTTTTTATAAAACCATTAGTTTTTTTTTATATTGCCAAACATATTTATATACTTTTTTTCAGGTTTAATGTACAGAGGCCCTTCCCCAAAATTTTTTAAAGTTAATCTTATCTTAAAAAACGAGTAAACTAAATAAGTAAGTCTCTCAAAATTTAGGGGTTTTTTTCCCCCCTTTTTTTTTTTTCGGAAATTTTTGCACAAAAAATGGGTTTTACATTATTTAAATTTTGACTAATTTTAAAAAATACTTTTCAAATTTTCTTTTTAAAAATGATAAATGGGAATTTATTAAAAATGCGTTGTTATGAGGGGCCCAACCCCTAATTTAAAATCGAATTTTATTGGAAAAATTCAAATTTTTTAAAACAAAACGTGGACCCCAATATCAAAAAAATTTTTATTGTGGAAATATACAAAATTTTAAAAATTTAATAATTTTAAAAAAGGGAAAAATTTGGGTATTTAAAACCGGGGTCATTTAAAAAGTTTTTCGTAAAGTTAAACCCATAGGTAAATTTTTTGCTGGGTTTGCTAATTAACATTATTTTGTTTAACATTTATTACAAGATTTTTTTTTGGGGAATATTTTTCATTTTTAAATAAAATTTGCTAGAAAGGCAGGGGCCCTAGTTTTCCGTACCATTTATTTTTTTTAAAGTTTTGACAGAGGGGAAAAACTTTTAATTTTTGATGTGGGCTTTAAAATTCCCCCCAGATTAAAATTTTTGTGTTATATATACGGTTTTGGGGCATTGGAAACTAGAGCCACAAAAACCAAATTTAAAAAATTGCCCCGAGACTAATATGTATGTGTAGGGGTTTAGAGAAACGCGATAAATTAGAGGGGTCATTTTCATTTCTCAGGAAAAAAAATCTATTATTTACAAAAAATAAATAAAACGTTACATTACAATTTATTTAAAAGATTTTGCCCTTTTACCAAAAACTTTTGATTAAAAAATTTTTTTGTTTAACAAGAAATTTTTTTCCGTTTTATTAGGTAAAGGGGTTATTTTAAAATTTTCTGGGAAAAAAAAAAAAAAATTTTGGTTTTTCTCCTTGGGAACAGTTGTTTTTTTTGTTACTTTAGCTTTTCTATTGTTTACCTTAAATTGAAAGCGTTTTTTTAAAAACCAAATTTTTAAAAAAATAAAACGTCAAACTTTTTGGTTTTGGGGGGGGCGTTGTTGGAGGGTTTTCTTCATATTAAAAATATGGGATATTTTAGTCAAACCTTTTTTTTGAATTTGAAATTGGTTTGAAAAATTTTTAAATTAAAATTGGGGAATGCTTGCGCGTTTTGAAACAAAAGCAAAATTTTAAATGGCCCCCTGGGTTTAAAAATAAGTTTTGGGGAAAAAATTAAAATCTAGGTGTGTATGGATGGTTTAGAAAACATTTTTAAATTTAAAATTTTTAAATAAATTGTTAAATAAAAATTCCGGGGTTTCTTTATGGCTGGGAAAAAATTTTTAAAAACACTGGCCCTTTTCCAAGATGGTTTCCCATACAAAAAATCAACTTTTCCACCTTCCCCAATATGTTTTTTCCAAAATAAACCAAATAAAAAAATTAACCCCCCCCTCTACCACCTTTTAAATTTTAACTTTAAAAAACAAAAAATATGTGCAGTTCACTAGACACGCACTAAACTTAAAAAAAAAGTCAATCTACTTGATATGAAAAAATATATTCACATCACTTGTGAGCCCCTACAGGCTACCTAGTCCCGGGTTTTCTGTTTTTTTTAGGATTTGGGTGGGCTGGAGATTCTTTTGAAACATCTCTGATCAGATTTATTTATATTTTGGGTTTTTATGGGACCTGCACAAACCCCTTTTGTGGTTTTAATTAAGGTTGGGTTTGGGTTTTTGAGTATACATTATATGAGTTTTCAACCCCGGTTTTTTGCGTGTTCTTGTTTTTTTGAAATTTTTTCTATTTTTTTTTCTTCGGCAAGGAATATTTAAAGAGAGAGTTTTTGGGCATCGTATCCCGGGAAACGTTTGTCGTCACCAAAACCACGGAAAATGGATGGAGGAATCCGATTTACAACAAAGTACTTACAGCACCTTTTTGAATTAACAACGGAAAATAAAAAATTTACAAAAACTGGTTTTTAACTTAGTGCTTTGGGTGTGGGGAAAAAATTTTGGGGGGGGGGGAAGCGGGGGGCCCAGGGGGTTCTCTAAGCATATTAATAAAAATTTAATTTTTTTGGGGTTTATTGGGTTAAATTAAAGATCTCGTGAAAAGCACCGGGAAAGGAAAGAGACGCATAATATAATGATGTCAAATGGCCTTAAGTGCGATGTCAAATCAATAGATATTAAAAAAATTTCTTTGGGATTTTAACTTTTTTATAAAAATCAGGAGAAGGTTAAAGTTTATTTTCAAAATTTTAACCGAGATTTTGATTTTAAAAATTAAAGTTATCTTGGGCAACCTGAAACCCAAAATTTTTTTTTTAGGCCAAAAAAAAAATTTCAATTTTAGGATATTATATTCGTTTTTAAAATTAAAATAATGTTAAGGGGATTGCGACCCAGTACTTTGGATTTTACAATGTTTTATTAGAGTAGTTTGTCTTTAAGGGTTTCGGGGTTTTGTTCGAGAAATTTAATAAAACTTCCCAAAAAAAAATAATTTTATAAAAGATCATTTTCGTTTCATGAACCAAAAAATTTATTTCAATTAGGGAAAAAAAACCCTTTTTAGAAACTGAAAATATGTCTGCCCCTTAAACCTCGTCAAGGTTTTCTAATTTAAAAAAAATGTTTTTTTTTTTAAGGAAAAACACATGGAAAAATGGGAATCTTAATAATATTTTCATGTCTTTTTGTTTTTTTATAACGAGTTCTGGAAAAAAACACTGTGATTGTCCCAGTAGGTTTTTTAAAAAATTTTTAAGCTTTTGTTTTAAATTTGCGATTGATTTGATTGCGAAATAAAAATTTATGCTGCCTGGAATTTTCCCTTTTAATAATTTAAAAATGTTTACTAACTTGGAACCCCTGTCGGTTTAAAATTTAAATATCATCTGTCCTTTTCTTTACACGGTGCCTTATCAAAAGAAAAAATTTCATGGGGACTTTTAACTAACCCGTTTCTGCGTTTCCCCCCCAAAACATTTTCCCGTAGTTTTTTCAAAAGGGGGAAGTTGGAAAAAAAGGGGCCAATGATTTGTTTTTTTAAAAGGAAAAATAAAATATTTCCCCCTATTAAGTACGACATTGTTTTTGTGGGGGAGGTAGGGGAAACATGCTTTAAATTTTAAATCAGTAAACAAATTTTTTAAAAAATAAGGTTTTAATTAATAGGGTTTTTTTAAAAAAAGCCTTTAAAAACCAATTTTTTTTGAAAATTTAAAGGGTGTGTTTGAATTAAAAGTTTTATTCATTGGTCATAAACAGGAGATAATACAAGGCTTTTATTTTACACGTTTTTAAAAAAAAAAACCCGATAAAATTTTAAGAATTTAAAAAGCTCTAATTTAAATTTTAATATTATAAAACCCAAAATTTCTAGAGTAAAAAAGGGCTCTCAAAAAATTTTAAAAAAAGTATTTTTTTATACATATTTTTATAACTAATTGTCTTCTCTGCTTTTAACTTTACTTTTATGGGAAATCTGATTAGTTAAATGTTTGTGTTTAAAAGGAAATAAAATCTTTTGCCTTTTAAATAATTGACCCCCCAAGTTCGCCAAGTTTTTGGGCATTTAAAAAAATTTTAGTAATTAGGTCCATTTAAGTCTAAAGAGTTTTTTACGTTAAATTGTGAAGAAGCTAATCCTTTTTCCCCGCTGTGGAAAAACCATAGAAGGGCCCATGAATGCTAGTCCCGGGGGCTGAAACTGATGGGTTTAGTGGGAAAAAGGGGTTTGCACGAAAATGGGTAACGTAATTGGTCAGGGCATATCGGTCCATTTTAAAATTAAAGTGTGGGTTGGGAGTTTCCAAAACAATAAAATGGTGTTTCCCAGTTTTGTTTGGCATGTTCAACAAAAAGGGAAACCACTTATTGAAAAAGGGTTAATTTCCCATCCAGGGTGGTTTGAATTTGAAAATTGGGAGAACAGCATCCCATAAATTTATCGTAAGTGTTGGTTTAGTGTAAGATTTAATTTTTAGAGGAACGAGGTATCCAATGGCATTTATGCTGCAATGATGGTTTTTTGTAACTCCTCTCTAGTGACTTTATTTTTCTGCTACATCCCCTCTTATCCCGTGAAATCAGAGGGTTCGTTTACATTATTGAATCTCGCTAAGATACAAAGAAAAGTGTTTTACTTTTTCAAAAATAATTAATAGGGGGTATCGTTGTATGAAAAATTTAAAGGGTTTTTTTAAAACGTGGTGCAAATTTTTTTTTTGCAATATGAAAACGTTTTGGGAGTCGAAGCCACAATTCTAAATATTTTTTTTTTTGGGGATTAAATTTTTCATAAATTTTTAATTTTTGCAAAAAGTCAGAAAACATCGCCAAAAAATTTATTATAAACTACAAAAAAAAGGGAAGGGTTTTTAAAAAATTTGGGTTTTTAATTTAGGAATTTTTTTTTCCCAAAATTGTTTAAAAGTTATAGAATTTTTGGTGATTTGTATATTTAACTGCCCAATTTTTAAAATTTTTTTCCAAGAATAGTTTTGAATTTAGAATTTTTTTTTTTGAATTGTTTTAAATTTTTTTTTTTAGGAAAGAGGGGGAAATCACTCAACCCGGGCGGGACACTGCCTTATATGTTTGTTTTTTTGGGAAAATTTGGGTTTTTTTTATGGTAATTTCAAAGGGGGTTTATTTTCTTTTTCTTTCTTTTATTTGATTGTTTTGGGAGAATTTTCGTAAATTTTAAAATTTTTTTTTTTTCTGAAAAGTGAGGTTTCAAAAACTTTTGGAAAATTTTTATTAGACCCGAATTTTTCCCAAATTTTTCCCGAACCTCATTTTAATAAAATTTGGGTCTTCTTGTAAATTCCCATTATTTATTTCTCTTGAAATTTTAAGTGGGCCCCAACTATCAAAATCTTCCAGGGGGGATTGCCTTTCACGCCCATTTTTCCATGTATAAAAAACATTGTTATTTTTTGAATCCTTTTCGCTTTAATAAAATTTCCAAAAAAAATGAAGGGATTTAAAAAACGAGTACATTTTATTTGGGAAAAAAGTATATAGGGACTAACCCTTAAAAATTAAAAAAGGTTCAAATTTTTTGGTTGCTTTTTTAAGTTAAAGTAATTGATGGTTTTTGGGTTACACCCTAAATTCTTTCACTATTTTAATTTTAAAAAAAACACTCTAAACCCGTTATTTTGTAGTTGTTAATGATGACCAGGTTTTAGCAAATTTTGACTTTCCGGAAAATACGTTTAGGTTAACCCTTTTTCGAATCATTATAAAGTATCAAAAAAAAATAAATAAGTACCAATGTGTTAGATTTTCCCACAGAAAATTTGTGTATTTTAAAAATGAAATACCCCTTTAATAAAAAGGCAGGGATTTGGGTTGGGTTTTATCATTATTGTCTTTTTTATTTTTTGTAGGGGAGGCTCTCAAAATTTTCGTGGATAAATTTTTTATATTAAAAAGTACCTTTTTTAATATTTTTTGTTTATATTCTTTAAAAATCTTAGATTCATTAAACCCCACACTTTCTTTTTTTTTAAAACAAGCAAATTTATGAGTATTTTTGCCAAAGGGAAAATGATGGGTTTCAATTTTATTTATAATAGTGGTTTCCTTTGATACATTTTATTATTGGGTTTTATTTTATTAGTGCAAAAATAATTATTTTTCATAGGTTTTAGTAAATAAAATTTTAAATTTAAACTTTTTTTTGTAAGGGAAAAAAATTTTTTTATATTATATGCTTTGGTATTTATTTTCTTTCATGTTTTTGTGTCCATTTACCCCCAGTAAAGCAGACCCCAAAAATTTATAAAATAAGAGAATTTTTTCTTTTTTAAAAATGGGAAAAAATTTTACTTTCAAATTTGTCCCTTTTAAAACAAAAAACCAAATAAATTGTTTTTTTTGGGCTCGAAAACCCTTCTTTTTTTAAAGGCCCCTGGAAAATTTAAAGACAGGGAAAAAAGGCAATATGATTTTTGACCGGGGGATTTGGGTTTTTCAAGGGCCCTTTTTTTATTTTTTGTTTTGGGAATTTTGTTTTATAAATTCATTTACAAACAAAATTTTGTTATTTTAAAAGCTATGCAGTGATATAGAATAAACTAAAAATTCTAATCAACGTAAAAATTTAAAATTTGTTTTTTTGCTAATAAATTTGAATAAATATTTTTTTGGTATTGAAAAACATTTAAAAACCCAGGTCACGAGGGGGAAAGGGTTTTGGTTTTTTTTTCTATTTCGATTTCAGGAAAAATTTCAGAAACTTTCAAAATCTGTGTAACCTTTTTAAAAAATTTTTTCTTTAAAACAAATATATAACATTGTTAAAAAGTTCATTTTGCCCCGGGGTTTTAAGGTTTAATCTTTTCGTTTTTTATTTTTTCCAAAAAAAAAATAGGGATTTTTTTTGATTCCCGTCTGACTTGGGATGTGTCTTGGTGGTAAAATCCCAAAACCCTTTTTTCCGAGGGGTTGAAACCTGGTACAAGGGTAGTTTAAAAGGTTTTCCTTGGAGTGTTTGGAAAATGAACAATTCAACCCCAAAAAATTAATGGGTTTTTTAGAAGAGGTTTTTTTTAGTTCAGCTATATAGATTTTGAAATTAAAAACTGTATCCCGATACTTTTTTTAAAATTACAAAACAAATGGGCGTGACTTATTTTCTCGATAAAATGACTTTTTAAAGGGTTTTTTAACATAAAAGGATATCAACCCAAGGGTTTTTAATTTAAATAAGAAATATTTTTCCGTTGTTTTATATTATTTATCATTGAATAAATTTTTTAGGGCTATTAATAAAAATAAATTTTTAAAGGGAAAATATTTTTTAAAAACAATTAAAAATTTTAAAAATTTTTAGTAAAAAATTTAGGTTTTTTTAAAAATAGGGAGGGAAAAGAAAAAAGGGGAAATTTCTTTTTTTAGAATTTGATGTATTTAATATTTGTTTCTGCAACAATGTTTATTTTTTCGTTTTTTTTGGTTAACGAAACTTTAGTAAAATTTTACCTTTTTGTTTAAAAAAGGAAAACATTCTTTTTTTGGGCACCCAAAATTTACAGAAAATAAATTTTAACCCAAAAATTCGGGGGGGTTTGCTTTTAAACCCTTTAAAAATTTATTATTTTTCTACTATTAAATTTTTAAATTTGACCCTTTCCCAAAAAAAAAACCTTGCTTTTTTTTTTTGTTTAAATTTGGGTGCTATTTGCGATTACGATTACAAAACCAAAGAGGGGGAAACGTTAGCCCCTGAAAAGTGTGCGTTTAATTGTGGGTATCTTTCCCCACCCAAAACCCCCTTTTGTCCAATAAATAAATTTTATTTTTTTATTTAAAAAAGTCATAAATTTTGAAAAAAAAGAAGAATTGGTTTATTATTTTTCTTCTTTTAAACCCCTTTTAGTTCAGAAATTGTGTGTGGGGGTTTTTCATATTTTCTCCCGCTTATTCCAAATTTGGGCATAAAATTTCTAAAATAAAGCAAAGGGTTTTTAGGTGAAGAACTTTGTTCATCAAAATTTTTAATACAATTTTATCACAATTAAATGTTTGTAATTTGGTTTAAAGGGCAAAAGTTTTTAAATTTATGGAAGTTCAAAAGTTACCAAATTTTCAAATTTTTTTGATAATATTTTTTGGTTTTGTACGGCCCTTTTGTTTTTTTTGTATGCCATCATTATTTTTTTTTAATCACTTTTGTAATAGATAAAAGTTCTATACTAAAAATTTTTTTATGTTTAGATTTTTCCCCTTAAAAATTTGGGTTTTTTTCGGGGTGGGCCAGTTTTAAAAAATTATTTCATTTATGGTTTTAACTGTTTCTGAAAAATTTTGGAAAAGAGGTTTTTAGGGAAATTGTTAAGCAATTTGCTTTTTTTTAAAAAAAAAAATAAAGTTAAGGTGATTAGCCCTTTTCAAATTTGGGGTGTCAAAAGCAGAGCCCTTGAATAAACGGATTCCTTTTTTAGCTGTTTACTTTTTTCGCAATTTTTTTTTTGGAGACCCTTTTGTTTATGATAAGAAAGGAGGGTTTTTTTTATATTGATGTTTTTTATTTTTATTATCACTCCCCCCTTAATCGTAACAGGGGAAAATATCAATAAAATTTTTTAATTTTTTCGAAAGAAAAAATTTGTCTTTTTTTTAAAAAAATTTTAACACCTTAAAACATCGATACGTATTTTTTGAATAGATGTTGAAAATATTACCAAAAATTTTCACTTCTTCTTGAGAAAAAATGAAAATTTTCAAATGTATTTTATTTCCGCAAGACCTGTCCGGTAGCTTAGAAACATAAACTGTTTCCGTGACCATTGTCTTTGTTTTTTAGGGGAAACTACTTTGGGGTTTGGGTTTTGGAGACATTCCGGTTTTTAAACCCCCTTGCACACCCTCCCAAAAAAAATTTTTTTTTAGACTCAAAAGGGCAGGCCTAAAAATTTTATGCCCTTTGGTTATTAATTTTAAAATCATTAAAAAATTTTCCCGGGGGTTTTAAAAACAGTGTTTTTTAAAAGGAGTGAAAACCATTTCTGGCCCCCCTTCCGTTTCCCCTTCAAATTTTCCAATCTGTAATTCTGTAAGAAAGTTATATTCCCCACAACTTTCAGTGAAAATTTTTGTTTAGTTTTACATCAAAGATTTCCAAAAAAATAAAGACGCGATGCAGCATAAGGCCCTTTTTTTTAATTTGTTTTACAATTTTAAATTTAAAAATTGGGATTAAAAACTGTGTTTTTATATTTTGGGTTAGAGGGGGAAAGGGGGTTTTTTTTTTTTCATAAGTTGAATTTATTAGGGAAAAGGCACCCCTTTTTTTAAGTGCAGGATTTAAGAAAATTATTTTTCAAAATAAGTGGGACTTTTTTATTTAAAAGCGTGGCCCAAAGGGAAAGGGGGTTTAAAAGTTAATTATAAAATAAATTTTTGGGAAAACTTATTTAAATTTAAAAAAACCCGCCTATGCCTTATCCTCATTACTTTTTAATTTATATTTTTATTATGGTACTATGGTAAAGCAAAAGTGTAGGAAAAAAAGTTGACATTAAAAGGGATCCGAACCAAAATACTTGTTTAGAGATTAATGTAATCATATATATAAATTTAAAAGCGTTTATTTAGTTTAAATATTACTTTATGTATTTTTACAAAGTATTTTAATTATATTCTATAAAATTGTATTTATAAATTTATAAATTTAAATTTTTTTTAAGGGGAAATTGAATTTAGAATATTTTGTAAGGAACGAGCCCGTGTGAGGAATATTAAACTTAAATTTAAAATAATAATTGGGAAAGAGATAAAAATTACAGTAATCCTTTAAAAAAAAAAGGCCCCCTTTTTCAAATAAATTTGGTTTTTGAATTTGTAATTTTAATGATTAGATGAACCCTTTTGTTAATTTTGTAAAATGTTTAAAAAGTATTGCACATAAGTATGTGAAAATTTAAAAGTTCTGAGTAAAAATAAGAAGTAAATTGATTAAGTTAAATTTAAACCTATTTAGGGTCATTTAGTTTTAATCAAAAAAAAAGTAGTCCCAAAATACAAATTAAAAATTTAGAATGTACTTAAATATAAGATAGATTGATATTTTTTTATAAAATTTAATTTTGGTTTAAAAGTTTCCCCATCATAAACCTTTTTTAGCTTGGGTTTTTAATTCCTCTCCTTTTAAAATTTTTTCGTTGGGTTTTAAAATTTATAGGGCGACATGTTTCGGTATTCGCCATATCGGTCTGAGACAAACCCAAATTTCAAAAAAAAATATTGTTGAAGGGAAAAAATTTTGAAAAAAAATTGAGTGGAATTTTAAGGAAAAAATTTTAGAAAAAGTTAATTGTAAGAAGGAAGATTGTATTATTTTTTTGGTTTTTACGTTCGAAAAATTTGGGTTTAATTATAATCAGAATTAAACGTCAAAAATTTCCTCTTAAAAACTTAAATTTGGGGGTTTAGAGTTTTTCCCCTTTTGTTTTACCGGTAAAAATAATTTTAAAAATTAAAATTTTTAAAAATTTTCCATTTAAAAATCGAAAATTCAGAACATTCTGTTGTCAAAATATTTTATTCTATTTAAGTGATTTCCCCCTGCGGGACCCGGGGTTTGGGAAAAGTCCCCCAGTAAACCCCGTTGTCGTAAGAGGGAAATAAAAGGGGGGGCATTTTTTGCGGATTTTACCTCGTGAAAGGAAACCCCTTTTTCATCTTTCCTTTCACATTTATTTTTTCTTCCATCACTTTTTAACCCCTTTTTTTTACTCTTCCTTTTTCACTTTTTCTTACTTATTTTTTCCCTCCCCCCCCCGCCCGTTCATCCTGCACGGGGGCCTTTGGGGCTTTTTCCCTTGATGACCTTGGGGTACTAAAACCCCCGGGTTTCTCTGTTTTTTTATTGGTACCCTGCCTTGGGCACGAATTTAAAATGCGGCCGGTTGCAATAAACCCTTTGTGAAGGGCCTTAGGGGGTGTCAATAACCAAAGGGCCCTATTTGGGGAAAAGATCCCGGGTTGGGGTTTTTATGAGGGCCGGACGTAAAAAATTTGGGCCTTTCCTAACCAAAATTTCTTCGATGACCTCTCTTCCCGGGGATGCTCTTGTGCGAAGGTTGGGCATTTCGTTGCGTTGTATAGGGCCCCCTTTTGTCGGGCATAAAAAGGGCAAAATGTGTAGTACCAACTGGGTCACCCCGGGTCTACGATTTCCCAAATATTTGTGTAGGTTGTCCCCCAATTTATGGCCCTGGCCACAACTTTTTCGCCCCCTGGCACCGTACTGCCAAAAAACTGCTGGCAACTCAAATCCCGGCCCCCCGCAGGGTTTTGAAAAATAGATAAGAGGCGGGGGGAAAGGGTTTTTGGCCGCCCCCGCCCTTTAATTGAAAAAAAACCCCCGGGAAATGGTGAGGCCCCCCGCCCGCTTCCCGGTAATGTCTCCCAAAAGGATGATTTAATTTAGAACCTCAAGCGTGTCAGCCCCTTTTTTCCTCGAAGAAGGGGGTAAAATTGGGGCTGCCGGGTCAGGGGTCTCAATTGAAAAATGCCCCGAGGGAAGATTTGATCAAGACTGGGAAAACGACCCCCAGACAAAGAAAATAATGGCAATAACTACAAAAAACCGTTGAGCCCCCCGAATCATTTAAAGGTTTTAAAGGGGGGCCGCACAGGTTTCAATGTTTTGCAAGGGAAATGGTCCCCCCCTTTTTTTTTTAACCTGGGTTTCGTAAGGGTTTGGGGCAAACTGTGAGGGCTTTTCCCCCCAACATGAAACCCAAAATTTTTTAGGGGCCCCATCAAAAGGAAACTGTAGTGGAAAAAACACTGAAAATTTTTTTTCTAACATTTGCCAATCCTTCCCTTTCCAAAAGGGGCCCACTTTGGGTTCCCAAAGTGTCAGGGTCCGGCCCCTGTCCCCCAACCCCCTCGGAGCTGTTTTCCCGTGCCCGGGTTTGGGCATACGAAAGCTGCGATGCCCCTGGTAAGCCAAAACCGGGGCAGATTGGGGGAAAGGGGCTCACGAACAACCATGCGGTTTCCTAAAAAATTTTGAAATTAAAATTTCAAAGGGGCCTTATTCTGCCTTTGGGTTCGGTCCTCTCTGAAATGGAAGGTAGAGAAAAAAAGTCCTGGGGGAACCAAAGAAAGTAAAATCCTTATGCCCAGGACGCAAAAAGTATTTGCCTGCCCTGCTCCGGTATTTAAAGTTCCTTTCAGCCATTTGTACCCAAATATTTAAAATTTTCCCCCAAATGCCACGCGCAGTTAATATTGCAAAGGGTCTACAAACCTGTGCCCCTCATTCTTTTCGAAAAAAACAAAAACAGCCCCGGATCATCTTTTGGTGGGTGCAGGAAAAAAATACCAATGGCGACAAACCCCCCACAAAAGTCACCCCCACCAAACCCGTAAACCCCCAGGGGACAAACTCTGGGAACACCCCCGAAACCCTTCTCGGGGAAATCCCCGAGCCCTCCCGGGGGAAAATCCCCATCCCCCCCGGGGAAAATCCCCCCCAGCCCCTCGGGGGAAAATCCCCGAGCCCCCCCACGGGGAAAAAAAAATTGCGGGCGCCCCGTTTTAGGGCGTCACCCCCGCCCCTGGGGCCCCCAAAAAGGCCCCGGGGTGAAAAAGGGGAAACGGGGGGGGCCCACAAAGCGGGGGCCCAGGTTTCATTGAAGAAAAGGCCAGCGGGGGGGCCGCCGAAAAGGAAATTTAAAAGAAAAAAAGTCGAAGGCCTTTTAAAAAAGGGGCCCTTTTTGCAAGGGTCCCCCGGGCCCCTCTTTTTCCCAAAAAAAAACCCAAACCCCTCCCCAAGCGGGAGGGCCAGGAAAGAATTTAGAAAGGCCCAAAAAGGGCCTAAAAAGGGGCCCCAACCAGTTTTTTTTTTTTTGGGGGGGTCATGGATTCGAGGATAATTTAAAACTTTTTTTAAAAAAATATGTCCCCCTTCTACAATTTTGGAAAATTTAGGGGGTTTTTTGCTTGTGTAGAGGGGAAAAAAAACAAAAAATTTTTTTCCCCGCAAAACCCTTTTTTTGGTTTTTCAGGAGACCCACTTCCGCCCAAAAAAAAAAACCCCTGCTTCGGGGACTTTTTTTTCGTACCCACAAACCCCTTTTTTTTATCGGGTAGGGGGGTGTGGTTATTCCCCAGATGCAATATTTATCCAAAAATATTTTAAATCGTTTCTTTTTTTTTCCCAAATTTTTTCCCTGTCCCCCAAGGGTTTTCCCCTTTTTTTGGGATGACCGTTTTTTTGAAAAAACCTCCTCCAAATTTTTCGTATTTGAAAAAAGGAAAAATTTGGGCCCCCTTTTTTTCAAATTCCCCCCCCCCCTTTTTTTATTTGGGGGCTTTTTAAAGCGCTTTAACCTTTTGGGGGGGGGG
Source organism: Timema cristinae (assembly GCA_039000515.1). Lineage (NCBI taxonomy): Eukaryota > Metazoa > Arthropoda > Insecta > Phasmatodea > Timematidae > Timema > Timema cristinae. Next base: position 204,701 of record JBCFYV010000005.1, read on the forward strand.
TTAATTTTTTAAAATTTTCCCCCCGGGGATGGTAAGGGTATTTTTTTTTCGGGGAAAACCCCCCTTTTTTTAAAGAACCCGGGGGCCCAGAAAACCCTTTTTCCCCCTTTTAAAAAATGGGGTTTTCCCCCGCTTAAAACCTTAAAATTTTTTAGCCCCGGTATCCTGCCCTCTTTCCCCCTTTTGGGGGGGGCCATTTTCGGGGGATGTGGGGGGCCCCCCAAAAACCCCAACTGCTTTCCCCACTCCCCAAAATTTTTTCCCAAATTGGGACGGTTCCCCAAAGGGTGGGTTAAACGTCCCCCCCAAAAGGGGTAAAAATTTCCCCGAGCTTTTTTGGGGTTTTTCCCGAAACCCCCCTTTCCTGAAAGTCGGTTTTTTTGGGGGGAGTATTTTTTTTTTTGAAAGGTCATCGCGGGGCCCAAAAGGGCCCCCCTCCCCAAAAACCCCCCAAATCCATCCACCCCCCCCCCTTTTTGGGGGAGCGAGGAAATGTCCCTTTGGGTATTTTTTTGACCGTCGAAAAGGGCCCCCCCGTCCCTTTTTTTTCCCCCCCTCCTAGCTTGGAGAACCTGGAGGGGGTTTCCCCGGGGGCTTTTTTGCTTTAAATCGCCGTTCCCTTGTGAAAGGGGGAAAAAGAGTTTGGAGAAAATTTATTTCAACCCTTACAATATCCAAAACCCCACAAAAAAGGTTTTGGGGTTTATCCGTAAATTATTTAAAAAAAAAAAATTTTTCCAAAAAAAATTTTCCTGCCCTAGTCTAACGGTTTAAGGGGTATCCCCCCTGTGGGGGGGTTTCCAATGTATTTTTGGGTCAATGTTAAAAACCCAAAAATTTTTAAGGCGAGCTACTTAAAAAAATTGCGGGCTTTTAAAAAAAAGCATGAGCACCCCTTTTTTTTGATTTTGGCCAAAATCGGGGGGGGGGGTTTTTTAAACCCCCTTTTTCCTTTAAAAAAGGGAAAAAAAACCCATGCCCCGTCCCCGGCGGGAATTTTTAAATTTGGGCCCCGGTGATAACCATTACGAAATGTTGGGGCCCCAATGGCCCGGTGGAAAAGGGGGTTTTCCCCTTAGAAATTTTTTCCCCAAATTTGTTTGGGAAACTCGTCCAAATTTTCCCCAAACTGTGGAGGCAAACCCCTTTTCACAATATATAAAAAGGGGGGAAAGGGTAAAAATAGGGGCCCAAAAGGGTTTTAAAAACCCTTACCCTTTTAATATTTTGGGGATCAAAAAAAAAATTAGAGGGGAAAAAAAAACAATTTTTAAAATTTTTTTTGGTTAATTTTAAAAAAACCCCTTACTATCCAAAATTTCCAAATTTGGGTTTTTCCCCCTAACCACCCGGTGGGTTTACCCCTTTTTTGCCTTGAGACAGCAGTCGTGACCCCCTTTTTTCCAAAAAAAAGCACCTTTTGGGGGGGCTTCTTTGGGTTTTTGGGGGAAAAACCCACACCCCCTGGCCCCCGGGGCGGCAAAAAATTTAAAAAACCCCCCTTTTAAAAGGGGGGGGTTCCCCGGGGGGAAACCCCCTTTTTTTTTTTTATCTAATTTTTTTGGGGGTTTAAAAAAAATTTTCCGGGGGAAGGTTAAAAAAACCTTTAAAACCATGTTTTTTTTAAACCAAAGAAAATGGGGTCCCAATCGGGGGTGTTTTTTTGCAAAATTTTATTCGCTACAAAAAAAAAAATTTTTGTGGCAACGTGCGGTCCCCCTGTCCGTTCTTTTCCCCTTTTTTTGGATGACTACGAAATTTTTTTGGGGATTTTTATCAAAATCTCCACAGAGCTGAACCCAGAAAAACCCAAAAAGCTTTCAAAAAAAACCTTTTTTTAAAGGGCATCGCATAGGGGTTTTTTTCCTTTTTCCAGGGGCCCAAAGGGCCCGACGTTATTTCCCCTTCCACAGTTTCCCCCGGGAATACAAAAAAACCCCCCAAATATTTTAATAAACCCCTTTTTTGGTTTTACCAGCTGGGAGAGCGTTGGGTTTCCCGGGGGGCTTTTATTTGATTTTTAAACTAATTTGGGGGCCCCCCAAAAATAAAACCCCCGAAAGCGGGGAAATAAAAGGGTTTGGGGAAATTTTCTCAAAGGGGTTTTGGGGCCCTTTTTGGGGTGCTGATAGCAAAAACCCTTGATGCGGTTTTTAAAGGGCCCGGTCAGACCCCAAACTTTTTTAGGGGGGGCCCTTTTTTTAGGGGCCCCGGGTAAAAACCCCGGCTTTTTTAAAAATTTTTTGGGGTATTGCCCCCCAATGGGCATTCAAAAGGTACGGGGCCCCCTTTTGTACCAGCCCCGTCGTCGAAATCTGTCCCCCAGGGCCGGGTTTTACCCCCCTCTTTTTTCCCCGGGGGCCCCACCCCTTTTTGGAAAACTTACGGTAAATTCATTGCATGGGGGAGTGTTCCCTTTTTCGCCCCGTGTTTCATCCCCCAAAAAGTGTTTTGTTTAAAACCCAAAAGGGGTTTTGGCAAGGCCAGGGGGGGGTCGGGGTTATGGGTTTTTCAAAACGTGTGGAAAAGTTTTCCCAAAAAAGGGAAATCCCCCACCCCCCGGGCGGTTTTTTCCCCGGGGAAAATACCCCCCACCTCAATCCCCTTTTGATCTTGCCAAGTTTCCCAAAAGCGCCCCCCCCCAAATTTTGTATTTTAGGGGAAAACCTTTAATGATCTCCTTCCACTCGTTTTTCCCGGAAAATTTTTGGGGCATCTATACTGAGGGTTTTTTAAACTGGAGCCTCCGGGGGGGGGGGTTTTTGGGTTTTTGGGAAAAAAAGGTTTTAAATTTTTTTAAAAATTTTTTCCTTTAAAAAAAAAACCCGGTTTTTTCCGGCTGAATAAAAAGCCTTTTTTTAAAATTTTTGTGTTTTTTTTTGAAGTTTTTCCCCGGGTTTTTTTTTCCCATCTGCCGGATTGCATAGCCCCCCTTTTGGCATTTTTCCCTCTTAACCCCCGGAATCCCCCCGTGCAGGGGTTTCAGGGGAAAATTTTTTTAAAAAATTTTTTTAAAAAAGCCCCCGGGTTCCCTTTTTTGGGGTTCCCGGGTCACGCGGGTTTTTCCAAAAAAGGATTGGGGGAAAGACGGGGCCCAAAGGGGGCACACGCTTGCCCCCGGGGCAAAATCTGGGTTTTTTTGGGTTTTTTTTAAACCCCAAAATTTTGGTTTTTGGGTTTTGGGGGGGAAAAATTTTCCTTTTTCCCCCCCCCCGGGAAAAAGGGTGGGTCCTGCCCCCCGCCCCAAAAAAAAGGGGGGTTTTCCCTGGGGAAACGGTGTGTCGCTTTGGCTCCCTTTATAGGGGAAAGTTTAAAAAAAACGGGGGGCCCATTTTGATGAGACCCCGCTTTTGGGCCCCTTTTTTTTATTGCCCCCTTAATTTTTAAAAAAAAGGGGGGGGTCCCCCCCGGGGGTTTTTGAGTTTTGTGATACCCCCCCCTTAAAAGGGGGGCACCCCAAAAATTTTTGGGGGGAGTGTCGAAAAACTACCCCCCCTTTTTTGGGTTTTTCTTGTTTTTTTAAAATTGACTTATTTTTTTTTTTAAAAGTGATAGGGGCGGGGGGGTTATTTGTTTACTCGTTTTTTGGGCCCCGGCGGTTTTTTTTTAAAGCCATTTGGGGCACTTTTAAAAAAATTTTTCTTTTGGAAAAATTTTTTTATTTGAGATCTTTTTAACTTTTTTTTTAAAATTTTTTAAAATGATGTTTTTTTTTTTTAAAAATATTATCATTTTAACATTTTTTTGTTTTTTTTTAAATTTTTTATTTTTTAAAAATTTTTTTGGTTTTTTTTAAGTTTTAAATTTTTTTAATTTTTGTTTTTTTTGGGGTTTTTTTTTTTGGGGAGTGATACACCTGGGGTTTTTTTTTTGCAGGTGTAAAAAATTAAATTTTTACCAAAAGTCCTTTTGAACACTCCTATGGAGTGCCCTCAGAGGGGTGAATGTTTCATCTTTTTTCCCCTATGGGGATTTTATTATTTTTTTTTAAAAAAAATTTAAAGGGCCCTAATGCCCTAAAATGTGTCGATGGGCCGCTAAACAATAATAATAATAATAATAAAATATAAGTGATTCTCAAAAAATTGTATGCTTCACGAAAATGCTTTGGGGAAAATTTATTTAATCGGGAAACACTTTTATAACAAAGGGGAAAATAATAAAACTCTATATTTATTTTGTTTGATTTACAGTGTACTTTACACAACTACATAAAATATTAAACACAACAAATGGATGCATGATTGAACAAATCTTCCCAAAAATTAAACTTTAAATTAAAAACATGGTTTACGCTTTATCACCTTTGTTACTAGCGTTTTTCTAACTGTACAATCTGGAATTATTTTAAAAAAAAACCCAACGCTTCATTGCGTAGGAGTAGTAAGACCAACAAAATTTTTTTAAACTGTTTTTCATTTTTATAAATTTTTTTAATTTGACAATCGTCCCGTTAAGTCACCGGCGTTGTCAAAAAAAAAACGATTATTTATGCGTTTTTTTAAAATTTTTTCCCCCTTTGGGCACTTGTCAAAACCAAAAGGGGGGGGCAAAAATGTAACCTTTTGGGAAAAGAATCAATGTTTAAAATTACATTTATATCGTTTAAACCACTAATTAAAATACTGTTATATAATAAAGTTTTATAGTTTGGAAACCATTTAGTAAAAACCTTTCTTAGGGCAGCCCCCCCCCGGGGTCTAACACCTATCTCCCCCTCCTTTGGGGAGTCTAGTCCCCCTCAGGGAGTATGTGTAAGGGAAGTGTGACCACCAAGGCGGGGTTTAAATTTTTTTCTGTTAATATTTATTTAATGCTGAACTTTTAAAAACCCCCAATAAAAAAAATTTCTTTTGGAAAGGGACCGTTAGTATGAATTTTTTCCTCTAACTGTAAACCCTTTAACCATGTACCTGCGATTTGGGGTTTTTATTGATTTCTAATTTTGCAAAAAAGCCTTTAAATAACATTTTGGTTTGTACGCCAAAAGTACTGTAATGTTTCTTTCTCCTCACTCTTTTTTCAAACCTTCAAATAATTCCACTTTTTTTTTTCTAAAAACACTATTTTTTTCCTTTTCCCCGGGTGGCCCCGTGCAGAAAAAACCCGGGCTTAGTTGGGGCCACTGGGGGAAACCCAAAACCGCCACAAAAACCCTTTTTGGGTTTTTCCCCCAAAAACCAAAAAATTTTTTCCCAACTATTTTTTCTCACCCCCAATATTTTTCCCCCCCCCCGACAACCCCAAAAAAAAAATTTTTTTTTTAAACCCAAAAACCCTTTTTGGGAAAAAAACACAAAATATATTTTATCATCTAAAAAAAAAAACCACTATAAAAAAACAAAAAATTTCTTTCGTGTTTTCCCAAAAAAAAAAAAATTTTAAAATCCAAGGGGTTTTTTTGTACTGACAAGAAATGTACTTGTTTTTGTAAGTGTTTTAGCCCACCCAAACGCAGGGATCACTGGCCCCTTTTAGTACTTAATAAAAAAATGTGTTTAGGAACTGGGAAAAGGGGTTTTTTAATTTTTATGGGAAATGCATTTTAATTTTTTCGTAAAAAATAATGAAAGCCCCTTTTTTTAAAAAAACCCCCCCCAACCCCCCGCCCGGGGATTCGATCAAAAAACATCCGGGGGTTTTACAAAAAAATTCAACACAAAAATAAACCCCCTTTTTACCATACACCCCCCCAAGCGGGGAAAAAAATTTTTTAATTTTTAAAAAAGATCTTTTTCTTTTCCCCCCAAAAATATCGTCCCCCGGATGCCCCATGAAAAAACCCATATATAAGGGGGGGAAAAATTTTGGGGCCGTATAACAAGTACCCCATTGTATTTCGGAATTTTTGGGGTTTCAAATCAGTGTTTTTTTTAAAAAAAAATTCTTTTTAAAATTTAAAAATTTTTTGGGAAAAAATTTTTTGAAAAAAAAAACTTTTATTGAGATAAAAGCCCAAAAAATTTATGTACGGCACAGAAATTTTTTTTTCTTTTTTAAAATTTTTTAAAAACGAAAAAAAGAAAAAAATTTGGTTTTGAGCTAACAAAAAACCTTTTGGGGTTTTAATTACTGTTTTGGGTTTTTTTTTAGTTTTGTGGGAAGGGAAAATTTTTGGGAAAGGGAAACCCCAAAAAATTGAAAAAAAAAATTTTTTAGTAAGAAAACAATAAAAATTTTTACTAACTGTGTTTTTTTTGTAAATTTTGTAGGAAAAAAAAATTTTTGGGGGGGAATTTTAAAAAACAAAAAAAAAATACAATATATATAAAAAAACCCCTTTTTAAAAAAACAACACCTGGGGTTCCCCGGGGCCCCTTTAAAAAAAATTGGGGTGTCGGCACATGGGGCCCCAGGGTTTTTTGGGGTAACCCCCGGCGGGGGGGGGTCCCCCTTTTTTAGGAGCTGAATCCCCGGACTTTAACCCCCCAATGGGGATAGGGGCGCCCTTTAAAATTTCCCCGGCAGAGCCAAGTCCCTTTTTTTATGAAACAAAATAAAAATACAAAAATTAAATTTTAAAACTAACATAAAAATTTACGGTAAAATTTTTAAAATTTTTAAAAAAAAAGTGATTTTCAATTCGGTTTTTTAACCATGTTACTAAAATTTTATTAATTTAATAAGTTAAAAAAACACAAAAATTTTGGGGGGAAAAAAGGGCAAAAATTTTTTACTTAAAAAACCGTTGCCTTTTTAAAGAGCTTTTCCCGGTTTTACCCATTTTTCCCCCAAAAACCCCTTTAAATTTTAAAATTTAAGTTTAAAATCTGTGGGGGGGAACCGGTTTTTGGGAAAAACGCTACAAGGTACCATTTTTTTAAACCTTTTCCTTTTTTACCCCCCTTATCTTTCGCAAAATTTTTCAAAAATTTTAAGTTTTTTTTTCCCTTTTTTTTTTGGGGGAAAGGGATCAAAATAGGTTTTTTTTTTTCCCCCCCCCCCCTTTCCCCCCCCCAAAAACACCGAAAACCCCTTTACGTAACTTTATTCTAAAAATTTAAATTAAAGAAACTGTTTTAAAGCATTCACCCTCCTTAAAAAGGGAAATTTTTTTGGAAATTTTAAAAATTTTAACTTTTTCCTCCCCCAGCCCTTTTTCGGTAAAACACTAATTAAAAAATTCAAAACCCAAAAGGGGATTCAAGGGGGGAAAAAATTGGGTTTGGGGACTTTTTTATTTCAAATGTAACCCCGGGCGGTAAAGGGGGGTTAAAACCCTAGTGACTTACCTGTTAGTTTTTACATTTTTTGCTCAAAAAACCCAAATTTTTAATATTTTAATTTCCCCTAAAAATTTTTTGGGGAGAAAAAACCCAAAAAAATATACAAAGAAATATGTTTGTTGGAAAAAAGGAAAAAAAAACATTTTAAAAAGTGTGTTTTTTATTTTATTTTTTTGGGCGAAAAAAAAAAAAATTTTTTTTAATTATTTACCCCAATTAATTTTTAATTTAATAAAAAAGGAAGAGAGCCCAAAAAGGGAAATTTCACCCCGATTAAAAGGAATTTTTTTTCATATATAGGGGCCAATAAATTTAAAAAAAAACAAATTTTATCCTAATTGTACAATTTTTGGGGTTAAGACCCCCCTTTAGTACAAGTTTTATTTTGGGTTGTAAATTAATGGGGGTTTAAAATTTTGGGCCCAAAAAACCTGAAAAAGTATTTAAAAAAAAAAAAAAAAATTTAAAATTTAAAAAAAAAATTTTGGGGTTTAACCCGTGTCCCCTTCTTTTTTGCAAATAATAGAAATTTCTAAAAATGCACACACCTTTTTTCTTTTTTTTTCTTGATAAAAGGACCAAAAAAAATTTGGGATCGGGACCCCCAAAATATTAAAAGAAAATTTTCCGGGGAGTTAGTGGGGCCCAAAATTTTTAATCATTTTTGATGATAACTAAAACAAACATTAAACAAAAAGTTTCCCCCGTAGAAATTACAAAAAGGAAAAAAAAATTTTAAAAATTGGGGGAAATTTTAAACTGGGTTTAAAAATTTTTTTTTTAAACCGGGGAAAACCCAAACCCCCCTTTTGTTGGGTTTTTTTAATCTAACTTAAAATTTTTTTCGTGTAAAACCCCAAAAAATTTTAAAAAAAAAAAAGGATATCAAGGGGGCTTTTTAGAAGGAAAGCAAAATAAAAATGAAACTTCAATGGGGAGTGTTCTTGAAAAAAATAAATTTTAAAATTTTAAAAATTTTTTAAGGGAAATTTTAAACGGAAAAAGGGTTTTGTTTTTTTTTAAAATGTTCCCAAAAAAAAATGTTTTTTGAAAAATTGTTTTAAGCAAAAAAATTTGGGTCTAAAATTTTTTTGGCCCCTTTTGATGAATGAAATTTACAGAAAAAAAATTTTAAATTTTTGGGGTTTTATAGCATTAACCAAGAGTATTAAACTTTTTACAAAAATTTTTTTACGGAAAAAATTTTCGGAACCCCTTGAGGGGGGAAATTTAAAAAACCCCTTTTGCAGCTGACGCCCTTTTCCTTTTACAAAATTTTTTTTTCTGAATAACCCCCAGTTTTGCCCCACTTTTTTTGACTTTTTCCCCTTAGGATCCCCAAATTTTTTTTAAAAATGCATAAAAAATTTTATAGGGGGTAGGATACATGCATTAACAAAATTTAGACCCAAAAAACCCGGTTTTAAAAAATCCTCGAGCATAAAAATAAATCTGAATTTTTTTCCCCTAAAAATTAAAATTTTTTGTTACTACGTAAGTTAAAAAAAAAGGGGAACAATTATTTAGGTTTTTTTTAAATTTTGTAAAAAAAGGTGGGGAAAGTAATCATAAATCAAAATTTTTCCCTTAAAACCAACAATATAGCACTTAAAAAATTTATGAAATTTAATGATAACCCGGGGATTAGAAAAAGGGGACTTCCGGGAAAAAAACTGTTTCATTTTAAACCCTTTAAAAAAAACTTTTTTTAAAGAAAAATAAAAAATAATCCCCTAGGGAAAAATTCCTACGAAAATAATGTTTTTTTCATAAAAAAATTTTAAAAGGCTAGAGTATATTTTTTTTTTTAAAAACCTTTTTTGTATTTTTTTTTTCCCCTTTTCCCCCCTTTTTTGTGAAATTCTCGTTATGTCCGGGGGGTAAAAATTTATTACTGAAAACGCTGAAAAATTGGGTTTATATTCCTTAAAAATCTTAGATTCTTTAAACAAAACCCCTTTTTTTTTTCCAAAACTCAACCATTTTATTATTTTTTTTGCCATGAAACAAAAAGTATTTCAATAAAAAATTTTTTTTAAAAATTTTTCCCAAAGAACATTTTTTTTTTTTTTTTTTAAAATAAAATTAACTATTTTTCATACGTATGTAAAAAATTTTAAAAAGAACTCTGTTGTGATTTTTCCCGGGAAAATTTTCAATAAATGATCATTTTTTAAAAATTAAAAGATGTTTTCCTTTCCCCCCAAAAATAAACCCTAAAAAATTTTTTTAAAAAACCCCCCCTTCTTCTTTTTAAAAAAATAAAAATTTTAAAAAATCAAACCCCAAACCTTTTTTAAAACCCCCCTTTCCCCCCCCCCCGCGGGAGGGGGGGTTTTTAAAACCCCCCCATAACCCCGCTCGTCGTAAAAATGACAAAAAGGGGGGGTTTCCCTTTTTTGGGCCCCTACCTCTGTAGGAAAAACCCCAATCATTATTTTTCCCTTTCCCCAAACTATTTTTTTTTCCCCCTTTTCTTTTTCCCCCTTTTTTTTTTTCAAATTTCCCCCTTTTTGCTTTATCTACCCTTTTCCCCTTTTTTTTTCCCTTTTCCCCCTTTTTTCATCCCCAAAAAAAGGCCCTTTTTGGCCCTTTTTCCTTGGGGGCCCCTTGGGTTTTTAAAACCCCGGGTCTTCTCTTTTTTTTTGGATCCCCCAAAGCTTTGAACCCCCCGAATGAAAGGGGCCCGGGTTTTTAAATTTTCCTTTTTAGAAGGGCTTTGGGGGGGGACAATAACCGGGGACCCTAATTTTTGGGGGAAAAATGGGGTTTGGGGTTTATGAGGGCCCGGCTAAAATTGGCATTTTCCCCCACCCAATTGGGTGCGACACCCCCTCTCTCGGGGGGATGCCCCCATGTAAGGGTTTTTTCATGTCTAGCGTCGTTTCGAGTCCCCCTTGGGGAAAAGGGTTTAAAAGGGGGGCCCTAAGGGGTAGAAACCCTCTTGGGGAAAAACCTGGGGGTTTTCGTCCGAATTGTGGGAGGTTGTCCCCAAAAAAGGCCTTTGGCCCCCCCCAAAAAAATCCCCGCTGGCCCCGGGTTTCCCAAAAATTTTTTTGGCAACTCCAGCCCGGGCCCCCCGCGGGGGCGAAAAAATTTTGATAAAAAAGGGGGAAGGGGAAGGCCTTTTTCCCCCCCTTTTTTAATTTTAAAAAATCCCCAAGGGTGGGGGCCCCCCCCCGTTTTTCCGGTAATTTCTCGAAAAAAATGAAAATTTTAGAACCTCAGGCGGTCACCCCCTTTGTCCCGGGAAAAAGGATAAGGGGTGACCCGATTTTGGGGGGTTTTAATTAAAAAAAAAAACCGAGGGGGGAAAAAAATTCCAAAAAAAAAAAATTCCCTTTTAAAACAGGGGAAAAAAAAAGGCAATAAAATACCAAAAACCTTTTCCCCCTCAAAACTTTTTAAAGGGGAAGGGGGAACCCCCACGGGGTTTTTTTTTAATGTTTAAAGGGGGGGGCCCCCCGTTTTTGACCTCCCCGGGGGTAAACTTTTGGGGGCATCGGGAGGATTTTTTCCCCCCAACTCCAAAACCGGGAATTAAAGGGGTCACCATAAAAAGGGGAAAAATGTAGTGAAAAAAAACGGGGATTATATTCAAAAAATTTTCCCCCCCCTTCCTTCCCCAAAGGGAAAAGGCCCCAAAACGGGGTTCCCCCTGCTTAGGGTTTCCCCGAAAAGGACCCAAACCTGGGGGCCCTTTTTTCAGTGCCAAAATTTTTGGGATCAAACTGCGATTGTGGAAAAGGAAAACCTCTGCATAAAAATTGGGCGGGGGGCCCCACAAAAAACCATGGAGTCCCCTAAATTCTGCTTTAATTTTTAAAAGGGGACTCATTCGGGGCCGGCCCCCGGGCCTGTCCAAATTTTGGGAAAATATTTTAAAAAAATCCGGGGGAACCCCCAAAGAAAAGAAGTACCCTTACCCCCGGGCCCCGCAAAGAGTATACGGGGCCCGGGGAAAACTCCCCGGATTTTTTAAATTCTTTTCACCCCAAATTTTTACCCCAAAAAATAAATTGCCCAAAAATGCCACTAACCCCGTTAAATTTTTTTAAAGACTCCTAAACCAAACCCCCTGTTCCCCTCTCTCTATTTTGAGACTAAACCCAAAAAAAAAAAGGGGTAAAAAAAAGGGGATTCAAAATTTTAAAAACAAGGGGCAACCCTCACAACAGTTTCTAAAAACCCCCTTTTCCCCCGAGGAAAAAACCCCCCCGGGAAAAACCCCCCCATTCCCCCCCCTCGGGGCACCCCCCCCACCCCCCGGGGGGGAAACCCCCCCAAAACCCCCCTCGGGAAAAAATCCCCCCAACCTTCCCGGGGGGAAACCCCCCCCACCCCCCTCGGGGGGAAAAAAAAATTTCATGGGGCCCCCGGGGTTTATTTTCTCACTTTTCCCCCTCGGGGGGGAAGGGGCCCCGGGGTGAGGGGGAAAAAAGGGGAGGCCGAAAAAAGCGACCCCCAAATGGTCCCCTTGTTGTTTTGTTTCAAAAAATTATTTTCCCCTTTAATTTTAAAAAACCCCGGAGCTCCGGGGGCAGGTTTTGATTTTATAATTTCAGAATACATAAATAACCAAACAAAAAATTTTTTTTTTTTTTAAAAATTTAAAAAACCTTGTAAATTTTTTTTCCTTTTACGTTTATAAAAAAACTTTAAGTAAAAAGTCCTCCCAAAAATCCAGGGGTCCCGAGATTAGGTTTCTCGTGCAATGAGCTAAAAAAAAAAATAAACTTTTTTTTTTATATTAAACCTTGGGAAAATTTTAAAAAATATAATTATATATATATATTTAAAAAAAATTTAATAATTTTTTTTCCCCCTTTTTTTTCACATTGGGGGTTTTTTTATGCTGTTTTTGGGGAAAATTTAAATTTCAAATTTCCCCTTTGACCCTTTCCATTTTTGTGTTTGCGGGAGACCCACTTCCCCCCAAATGACAACCCGATTTCGGGGGGTACGCTGTATCGTTACAAAAAAGGCCTTTCTTTGACGGGCTAGCGGAGGTGTGGCTATATTCGCACGAAGAAAATATATATCACAAAAAAATATTAACACCCGTTTTTTTTGACAAAAAAGTGATCGCGTCCAAGTCCCCCTTGCTTGGAATAAACCATTTTATAATGCATATCCTACCGCGAGGTGAACTTTTTTTAAAGGGGAACTTAGGGCCCCTTTATCCCTTTTTCCCGCCCCTTATCATCTTGAGTCCTTAATGGCAAATTTGGGTGGGGGATATAACTTTACAGACCCCCGCAGGGGGATGGTAGAGGTTTATTCTTGTTCAAAAAACCTGGTGCTAAGAAAAACCGGGACCCAAAAAATACTTCTCCACTTTAATGGTGTAACCTCTCCCATGGGACAAACTTTATTTTACCCCCGGAAATCGTTTGCCCTCTTCCTTTGGGGATGTCTTAGGGGACCTATAGGGGAGCGACACTTCCCTATATTTGCTTTTTTTCACTCCAATTTTGCCCAAACAGCACGAGTACACCCAAGGGGGTTTAAAACGCCCCGGGACGGGGAAAAATTCCCGGGCGAGCTCGCCGGTTTCCCCCAAACCCCCTTCCCCTAGGGTCGTTTTAAAGGGACGGGGTATTTTACTTCGACGGTCATCGCGGGGGCCCGGGGGCCTCCATCCCAAAAAACCCTTTCCCCAAAAATCGCGCCCCCGCCCCTTTTCCCCCGGGTTGGAGCGGGGGAATTTCCCGGTTGGCTATTTCGGGAACCTAAAAGGTTCCCTTTAACGTTTTTTTTCACCCGACCGTCCCCCCTTGGAAAATCGGAGTCATTCCGGATTCTACGTGCTAGAGCTCCCCCGGGCCCAATTCGTGAAAAAGCAGAAAAAAAAGTCTTGGAAAAATTTTTTTCAACCATTACAATACCCAAACCCCCACAACTAATTTTTGGGGATGAATCCGAAATTATTTAAAAAGAAAACGTTTCCCCAAAAAACTATTCCCCTGCCATCATGTCTAAGGGTTTTCACGGTTTTCCTCCACTGTGGAGGTCGTTTGTTTGGGGCCGATTTTCCCGCCGCTTTTTCTACTACTTGAGCTACACAAACCCCGAGTTCGCTTTATAAGTGGAAAAAATCGAGCGCCATGCATTGTTTTTGGGCCCCCAAATGATTATAACCCCCCCTTTACCAAAGAAAAATGACCTACCCCCCTTCCCAGGGCGGCGCACATTTTTGGGTCCAGACACATTTTTTTTAGTTGTTGCTCAGCTCCCCCCGGGCCGGACAGGAAATTTCTTTGACCTCTACAATAGTTTTTTGGGGAATTTAAATAAATTCCCCTAAACAGGGAAAGGAAAAGAAACCTTTTAAAACCTATATATAAAAATTGGCAAAGAAAAATTAGAGCCAACTAGCTATAGACCGATAGTTTTTAAATAGTCGTGAAAGTAAAAAAATTGGGAAAAAAAAAATTAATAAGGGATTTATAAGGGTTATTTAAAAATTCCCGCAATCTGCTATCTAAAAATTCAATGGGGTTTTTCCCGTAACCGATCCAGGGGGGGATCCCCCTTTGTCTGTCAAAAAGGAGGGCTATTCTGAGGCTTTTTTTCCAAAAGCACCCTTTTTCTGGCGTCCTTTGACCCTGGAGAAACCGAAACGATAAAAACCCGGCGTAGGGCCCTTTTTTGAAAACTTTTTTTAAATTTGGGATTTCGGGGGAAACCCTTCCAATTTTTAATATCTAATTTTTATTTTTGTAAAGAAATTTTCCTGGTAATTTTGAATAACCCCTTTTAATCCGATGATTTTATTCAAGAAAAGGGGGTTGCCTCAGGGAAAGTTTTCCCCGAGCTGAACTTTTGTTCGCTTTTCGCAAAAATAGCATTTTGAAAAAGTGCGTATGCCTGTACGATAATCCCTTTCTTTGGGGTTACCTCCCCAATTTATTGCAGTTCGTCAAGTCCCCCACAGGGTGAACGGAAAAGATCCCGCCCCCTGTAAACAATCTTGGATCTTTGTGCAATCGCGTAATGGCTTTCCCCTTCTCTGCAGCCAAGACGACGGTTGTCCACTTTCATAATTTCGTGGAAAACAGCCCGCCCCCGTATTTTAAAGAACCCCGTTTAAAACCAAATCTCAGAACCGGGTAAGGTTTCTTTGGGCTTTTACTTGATTTTTAAATTTTAAATTGGATCCCCACATAAAAGACTTTAAAGCGAGGTGTAAACAAAGCATTGAATTTTCTCAAAGTAGTTTGCGGTTGGTCCCGTGGGGCTTTGGGGAAACCTTAAAAAGCGCCTTTTAAGGGGCCCTTTGGGGAATCAAAGCTTGATTACGGAGTTTTGGTATGGCTCACTGACCCTCGGGGCTAAAAAAAGCAATATGTTTAAACCCTGGCCCGGGGATTCGCCCGGTACTGGTCCCTTTTGACCAGTCCAGTCGTCCCGCATCTTGCCGGCCGGTGAGCCCCCCCTTTTTTTCCCGGTCCTAATTCTGGGATTTACTCTTAAAATTCATTACATGGCCCCAGCATTTGCCCATCGTCCCGTGTTTCCTTTCCCCCCAACCGTTTTTCTTGTATGAAACTAAATAGGTAGTACAAAGCGGGTTGGTTTAGGATGGGTAAACGGTTTTTTGACACGTGTGGGGGTAATATTTCCCAAAAGGGTATCCCCACCACCAGGTCGGGGTTTCCCCTGGGGGAAAATACGGGCCTTCCTCAATGCCAATTTTTACCTTTCCAAAATTCCCCAAAGCGACGAAACCCCAAAATTTTTTTTGAGAGGAAATTTTTTTAGCTTCCCCCAAAACCCCCTTTTTGGGTTTTTTTAAACGCATTTTCCCCACGAATGGGTCAAAATGCGCGGGCCCCCGTGGGATGTGCTTTTTTTTTGGAAGGATCCAATTTTTAAATTTTCTTTTCCCGGTGAGTCCAGGATTATACGGTGAAATATATGCCATTTTTAAAAATTGTTATGGGTTTTTTATATCCCTAAATGTCACCGGGTCCTCCTCATCTGCACCCGGGTTCCATGATTTTTTATGGGGGGATTGTCCCCCTCTCTACTAATGGAATCCTTTCGTGCATAAGTTTCTTTGAACAAATTTTAAAAATCGATTTATTTTAAACCCCTTTTTTTCTTGATTCCCGATCACCCGGTCTTTCAGGAAAAGAAATGGCGGACCAGACGGCCCAAAAAAGCAGCACGCCTGCCTCCTGAGGTGAGTTGGGGGTCATTTTTTAGACCTAAAGGGAAAGTTCGGGCGTGGGTCTTACGCACCCATTACGACCAAATGGATTTCGAACCCCTTTCTCAGAAAAAACTGCGGTTTCCCTCCGGGGAAAGGTGTGTCGCGATGGGCCCCCTTCTAACGAAAGTCTAGAAAGAGGAGGGGCTCGTGACAAGACTTTCCGGGTTTTAAACAAAACAAAAATCGACTATTTGGGTTTTTTTTTGGAAAGGGGGCCCACCCCCCGTTGGAATTTTCGATTCCTCTGAGTTGTATCACCCTTTTGGTTTGGGCTGTCGTAATATCCCCCACCGCTGGGTTCTTGATTTTTAAAGGGGACCTACGTTTTTTTTTTTATGCGATAGTTTCGGATGGGGTTCTTTGTTTACTCCGTTTTATACCCAAGCGGTCTTTTTTTAAAGCCATTTGATTCACTTTTATAAAGTGGCCCCTTTTTGGGTATTATCTCAAATAAATTCTTTTTTAAAAAAGGGTTTTTTTACACTTTAGTAAAAAAATAGTTTTTTCAAATTAAAACCTTTTTTAATTTTTTCCAGTGATCAAATTAATAATTTTTTACTTTTTTAAATAATAAAAAGCAGGGTTTTTTAAAAAAAAATAAAAAAATTTAACCCCCAAAAAAACATCGATACATTATCTTTAAAAAAGGGGTTTTAAAAAATTTTTCCATAAAAATTTTTTCACTTTCTTTAAAAAAACTGATATTTCCCCAAAGTTTTGGGGTTTTCCACAAGATCTTTACGGTGGGTAGCACCATCTACAGTTTCCATGTCGGCAAGACCCGGCCCTTTAAATTTTTGGCTCTTTTTTTATTTAATTTTAAAATCCAAAAATTGTCATTGAGTTAAAAACAGTGTTTTTTAATGGAAATGAGAAACGTTTTTAGCTCCGCCCCTTCCTCCCCCTTACGTCTTTCCAAATTACTATTTGGTAAGATTCCCCGATTTAGTGATTTCCATTGAAGTTTGACCTTAAAACATCAAACTTTAAAAAAGGCGATAAAACCCTTGGGCTTTCATTTTTAAATTCGATTTAAAGCTAATTTCAAGCTTCCCTTTAAAGTCTGACAGGCCCCTCCTACATTATTTAGGCCTACTATTTTCAAAGTGACGGAAAAATACTTTTCCCCCTTTTGATAGAATCAAATTTTTTCTGAAATTGAGGACATGCTATTGAAACGTTTTAATTTTAAAATTTTTTTTGAAATTTAAATTTACTGTTTTTTTGTATAATTTTTTTATTTTAAGTTAAAATTTTTTTCAATCAACCCCAACCCCCAGGGTATAGGGTTTTAAAATTTACCCCCCATGTCAACATAAAAAAAAAATTTTTTTTTTACTTTTTTTTTTTTTTTAAATAAAAGTCCTACCAAAAAACGTAATTTTTTTCCCCCCCCATTTTTTTTTATCCTTTCCCCCTTTTTTTTCATCTCATTCCCCCTATAATTTGGTTTTTCTCTAGGGGCGAAAGGAAATTTTGTAAAACAAACCCAAACAAAAAAAATTTTTTAAAATCAAATTAATTTTTAAACTTCCCCCTTTTCATTTACCCCCCCTCGTTTCCATTTAAATTTATTTTTTTCTTTTTTTTTTGCGTTCCTTTGTTTAATAATCTATTTCTCTTTTTCCCCTTCCCCCGCCCCCCTTCCCTCAACACTTTCACCCCAAAAACTTTTTTTTTCCAAAGACTATATAAAAACTATCGGGCATTTTTAAAAGGGAATTAAAAAAAATTTTTTAAAAAAAAATACGCCTATGTTACCCGCTGAAATGTAGATTTATATTGGGAAATAATTTTTTAAAAAAGGGCCCGTATTTTTGAGTTTTTTCCCTTAAAAACAAAGAAAAAAAAAAACAAAAAAAATTTAAAAAACCCTTTTCCCTTTTAATACTATATAGATTACTGTGTTGGTTGGGATTTATTTTTGGGAAAGAAAATTTTTGGGAGGTACATCAATACAAAAAAATAAGAATTGTTGCCCTAATGGAATTAAATAAAAACTTTTGGTATAAAACCCGTGTTGGGGTTTCTTGGTTTTTTTGTTTGAAACTAATATTTTTCGGGAATTACATTTAATAAATACCTATATAAAAAGCATTATTAAAAATTTATATAATAAATTTGCAATGTTTTTAAGAAAAGGGTTTTTGGGTTTGGGAGGGTCTCCAGAGTAGCTGAAAACCCGGGGGCTTTTAAATCCTAAAGTCCATGATTTTCAAACCCAAACCCCCCCATTAAATGCTAAAAAAAATACAAAACCCGATATTAATAATTCTTGGGCAAAAAAAATATTTACGGTAAATTTCGAAATTTTAGGAATGGGGATTTTCCCAATTTAAATTCTTTCCCAAACCTTTTTACTACATTATATTTAAATTTTTAATAATTAACAAAACACATGAACCCGGAATTGTGTCGAGACATCTGTCTTGGGGCCCCCCGATACTCTACTACTGAGCTACTTCGATTCATCCCTTTTTTCCTTCAGTATTCTTCCTTCAGCGTTGAAGGCTTTATATAAATGTGATGGGACGTGGGGGAACAGTAATCTACAAAAAGAAAACCAAAAATGCGAGCAAAAATACTTGTTGTGATCTGACACCTGGGGGGAATTTTTATTCAGCTAAGTATGTAAAAAAAGAATTTTTAAATTTTAAAATGGAATTTCTAATAAATTTCCCGCCCTTAAAAATCGAATCAGGGGCTCAGCTTAAATTAACAGTGAAAAAAACCCCTGAAACGAAAAAAAGAATCCCAGTAGATTAAAATTTTTGCATTTTAAAGGGAATAAGGTAAAGGGCCCATCCTGATTCCTGTAATTTTTTTTTTTCATCTAATTTAAAAATTTAAATTTAAAATGTGATTCCTTCAAACGGGCAGGGACGTAATTACAATGGTTTTCCCTTTTCTGTTAAAATTTAAAAAAAAAAGGTTTTCTCAAATGTATTTAAAACCAAAACGCAAAGTAACTAATAAATTTAAAATAACCCAACCCCCTCACGTTTTAGTTACCCCCCAAACCTTTGGGCTTTTGTATCCCAAATTTTACCCCGGGAAACTCTAGGGCAAATTCCCAAAAAAAACCTGGAACGTTAAACCCGGGTTAAAGGAAAAGGGGGAAAAATAAATATTTGGTAATCTGAATTAAAACCATTATATTTTTTTTTAAAAAATCGTAGTACAAGCTAGTCAACGAAATAGACCAATGAAGTTAAAGGTTTTTTTTTTAGTAAATTTCCGTGGGAAAAGACATGCTTTTTTTGGGTCAAATTATAAAATAATCTTTTTTGTTGGAGAAAATTGGTTTTTTCATGTGGTTTAATAAGGAGAATATTTTAAAATTATAAATTATTTTAAGGAACAAATTTACATAAAAGAAAGATATTATTATTTAAAAAGATGAGATAAATGTGTGAAAATAAGGAAAAAATTAAATTAAGTAGGGGAAAATAGGTTTGTATTTAAGAGTTAATTTAATTTGGGTTTTTATAACAATTTGAAAAATATTATAAGTAGACAAGATATAAAAAAGGGTTTCACAACAATCGGGGTTATTTTTTCGAGGGTCTTAAATTTATAAAAATCTTTTCTTTATAAAAAAATTTTTTTTTTTTTCTTAAAACTCTTACACTCTGGGGAAAAAGGGATAACATCCAACCCCTTTAATTTTAAAAAAAGCTTGACTGTTAATTTCACATAATTTGTTAGCCTATTTTTCCCTTTTTTATTTTTAATTAAATGCTTTTTTTTAAAATTTATCTCCGATTTTTAACTTACAATATTTTTGTTCCCAAAACTCACATTGGTTTTCCCCCAGACCTGATTGGGTGCATAATACGCCGAACCCTTTTCGTTTGTTAAACCCCACCCTATTTGCCCTCCATACCTTTAAGGGGAAAGGGAAAAAATAACCACTATGGAAAAAATTTCACTGTCAATTTTTTAAATCTGTAAACCAAACAAAAATTTCCCAATCATTTTTAAAAAACTCCCGTTTCCCAAAACATAACATTTCTATTTTCTCTAGCTTTTTAATTTTCCCAATTTTTTCCCTTTCCCCGATTACCATTGGGCAAAAAAAATTTTTCTGAAAATTTGTTTTTTTTTTTTAATTTTTAAAACCCTTTTTTGGGAACATTTTTAATTTAGTCATAGGTTTTTTAAAGGGGTTCCCCCTTTATAATTTTTCTACTTATAATAAATTTTTTAAATGTTTAATAACTAAATAATTAACTTTAAATCTACATAGTTTTTCCCCAAATTATTATTCCTTATTTTAACTTTCCTTATATTCACAAAATTTTTTCTCATAAGATCATCATTTATGTTAAAATTGTGTTTCCCTTTGGGTAATTTATTGTGTTCCTTGGGGTAATTTTCAAAATTTTTGTTGGAGAGTTGGGAAAACCCTAGTTAGATTTAAAAATTTAAATCTAAATAAAACACGTCATATAATTTTTTAAAATGGAATTTTTTTTTTGATATATTCCAGCAAGTACGTAAATTTTAAAGATACAAATATAAATTTTTTTTCCCGTACCCTCCATTTGTATAAAAATTTTGTCTAAAAGTAATATTTTAAAAAAAATATAATTTTTATTTCTATAAAAATTTGGTTTTTCGGCATTTTAATGGTCATTTTATCTTTTATTTAATAAAAAGCCCCAATTAATTTAAATTTTTATTTTATTCGACCTTTTTGCACAAAATCGTGGGGCACGCAGATTAACCCTTAAAATTTGTTTAGTTTTGGGTTTTCCCATATGGGTCGTTTCGAGCCCTTTAAATCCAGGGCGGGTGATTGAGGGGGTCCTTTTTTTTATTAAATTTTTTTTCCTAAAATATCCCATCAATTTTAAACCCGCCCTTTTATTTTTAAACATGTCCCTTTGTACGAAAAAACAAAAATAACAAAGATTAAAGCCATCACAAAGTACACCAAAAAACCCAAACAATTATCCCCTTAAGTTATTCTTTTTTTTAATTTTTAAAAAAATGACAAATTTCTAACACTTTTAAAATTTAGACTAGAGGTCAGAAACCCGGGGGGGCACATGACCTTGCTTATAAAAATTTTAAAGGGGGCCGTATTCCGGGTTTCATGTTTTTTTTACATTTTCAAATTAAAAATTTAAAAAAAATAAATTAATTTGGGGGCCCCCATTTACTCGAAATAAATTAATATTTAGAATAAAAATATTCGAAAATTTAATTCGAAACTTTATTTGTACGCCCCAAATAACAATCATAAATTCCTTTAATTCAAAATTTGGGGTTTTCTGCTATTTAAACCAAAGGGCAGTTGGGGTTAGAAAACAGTTAAATTTGGGGATTATTCTAGGACCCCCCTTTAAAGGTTAAATATCCTTATGTTTTTTGGGGCCCAATTTAAAAATTTTTGTCTTTTTTTAGAATGGCCATTTGAAAGGGGTTTTGGTTTTACACAATGTCATATTGAGACATTTTTTTTAAAAAAGATTGTAAAAGTTTCAAAGAACATACTAACCCGGGTTTTTAAAGTGTTCCCCCCAAAGGGTTTTAGAAGTTTTGGGGGAATTTAATTTGCATCTATTGTATTTTTTAAAATTTAATAATGTGTTCAGAAAATCGAATAGAAAAAGTAAATTAAACCGATCAAACTTTTCTTCACATGGCAATTTGAAGATTTAAATTTTATTTTGGGAAGAGTTTTAGTTGGGATGATGGGGATTTCGGGAAAAAAAACCCACACCTACAAAAAGGCCATTCCCGATCAGCGAAAAAATTTCAAGAATTTTTTTTTTTTAAATCAAAAACCCTTTTTATCCCCAAACTAGAAAACTACCTCAAAATGGCAAACCAAACGTTTTCCCGTTTTCCAAAAAATTTTTAGCCATTTGGGAAACACAAAACAAGAAGAATTAAAAACCGTAGATTCATATAAACCTTTATTTTAATTCAATTCCACACCCTTTGGGTAAAAATAAAAATAATATATCTATCTATATTTAAACCCCTTACATAAAAAATTCCTATATTATAAAATAGCAAAAAAATAAATTTTTCATTTTTAAAATTAAATTTTTTTTTTAAATTTTTTCATTGGTAGCTTTCCAAATTTTTAAATTTTTAAAACAATTTTTCACAAAAAGTTTTAAAACGTTATAATAAATTTAAAAATTTTACAAAATTTTTTCCCCCTAATATATTTTAAACAAATCCAAATTTAAACGCAAATAAGTTTGTTAATTTTATTAAATTAAAATTTTTTTAAATAATTTCGTATACCCATCTTCTAATTTCGCTTTAAATATTCTAATGTTTAGTTTTTTTATTCTTGGGGGGCAAAATTTTTTTAAACATCTAAATAATTTTTTCATAAAAAAATTTTTTAAACAATTTTCCCCCCTAATTCCCGTGTTCATGAAAGGGGGGGGGAATTACAATTCCCGGGTTTTCCCATGTTGCTTCCCCCGATTGCAGCTTTGAATAAAACTAAGAAACCCCTCCTCTAAAAACCCTAATTTTTTATGCAAAACCCCTCTGTTTTTTTTTTTTTTGTTTTTCCCATGGCAATCATTGGGTTTGAAGCTAAAAAGAGAGAAGGACTCTAAGGGAAAAAAAAAAATTTTAAAGCGCTGGTTTGAGCATGAAAAAAATTTTGAATTTTAAAAAACCAAAAGGATTATTTTTTGTATTAATTTCCCTTTCCTTTAAGAGCGCCGGGTTTGGAAATTTGAGGAGGGCCCATTTTTTTTTTTCTTAAACGGGGAAAATTTGTGAGTGAATGAGCGGGTTTTGGGTCATTTTTTTAAGATCTTGGAAAATGGGGAAATGCTTTCAGGGCCAAAAGATCAGAGAATGGTATACAAAATTGTTTTTTGGCCTTTTATCACCCTAATTTCTACAGGAAAAAATGATAAATGTATTATTATTATTATTGACAGTTCAGGACCACTAATTCACGGTTTTTCAAACCCAAATTTTAAAAAAAGTTATTTTTTCTTTCAAAGGGTTTTTATGCCGCAAAGTTTTTAAAGGCCCCTTTGATTTATAAAATTTTTTCTGGGACCGGATAGGGAGTTTTATCTTTTTATTTTAAAAAACAACTGCCCATTTTTTAAAAAAAAACCAATTTTATTTTTATTATATAAAACTATACACTCTTTGAGTTAAATTTTACCCTTTGATATTTAAAAGCACTTTTATTATCATTTTGCCCTTTTTTTTTTCTTTACTTCTATTTTTTTACTTTTTATGTTCCACCCCCTTTTTGAAATTGTTTTGGGGCCCTTTTTAAACTAATAATAAAAGTCATTTAAATTTCGTGAGTTATCACTCCAAATCACTGGCGCCCACCCTTTATTTTTACTTTTATTTAAAAACTTCGCGACGACCCACAAATTACCGTGGGTACAATCAGAGGGGAAGGGTTTTCCTGGCAAATTTTTTCTATCGCTACTGGGCCCTATTAAAGCCACAAAAAAACCCTTTTATTTTCTACCGCGGAACCCCGAGAGGATAAGTGCCGGGGTTTTTTTTTGGTGCTCTTAAACCCATGGAGTTGGTCATTGGGGAGCGAGGGTTTTTTCTCCCCCCCCCCCATAAGAAATTTTTAAAATTGATTTTCCTTTTTGAACCTTTAAAAAGATTTTTCATAGCAAATAAAACATGTCCTAAAAAACTTAAAAAATCAAATAAAAGGGAAGGGAACAAAAAAATTAAAAAAAGGAATTTAATTTATTTTAAAATTTATTTATAGGGGTTTTAATTTTATATTTCCCCCTTTTCCCAAAACTTTTAAATTTTTGTTACCCTTTTTAAATATATTGTATTAAAGTTTTTTTTTTAAATTTAAAAATATAATTTAAAATTAAAGTCAAATTTAATATGTTTTGGGGGCCCCTTTACAAAGGGTTTTTTTTAAATTTTCCTTTTTTATAACACATAAAAAACAAAAATAACATTTTTTTTGTTAAAAAAAATATTTTTGATAAACGTTTGTCATTTTTTTTGAGTATTCTTTCCCCGCTTTTCCCCTGTCTTTGGGAATTTTTTTTTTTCAAAAATTTATTAAAAAATTTTTACTTGAATTTCTTATTTTTAATTAATTCTAACACTTTTTTTGCAGATTATTTTACCAAATACCATAGGAATCAAAATTTGAGAAATTATATTTTTTTTAAATGTTTTAAAAAGTGAGTACATTTCCCTAAAATACCTCCCTCATTTTTAAAAAATAAATTTTTGTTATAATTAAGGTTTTAAAAACAAAGGCAATGTGAAGAAAAAGTAAAAAACTTTTTTAAAATTTAAAAATTGATTTTATAAGGGGACAATTTCCATAAAATTACTTTACCCTTACACAAACCTTTAGGGTAATGTAAATTTTTACTACCCAAAATGACCTCTACATTAAAAGGTTGTAGACTGTTGGGCCATACACTCCTTTTTGACCTTTTTTTCAAAAGGTTGTAGACGGGTTTTTAAATATTCCCACTCTAAATTTTCCTTTTTCACTAAAGGCCCCCTCGACTGTTGGCTTTTCAAAAAACCAAAGCTTTCTTTCTCCAACGGGGTTTTTGGCCCTTTTTTTTTTTTAATCACTACCCAATGCCCCCCTTTTCTCTAATGGCTATAAAATTTTTCCAATTTTCACGTTCAATAAAGCCTTTTTTCCCCCTAAAAGGTTTTTTTTAATTTCTCCCAAAATCACTAAACCTTTTTCCCCTCCTTTCTTTTTCGAATTTAGGGCTATTGTCAATTTTCACTATCCTAAAACCCTCTCCCCCAAATGGTATATATAGTTGTTAAAATCACTACACAAATACAAACTTTATCTGACGGGTGTAGACTTTTGTCAAAAAGTCATACCAATTTTTTTTCCTATTCCTTTTTAAAGAAATAGACCTTTGTCAATATCACTTCCTAATGGGATCTTGGGTATAAAAGGGTTTGGACAAATTTTTTAATAACATACAAAAATTTTCCTCTTTTTTTCTAGAGGTTATAAACCTGTTATCAAATTTCACTACCCTAATTTCCCCTCTTCCTCTAACGGTTGGATACTTTTTTTCAATAATACATTCCTAGAGCTTTTTTCATCATTGAACACTGTATGAAATTAATACTTATTGAAAATATTGCATTTATCAATAATGGATTTTTAACCTAATTCAAAAAATAAGTTATGTATGGGTATAAATCACATTTAAAAACAACATTATTTTTAATTATATTATTTTATTATTGTGGTTTAAAGGCCCATCGACCCATCGAGGTCATTAGGGCCTTAAAAACATAATAAAATCCCCATTGAGGAGAGAGATAATCATATTCCCATCTGAGACACTCCAAGGATGCTCAATTGTGCTTTTAAAGTATAAATTAAGTGATACACCTGCTATAAAAAAAACCACAGGTATCACTCCAATAAAAAGAAAAAACAAACATATTAAAACAAACACGTTAAAAATGACACAACATTTTTAAATTGATAATACGTTAAATGACAAAACAAATGTAAATTGAATAAAACGTAAACGAAAAAATAAAAGTATCAAAGAATGTTAAAAAAGATCTCAATATGAGATAATATACAAATGAGCACTTTATAAAAGTGACTCAAATGGCATTACAAAGATCTGCCCTGGTGTATAAAACGGAGAAAAACAAATAACTCCATCCGCACTATCACGTAATAAAAAACGTAGGTCACCTTTAAAATCAAGAGCAGACGGATAGGGTCATATTTACGACCTCCACCAAAATGTGATACACACTCAGAGGAGCATCGAAAAACTCACCACGGGGGTGGGCCCCCTCTCAGTAAAAACCAGGGGTCAATGATGTGTGTCCTACGCGGAGTCTTGTCACGATGACCTCCTCCTCTAGACTTTCGTGTAGAAGAGGGCCATCGCGACACACCGCCCTGATGGACCGCAGCTTGTTCTGAGCAGGGGTCGAACCCACTGCTCGTGCCAGGGGCGTAAGACCCCACGCCGAACATAACCCTTTTGGTCTAAAAACATGACACCCAGACTCACCTCAGGAGGCAGGCGTGCCGCCTCCTGGGCCCCCTGGTCTGCCAGTTCATTTCCTTAAAGACCGCGTGACCCGGAATCCAGCAAAAGGCGAGCCGGATGCTTAATGAATCAATTTTTAAAATTGCTCATGAATCCCTTTGCACGAGGGGATTCCGCGAGTAGAGAAGTGGACAATGCCAACAGAGCACTCATGAAATCCGGGCAGATGAGAACGACCGGTGACACCTACGATAAAAAACATAACGATTTAAAAAAAGGCATAAAAGTTCAGCCGTAAAAACATGGACTCACCAGGTAAGCAAAAATTTCAAATTGGATCCTTCCCAAAAACAAAAGCACATCCCACGGAGGCCCCGCATTTTGAGCCATCCGTGTAAAGTGTTTAAAAGCCTGAAAGCGGGTTGCGAAGAGCTCATTAAAGTCCTCTCGTATAAAAAGTGTTGGGTGGTCGCTTTAGGGAACTTGGCAAGGTCAAAATGGCATAGAGGTAGGCGTATCTTCCAGGAGAAACTCGACCTGGGGATTTTGGGGATAGCCTTTGGCAGGACTATCCCACATGTGTCAAAACTGATAGCATCCTGATCCCAACCGGCCTTGTACACGACATTTGGTTTCATAAAAAAGGGAAAGGTTAGGGGGAAACACAGGACGGGAAGCAACATTATTTTGGGATGCAAGCAGTTTTTGACACCTAAGAAGCCGAAGATACGACCGCCGATACAAAAGAGGGGACTCACCGGCTTTGGCACAGATGCTGACAACTGGACTGGTACGAAAGCCACCATTAGCCAGTCGAATGCCAGCATGGTGGACCCTAGCTAGCATCTTTAACGCCGAGGGTTCTAGCTGAGCCATACACAAAGCTGCCGTAATCAGCTTTGATCTCACCAAAGCTCTATAGAGGCGCATCGAGGTTTCCCTATCAGCAACCCAGAGAACGACCGCTAACAATTTTAAGTAAATCAGATGCTTTGATACACCTCGCTCTCAGGTCTTTATATGGGGAATTCAAGCTAATTTAAAATCAATAAAAGACCCAGAAACCTTACGCTTCAAAGACTGGTAAAACAGCGTGGTTCATTAAAATATTGGGGGCTGGCTGTACTCCTTATAATCTATGGAAGTGGACAACCGTCGTCTTGGCCCCTGAGAAGATAAAGTCACTACGCGATGACCACATCCATAGAATTGTTTACAGATTATTGTATCTGCCGTTCAGCCTGTGGAGACTCGATGAACTGCAATAAATTGCCTAGTCATCCACGAAAAGGCATGAACGAACAGTATAAGCGCACGTGTCTACAATGCTAGATCAACTAAGTAAGCTTGGCCCCACCCCATCTAAAAATTAAATTTAAAAACACCACGTTTTAAAACCTATTTGGCAACGTTTTGCACACCAGATTAAAGTTTTGCACCTAACCCAAGAGACGACAAACTGTTTTTTTAAGGGGGGCTAAGTTAAGGTAGCCCCCCCACTATCAAAATGTTGGATTTTTTCACGCCATCCCTTTAAAAATCCGTTTTGCCCCCGTTTTGGGACCAAGTAAGCGTTTTTTTCACACGAATAGTTTTTCAAGAAAAAAAATTTTTTAAAACGGAAAAAGTTTGGGGGCCAATAATGAGCCCCCCAACTCACTGATTGGGGTTTTTTTTCAATCCAAAATAAATTTCCTGTTTTGCACCGTTTTGCCCCAAGTAGGGGTTTTGCACCAAAAAGATTAGCGAGAAAAAAAATATTTAAGATACAAAAAATCAAATCGTTGGAACCTTCCAGCGGGGAGCAAATGGCTGCCATTAATTGTGAAGTTTCCTTTTTTTTAAATTATTTTCCCCCAAATTTTTAAAAAACCCTTTGGAAACCCAAAAAAAAACGGGGAAGGGGGGGG
>JBCFYV010000006.1:0-211147 GCA_039000515.1 Timema cristinae
AAATAAAAAAAAAAATGGGGGCCCGCTTCCCCCCTTCACTGCGCGCGATGCGTCCTTTTCTCGATTATTCGTTTACCCCGTAATAAATTCTTTGACCCCCCTATTATCCTGGGGTATAACTTAATTTTGGTTTAAAGAGGATAGATTCGAAACTAAAAAACGCCAAACTTTATTTTTGATAATATTTTTTTATTCTAAAAACCTTATTATATTCACTTCACTTTTTTAAAACTAATTTTTTTATATACAATCAATAGATTTTGATGACAACTGCCCTTTTTAAGGGGCCCTGCCTATTTTTTTTGGGCGGTGTGTTGAGCTTTCAGCTATAAAAATAGATGGCGTTGCAAAAATTATCCCAAACGGGTTTTTTCCCCACCCATAAAGGTTTGGGCAAAATTTAAACTGGTTTTTTTAAAAAAATTTGGGGGAGACTTTCAAACCGCGCCGGTAATCAGTAAAGGCACAAGCAAATTTTTTTCCAAGAACTGAGAGAGATAAGAAGTTTATGCCAGACCGTAAAGTGTTTAGGCGACCAATTTTTGACTAAAGGGGGGGAGACATAACGCCAAGATACAACAAAACTCTCGAGCAAAAAATTGCTTATCCATTCCAGTCAGCTAGACGTCCTTTAACCGTTTTAAAAAACTTTAAATTTAAACCCTTTTTTGCCCCCAAAGTTTAGAAATTTTTAGTTTTGTATTTTTTTGTCCCGGGTTTTTACCCGTACCCGTTTTGAGTAATTACATTCAACGTGGTGACACAGGTTAATGCTGTTGTACCATTTTTAAATTTTTTTTTTATGCCAAAGTTTTGTATTTTTTTTTGGTAACCATTTTGTCCCCGTACGCTTTTTGAGTAATTGCATATCAACTTGGTGACCCCGGGTTTAATTTGCTGTTGTACCACTTTTAAATTTTTTCTCCCCCAAATTTTTTTAAAAATTTTTTTTCCCCATTTTGTACCCGTCCCCAAATTTTGAGTAATTTAGCATATCAAAGTGGAGACTCCGGGTTTAAATTTGCTGTTGTCCCCACTTTTGAATTTTTTGATGCCAAAGTTTTGAAATTTTTTTTTGTACCGTTTTTGTACCACAAAAAAAATTTTTTTGGTCCCCCCTTTACCCATTTTGAGAAATTTAAGCAATCAAAGGGGTGCTCCAGGTTAATGCTGTTGTCCCAATTTTTTAAATTTTTTTGATGCCAAATTTTTGTACTATTTTTGAAACTTTTTGGGTAAACAAAAATTTTTTGTACCCGTACCCATTTTGGAGTAATTAGCACCCCAACGGGTGACTCCGGGTTAATGCTGTTTTTCCATTTTTGAATTTTTTGCCCCCAAAAAATTTTTTTACTATTTTTGAAACGTTTTGTACCACAAAAAAAATTTTTTTTGTACCCGTACCCATTTTAAAAAAAATTTTAGTATATAAAAGGGGGTTTTGACTCCATGTTAATGCTGTTGTCCCACTTTTAAATTTTTTTTCATGCCAAAGTTTTGAACTAGCTCTGTACCGTTTTGTACCACAAAGAGAAAGTTTTGAAACCCGTACCCATTTTGAGTAATTAGCATATCAAAGTGCCACGTGACCCCGGGTTTAAAATGCTTTTTTGTACCACTATAAAATTTTTTTTCAAATAAATATCTGGGGGGGGTTTTAAGTGATAAATAATAATGTACACTTATTTATCAGAGAAAAATTTTTTTAAAAGCAAAAATTAAGATAACTTATTTTTGAAGATTTTGTCATTTTAAATATAAAAATAACCCTTTTCGAGAGAGTATGTAGCTTACGATTTGTCGTTTCCATTTTTTTGAGTTTATTAGTAATCGGGGAAAAAAAAAAATAACCTTTAAAATTTTAAATTTTCAAAATTTTGGGGACTGTCTTTGGCCCAATTTTTAAAAAATTTAAAAGGGGTAAGGGGGCAATAACATATTTTTAAAAAACAGTTTTCATTTCGAAGACTTTTAACAATTTTTGACTATAAATAAATCTATTTTTATTACTGAAATCACCACGTCATACACCTGTTCATGTTAAAAACGCATATATGAAAATCTAATTGGGTGGTAAAGAGGAAAGAAGGGATTTGGGGGAAAAGGGTTTTCACCACATTTTTATTTTGGGAAAAATGGGGGAAAAAATTTAGGAAAAACTCCCCCCAAAAGGGGCTCGACAGGGTTTGAAAACCCCCAAATGCTCCTTTTTTTTCACGGGCCCAAAATTTAAAACAAAATGACAACCTTAGCCCAAAATCGCCACCGAAGTGGGTATCTGTTTTTTAAAAGGGGTTTTTTCAGAGTTTTCAAACATCTTAGGATTTTCACAATTTTCCAGAAATAAAAATTTTTTTTTGGGTTTAAATTTTTTTTCCTATTTTTAGAGTTTAAATTGAGTAATACTCCATGGGGTCAACCTCAAGCAGGCTAAACCCAAACGGAGGCTGCCGAAATTTTTGGGAAAGATAGTGCCAAAAATTTTCAAGCTTAGGGTGGGCCCTGTGTTTTGCACAACGACCCTTTCCCAAATTCTATCTCAGTTTTCCAGAAATGGGGCCCTACTTATTCATTCAATTTTCCCCTCATTTGTCCTAACGAGGTTGAAATTTTGGGGTTTCCCTTTCAGACCCACTGCTTCACAGACCCAAAAATTTGGGCACTGGGGATAAAAATTTGGGGGAAATTTAGGATCTGAAGCCAGTAAATTACCACAAAAAAACAAACGGGTTTGGGGATCAAATACTTAAATTACTTTATGGCATGGGGGCACAAAAGTTCATTAATCTTTGGTTTTAAATATATTTTTCTTATCCCTCGGCTTCATGTCGTGGTCAATATTGCTAAAAATTCTATGACTGGGGCACTGAGTGCGTAAATTAATCACTCAATAACTTGAATATTCGATTCCCTGTTAGGTTTTAAATTACTTAAATACTAGCGGGGTACGAACTCGGGGCCCAAAGGGACAAGAGATTTTTTAAAATACAATTTAAATGCGTTACAGATGTTAGTAACATTTACTTTCAGCTAAGACTTTTTTTTTTAAAAAAAAAAACTTTTAAAAAATCAAAATAATCGCTGAAAATTTTTAAATAGAAATATTTAAATTTTTATAAAAAAAATTTTTATATTATTTCTACCCGAAAAAAAAAAATAGTACGCAAAATCATCCATTGTACTTAAATTAGTAGATACAGATAGCCTAAGCTCCATAATATGCATACCATTAAAAAAAACTTTCCCTTTACTACAATTTTAAAAAATCAATTATATTTTTTATTTTTTTTGTGCGCCCTTTTTTCATAAACTTGTTTTTTTTTTTTTTTAAGGATTTAAAATAATTTTTTTGTAAATACTTCTCCACCTCAAAATTTATACAATCCATTGGATTTTGTTCGAAAGCAAAAAAGGCACATATTTTTAAAATTTTAAAAAAAAAATTTAAACACCGTGGGTTTCTTTTTTGTTCGGGACTTTTGATACATTTCTTCCAAACGAGCGAAAAAACTGCGAGAATGCAACGGGGTTTAAAATTTTAAAAATAATCACATTAACAAGCAAAAAAAAAAATTAACATTTTCACATCTTGACTACCAAAAACTTCGTTTAATTTAAATTTTTGAAAAAAAACCCTTTTTCCAAAGGGCCAATGAATCAAATCCTAGCCCCAAAAAAAAAAAACTAGTATATAAAATTTTATTGAGAACGCTCCAAATTACCCTTTAGACCAAATTTTTTTTAAAATAACTAGTTTGATATGAGCAGGAATGTTTATTTTTATTTATTATAATAGTGTTAAAAATTCAATGTACTAGTTTTCCTATACTTTAAAATATTAAACTTATTATTACAACGTGTAGTGAAAAGAAAGAATATAAGTTTAAAGTAAAGTTTTTTACATGTTTTATTTCCTCAGTTAAAAAAGGGGTAAGTCATAAAACTTTGTATATGGAGAAGCATGTGGTTTTTTCCCTTTGAAAATAATGTATCACTAGAGTAATACTCTCATTGACGTAAGTAGGGACCAATTTTAAATTTATTCACACAGCAGGAAGACTTTGTGAGTTTTTTTAGTTACTGACTAATTAAGATTTTAGTTTTTTATATTTAACTAGGGCAAATTTTAATAATTGGACTTTGGGCCCTTCTTATCCTAACGTACAGGTTTTAATGTTTCTATGACCCCAAGAAGGTCACAGAGATTAGTTTAACCCCCCCACGGGCAGCCGGGAAATTCCGATACAGCGGGTTAAGCCAACGCTTGAAAGATGATACTAGCTTGTAAAGGGGGCCTAATGATCATACTAACGGCACCTATTATCACCCTAAGACAACTAGTTGCAAAAGGGAAAAAAGGTTGTATTTAAAACCACGTTTTTTTGACTAGAGGGGCGTTTTTTGGGAGCCCTTTTGAGCTCAAAAAATCGTCGGATTTTTGAAGCAAAACCCCAAAATTTAAAAAACGATGCCCAAAAGAAATAGAAATTTTCATTAAATAATATGTTATAAACAACACTCAGCTTAATTGTACAAAAAAATAAATAAATCCATTAGTAATTTTTTTTTTTCCATTAAAATGAAATTAAAAAGGGAAAAAATTTTAATGAAAAATTTCAATAACTATTTTTAGCAGGGTTTTGAAAATTCCATAAGAATTATGAAAGATCCCCCAAAGTTTATGTTACTAAACTAAATAAAAAACAAACAATGTTGAATTATTAAATTTTTTTTAAAATTTTTTTTGTTTAGAAAATGTGCATTTATGGTAGGCAGGGCCCCTTTAAAATCAAACGAACATCGGGACCCTTCTCCGAGTTAAAAAATTATACTAATTGCAAATCTTTTATACGCAGCAAAATTACCCTCAAAAAAGGTGGGCTTTTCCCCTCCACCACACGGGTAGCGTCACTGTTTTCGCGGGATTTTAATATTTCTTTTTATCCTTTACTTTTCCAGTGGGAACTTTTTAAATTTTTGGGTGGGAAAAGGATAGATTCTAAACTACAACGCCAAACTGTAAACCCCCGGGGTTTTGTTATCATTAGGTTTTTTGGGGGGCCCCGGTATGGTACAAATTTAAAAAAACGTATTCACGTTTAAAATAACCCGGTTTTATAAAAAAAGTCAATAAAATTATAATGTTTTCATGCAGAAAATTTAAAAAAAAAATCTAAACTCTTTGAGAAATGATTATCAGTGGAACTGTTTGGGGTGGAAGAATTTTTTTAAACTATTCATTCCCAAATAAATGATCACCTTTTATTCTTTGCAAGTGCGTTTAAAAGGGCTCTGTAACCAAATGACAACCCTATTTTAATCATCGGTTTTTCCGATGTTTGAAGTACAAAGGGCCAGTAGACTTTGTCTGCCCAAACGGTACATACAGTCGCATAAACTTTTCTTACAATTTTTTGTGGGAAAAAATATTTTATCTTTCCACAGCCTTTTTCCCCTCAGTGACATCGCTTTCAAAACGTCAAAAAACACCGTCCCCTTCCCCCTTTCCATAGTTTATGGTGATCCCCTGAACCCCTTTTTCACCTTTTTGTTTTGACATGATCGCCACCAAAACAAACTCGGTACGCGTAATTCTTGGGCCCCCCCTGATACAAAAAGGCGCTAAGGAGCATCCCGGACCGCAATCCGGGAAATTCGTTTAGTGAAATTTTACAAAAAATTTTCCTGTAAAATGGACTCCAATCGCCAGGGGGTTCAGTTTAATAGAACGATATCTGTATCATGAAAACAAAAACGCGGTCCCCTATTGTTCAAGGGGTGCTGTATAAGTGCAACCCACCAAAACAGTGTGTAGCATGCCCCCGCCACAAATCGTGTTAGCTTTTGGCACAACGCGTCACGCGCTTCCTTGAATTTAGGAATAAACTTTTAACATTAACATTAAAGACGCTGTCCCCGGTGATAAACGGACCCGTCAGGGGCTTTTTGGGTGCCGTATAGTCGTTAACAACGGCTAAGTGGGGTAAATAGGGAAATTTGCCCGAACTTGTAACGATATTTCTTCCGAATATTGGTACAGATGCTCGGCTGGCTACAACAGAGTTGGGGGTTGGTCGGAGTTGGGGATAGCTAAGATTTTGTAAGGAGGGACAAAAACTAAAGTACATAAAAACTCAGGGAAGAACCTGACGCAATGGCGCCACTTGATTTTTCTTAATTTGGGAACCAAGACCCAGGAAACCAGACCAAATTTAATTTTGGGGAAGTCGGCCGCCGTGACGGTGACCGCAAAAAAATTTTCCAAGAAATTTCCTACAACTCGCGGTCCTCGAAAAATGAAATCCCAAAATTTAATTTGAAAAGTCAATTCGCTGGGGAGTTTTTTTAAAAATTTTAAATAAAAATAACAGTTTGGGTTAGAAATTTTAAAAAAAATAAAGAGAACGTGTGCTAAAGTTGCCCAAAATGGTAATACCCTTTCAATAGGTTTTCCCGGGGAATCCCCCGAACCGAATTAAGTGTGAGTTTTTAAATCAAAGCAAAAATCAAGGTTTTCTATCTCCAATAAAAGGCTCTAAAAAAATAATAAGCCCCAAACTGAGCTTTCTAATTCTTTGACAAGCTTAAGAAAAAAAATAAGCATTAACTGAACTCCAAATACTTTAACAACATAATCAAAATAATGACATTTACTAAGCTTTCTAATTTTTTTAACAAGCTTAATCAAAATAAAAAGCATTGACTGAGCTTTTTAATTCTTTACAAGCCTAAGCAAATAATAAGCATTGCCCTGAGCTTTTTAATTCCTTAACAAGCCTAAGCAAATAAAAATCTTTAAATTGAGCTT
The DNA here is from genome assembly GCA_039000515.1 of Timema cristinae. Taxonomy (NCBI): domain Eukaryota; kingdom Metazoa; phylum Arthropoda; class Insecta; order Phasmatodea; family Timematidae; genus Timema; species Timema cristinae. The sequence goes on from JBCFYV010000006.1 coordinate 6,809, forward strand.
TCTAATTTTTTAAAAAAAACTTAATAAAAATAATAAGCATTAGTTAAGCTTTCAAAATTCTTTAAAAAAACAAAAACCGAATAATGAGAAATTGACTGAGCTTTCTAATTCCTTAACAAGCTTAAGCAAAAAAAAGCATTGACTGAGCTTTCATTTTAAAAAATCAAATAATTTTAAAAGGGTCCAAACTGGTCATCATTTTTCCCCAGTTATGGCTTAGCATAAGTCTTAAGATTTCAAAGCGGGGGAAAAAAAGGGATCCCAATGGATTTTTTTTCATAGATAAAGAACAGGTCTATAGTGAAATTGCCAGGGCAACTTTTGTGTTCTGCCCCGGGTTTTGGTTTTGCTTGGGGACGTGTGAGGTCGGAATCTTTCCCCGCAAAGGATCATTGCAGCCACGAACTCTTACATGTCCCCGGGGGTAAAATTGTTTGGGACCCGAAATCAGGGTCTCGCCCAAGTAGCCCAGGTGGGAAGACCCTGAATAACGTCAAAGGGTTTAAAAATAATAAAACACGTGTCCCCCCCCCCAAATGTACTTAGGGATCCCCAAAAAAAAATCACAAGGTATAAAAACAAAACAAAAATTTTTCCCTCAATCGTGAAAAGAGGGTACTCTAAATAAAATTTTCAATATAACAAATGTTTGTGCTGTCTCCCAAAGTAGGGGGGGCTAATCACAAAAAAAACCTAAGCCCCCAAATTTGGGAAATTTTTAAAAATTTTAAAAATTTAGGCCTTTTCCCCACATGTAAGCAGAAGAGTTTTACTAGTAAAAATTTAAATTATATGAATATAACAGGGTAAAACGGCAGGAGTTAAGCACCCACACGATTAGTTCCCACTCCAACAGAACGTTTTTCCCCTTTTTTTCCCAAAAAGTTTTCAGACCCACTGGGGGGGTAATTCATTAAAAAAGGGATAACATAAGAATAAAGATGCACAAGTATAAAAAAGATTAAATTACCCGTGAAAGGGGTTCCCCCCGAGACTTGATAACCCCCCAAAAAATTTAGATAAAGAAAATTTAAATTTCAACGCAAAAAAAAAAATAAGCTCCACGTTTCGAAAAACCCCAGTAGGAAAATCATTTTTTAAAACATGGAAAACTTGATAGCCGTCCATTTCTTACACGCATACCCCCCGACGAACAAAAGGGGTTATCCCCAACTTCACTTTGTATTCATCCTCTTCAACTGCCTCAAGCATTTTTTCTTTATCCATCTTGACACCTCCTACCCCCTTTCATTCTCACAGCCATCTTGCCCCCCCTTTTTCTCACTTGCCACCCCTTTTTTTTTAGCTCTCTAGTTGAGAATGCCCCGTTTTTCCGCCGCAGTTTTCATCGGGATCTGCTTCAAAGAACTTTCCCCTTGTAGATAATCGAATACCGGCAGTGGCCAAACCCACAACTATTCGAGGGTTATTCACTATCCAGGGGTGAAACTGATGAAATAAATTTCATTTACAACCTTCCCCCTTGAATTTAAAAAGAGTTTAGCCATATTGCGGAGACAAAGGGTTTTTTTTAAAAACAGAGCCGAAATCGAGTTTTTCACCTTCCCCCTTTTCTCATAATTTTGGGAATTTTTAAACTAACTTTTTCCCCTTGTTTAGGGTCACCACTCTAGCCATCCGCTAGCTTCTTTTTTTTTTTCAAATAAGTAAACAATATACCTGTTAAACAATCCCCCAGGACGTGTCTGCATCGTAAACAGATACACTGTACTTTCCCCCACTTCGTGTACTGCTCCCGCGGTGTAGCCTTTCTCAACGGCTTTCCCCGGGTCACGGGGCAATCCCCCAGACGCCCTTTAACCAACGAACTTTTTTGTCGTTGTGTTGACACGCACCTTTGGTTTTTTTTCCTCCCCACATTTCCGCACAAGATGATCCTTTAACTTATCGTGTATCCATGTAGGCAATACGGGCATGAATAATCCCACAAAGCGTTACTGTAACTTTAGCTATGCCTTCTACTTGGGATCTATAAAACGGAAATTTGATTTCAAGTAAATTTTTGGGGGGGGCTGACGTTTAAATTTTTTTAACTTAAAAAACAAAAGGATACAATGAACACACATCCAAATACTTGATTTTTTTTCTGCACAAAAAAAAGGTTTTTTTGGGGGAAAAAGTTTGATACAATTTGTACGCCTGCCAAAAAATTTTTTTCCCCCTGGGCTGAGGGGCCCCCTTTGGGGGTATACACCTTGGGCTGGAGAAAAATTTTGGGTTTCAATTTTTGGGATTTGTATTTTCATGCTTTAAAAACGTACAATCCTACATTTGTACGCCCCATTTTAGCCGGCATTTTTAAAAATTTTCAACACAAGCCATGGTCGCTTCTTAACGCGTCTCCATAGTCTTTTTGGGGATTATTTTGATATGGTTGGTCCTGTCGGGGTAAGAGAGAGGGAACCCGTACCAATAACAGCCCCAGAACTGAAAAAACGGTGGTGGTATCTCCAGCTTTAAAAAAGCCGTCTACACGTCTCACAGCACATATTCCTCAGGGGCATTACCCACAGGGAAGAATGGGGGAGAACATGTTTTTAGGGGCCCCCCAGCAGAGCCTTTGTACAGCGACGTGCGTATTTTTGTCTGAAAACCCCGGGAACCACCGTTAAGTAAAAATACAGAAAAGTATTATCCTTTAAGATGACTTCGGCGTAAATCAACTTTTCCGCCCCCAGATATCGTAACGCCTCTCGGATGGGATCCCCTTTCCCTTTCTCCTTGAGCATGTCCCCTAAATTTAAAAACAGGCCTTCGTAGGATCTCTACATATTTCACACGATACATTTCCTACTCTCGTTTTAAAAAACAAAGACATAATTTTATTTGACCAACGTTTTAAACCACTTCTCAAAAGCTCCCTTTCCCCCCAAACCCAACCCATCTCACCGAAAAACCCAAAGTCCTCCTTTGACAGCAGGAGCCCCCTTTTTACACCGTTTTTTTTTTTTTGTTGAAAAAAAGGGGGGAAATACCCCTTTTTCCCAAAAGGGGCTCGCCCCAAACCGAATGTTTACGCATCTTGGAAAACGACATGGGGGGAATGTTTTTGCTAGTAAAATAAAGTGGAGCGAGCCAAAACAAATGGACATGTTTTTCCCACCGTTCATTTGAGCTCTGGAGCCCATTTTTTAACCCCCATTACATAATTTAATATAAAACTCCCATCTACCCTTTTTGCTTTATGGCCTAGAAGGGTGTTTATCTTTAAATTTTTTTTGCTTTAATTTGCTCTATAAATTTCGAAAAATTGGGCCATTGTGGTATCATTTTTGAATTTTTCGAGTCCTTACACCCTCCATATTCGGTGCAAAGAAAGCCCATTTACATCAAAAGAAGGCAGGCCCTGTCAATCGTCCGCACGACACATATTTTAAAGGTTCGTACACGAAAGTTTTTTACCGCCCTTGAAGAAGATTACTTTCCTGCATTCAAAATAAAAAAATACAAACATGAAATTGTCTTTTCCCAGTGACGGCTTTGATGGGGTTTGATTCAATGGGGCAAAAAATGCCCAAAAAGGGACAATGGGTCTCGCATACTCTACAAAAAGTCTCATAACCCCTTTATGGGGAATAATTTGATTTTCCCCATACTGAAAAAATTCCCGCATACCCTTTCAAAAATTTTTGACATCACATACCGACCGGGGACCTATGCAAAACCGGGACTTTTATGGGTTTTAAAACATGTCTGGTTGTGAACCACTCCAGAGTCTTTTTAAACCCCAGATCGGCCTCGCTACAAACCGCTTTACGTAGCACTTTTTACGCGTATTCGCAAATTTTGCCAATTCTTAATTTTTTAACGGGGGATGGACTTTCGGAAAAAAAATACCCACACTTAAATGCGGCTGTCAAGGGGGCTATGACGTAAAAAGGGTTTTTTTTTTTCATCGGAAAAACAAAAACAAAGTAGCCCTTAAAGGGGAAAGTTCCCGGGGGGAGTAGGGCCCCCAATATAGGACCTTTTTCCCCCCCAAAAATTTCCCCAGACACTGTGATTTTGTATTCGGAGAGGTATTTTTGAAAGTGTTTAAACTCGGTTTTGCCCCCCCATCTTTCACAAGATTAACAAAGGGCATCACGGCATATTTCCTCTGCTATGGTTTTAGAATATTGAGCCCTTCTTTAAGTTTTTTATAGATTCTTTTGGGTCTCTTTAACGTCACATATAGCCTTGTTAACAATTAACCCGTGGGCAAAGGGATAGGGGGTAGCCATATTGAATCGTAATTTTTCCTTTGTTATTTTTCCCCTAAATGTGCTAAGGGGGGGGAGTTTATCACATTTAAGACTACCCCTTCCACCGGATATTTAAAGTGTTGTAACTTGATATACAAGGGGAAGAAAGGGGAGGGAAAGAAGCATTGCTTTGAAAAAACCATAATACATTAGAGAGCACAACCGCGGGGCAAGCTGATCGCCCACCAATGAAACCCAAAACAGGTCTTTACAAAAGGATCTATGTTGATAATATAGACCTTTGGGGATTCTAGAGCCCCAACTCCCCGATCCTGGAGAAAGTTGCAAGATTGGGTTTGCTCCCAACCCGGTTTGAGGTCTTTATCCCTCTCGGTGTCCCTCAATTATGGACAATACACGCCGACATAAAAAAAAAAACCCTTTTAATTTATTAAAAAAAAAAAAAATTCCCCTTTCCCCGATGATCCAAAAAAGGGGGGCACCAATTTGACGGGCCCCCAAACCCCCTTTTTTTCCGGGGGCCCCAAAACCCGGCTGTCCCACCCCATCTCGGGTTCCCGGGGGGCCCCCGGACCCCGTCTGCCTCACCAAAAGTTCCATTTGGACACCGCTCCTGGCTCGGAGGTGGTGATCCTGCGGGGGGCTGATGGGCCCGTGGGCCCTGGCGTGGCGGCCAGTGGCGTGGGAGGATCGTGATGCCTTTTTCCCTTTTTCCTTTTAACAAAAACAAAAGCAGGTCAAAGAAAAACCCCCTTTAAAAAAAAATTTTTCCAAACATACGCGTATTTTTTTCTCTTTGAAATGTATAATAATTTTCAATTTCAATCTAATTTGGGGATTAATTCAAATTTTAAAAATTTTTTTCAAAAACATAATTCCCTTTAATGATACAAACATTCACAAAGTAGTGTAATAAAACACTCGATTCTAGTAAAAAACTACAAATCCCGTCCAGGGCAGTTAATTTATCACAAAAAAGGGGTTTTAAAACATAATTTTCACCCAGGGGAGAATAAATTGGGGGAACTTTCGTAAGGGGTGTGTAAAAAATACACTGAACCTTAGGACAACTACAAAATTTTTGTACAGGGCAAAAATTTAACTTTATAAGGCTAACCTACATTTTTAAACCCAGGGGGGGAAAAATTCGCCCAGAACCTTTCGAAAAGGTTTGTAATAAATAACCCCCTAGAAACCAACTAAAAAATTTTTGCCAGGGCATTAAACCCTTTTTTCCCCACCAATGTTTGGATAGAACCGGGGGCCCTTTGGGGACGGAAAAACTATAGGGTTTTTCTCTCTCTCTTAAAATTTGTGATCGGCAAAATTTTAAAATTTAAAATTTTCCCCCGGGTTTTTCCTGAAAGAGTTTTTTGTAAACTTAAAACACATAAGTTCCCTTATTTAAAAAACCGGCCCTTAATGTTCAAAAAAGGGTTTTTAACTATCTTTGGCCCATAAGAAAACACAACCACACACACACACAGAAACCCAAATGAAATAAGGTATTTAAAAGGGAATACATATATTCCCCAAAAATTTTGGGAAAAAGGGAAAAAGGGGGCAAAATAATTTTTCTCTTGGGGAAAAATTTTTTTTTGTTTTGGAAATAAAAAAAAAAAATTTTAAAATTTATAACGGTTTAAATATTTTTTTTATCTAAACCCCCGTCATTTTTTTTTTTCATAAAATTTAAAAAAAAAACCCCAAAAAACTTTCCGCTGTAGATAATTAATAAAACCCCAACCCCTTTTTCGAAAAAAAAAACCCCGGGGGCCAATAGTTTACAATACAGAAAACTTTATGCATGCGTAAGGGGTGGCTAAATAATTGATACAGCACATTGTAAAGGGAAAGTTTTTTTTTTTGTCTAAAGCAAAAATTTAATAATTTTTGTTTTAAAAACCCTTTTCTCGAAAGGGCCAGTTTGCCCAAAATTTTAGGAACGGGCAAAATAAGGGTTTTTTTTGGAGGGAAGAGAGCGCACAAATATCTATTTCCAAACATGCCCTGTATTTAGTTACTTGTAGACGAAACTTACAACACCCCGGTCTACCCTTGCCCAAATTTCCCCCCCAAACATGGGGGGGGCGATTTTCCCCCGCGGCACCCTGGGGGCTCTTTTAGACGGGGGGGGGTGTGGGGAAAAAAGGGGGGTGGCCGGGGGTGAGGGAGGACTGCGGGGAAAAGCTAGGGTGCCGTGCCGACCCCCAAAACCTATTCTAGATTATGGCCGGTAATTGGCCCCCCCTCCACCAGGGCGGGCCCCCGGGGCAGAAACGTCGCTGCAGGCCCCTATTTTTTTCCCTCGGGCCCCGATCCATTCATATTAAAACCAGGGTCTGAAATTTAAAAAAACCCTATTAATTTCTATCGTTTGGGAAAAAATTTCTCGCCAATCTCGCTCAAATCAAAGAAAGAGTTAATTAATTTTTTTCCATCCCATCCACCCGGAAAAAATTTTGCCTCTCCCGAAAAAAAATAGCGAATCCGGGTACCCCCGCTACCGGCATTGTAGGGGGGGTTGGGGGGTTTTTTTTAAAATTGTCAAAAGAAAAAAAAAATTTTTCCCTTTTCATAAATGACGTAATAACAAAAAGTAAAACCCCCAAAATTACAAAAAAAAATTTTTTTTAAAAAAAATTAATTATCAATTTTTCCCCCCCCTTCGAAAATAAATTTATGATTATCCGGGGAAAAAAATAAAAAAATTTTTAAATGACCGACAAAAGATTTCGAGTATATTAAAGGGACTTCAAAGTGCGTGCCGAAAAGTAATGGCCCGGGGGTTGCCCAAAAACACATCACCATGCCCCCCGCGCATAAGCCCTTTTTAAGTCCCGTTTATCCCAAACCCGACCCTTTAGCTGCCCATGAAGCGGACGGTGGGTAACGCTCTCTTTGGGGTTTAAGCAAATGGGGTTTTTTGGGCAGAAAAAATAAATTTTCTAGCAAAAGCGGGTACACAAACATTTTTTTCCACCCTTTGGGAAAGGGTGAATTACTTTTCTAACTCCCAGGTCGGGGGTCCCCAAAGGGGGAAAATGAATAATTTTGGGTTTTTTCAAATCCAAGTACACTTCCCTTTCCCCCCGCTGATAAAGTTTTGCAATGCAGGAAAATCAGTCGCCCCCGCAAAACCCCCCTTTTTTTTTTACTCTCGAAATTTGTGTGCAATTTTTGTTAGGGGCCCCCCTTTCGGGGCACGTGGTCTAAGGGATCATCGGTCTAAGACGGGGGGGGTTGGGCGTTTGAGACCATGTTATAATTTTGGGGCCCAAAAATTTTGGGAAGGAAGGGACGCCCCAAAAAACCCACTTTTTTTATACTGTTTTTAATTTTTAAAAAATGTAAAATTGTAATGTAATTGATTTGCCCCCAAAAATAAATTTAAAGCATTAAAAAAAATTCTCCAAAAATTTTAAAAAAGATTTTTAATTTTTTTTTAAAATTTAAATATATTTTTTAAAAGGCGCTTGAAGACTTCTTTTTTTAAAAAAGGCAAAGCCACTTTTTAAATGACGTCACGCAAAGTACATTAGCAAGTCAAAGTTGAAAAATTTAAATTTTAAAAAAAAACTCCCCCTTCTGGAAATTCAAATAAGATTTTTTAAAATGAAAATTAGTCTTTTTTCCCGGGTCTAGAACCTCCTATAAAACAGAGATTTTTTGTCTTGTATTTTTTTTTAAACTAAAAAACCTTCTCGAACTTCCATGACCCAAGGGATAAAAACGGGGATGGTCAATGTAAGGAAATTTTGGGCCCCCAAACTCATTTGGGGGGTTTGGCGTCCACAACACCTGTCCGCGCTATACAATAACCGCTAAAAATTCGACAGGGACCCCTATTTTTCATTAAAAAACAGAGATCCATAAATAAAAAACATGTCAAAATAAAATTTGGTAATATTAATTAAATTTTTTTAAATTTTGGCGCTCATCAGGGGGAAAAAATCCCAAAATTAACCAAAACATAAAAAAACCCCGGCCCGATTTAATTATGCTCGACCACGGGGAAATTACCACTAACCCAAAGGGTGTAACTTCAATCGACGCTAAATTTGTCGAACCAAAACACTTCAATTGGCGTTTCACCCGAGTGCGTAATTTCCAAAAATCAAAATTTGGGGCGCACAAGGGCCCCCCCAAAATTTCCACCCTTTCAAATACTGGTAAATACCTTTAAAATTAGTATTTGCTACCACTTTTCCTTTAAAACTTATACTTCAGGGTGTAGTTAATTTTTCATTGTGGAAATAATATTTTCATTTTTCAAAGGTCCCATTTTAAACCCCCTTGTCAACATATTTTTTCATCCAAAAAATTTTTCCTTCTTTTTTGGGAGGATGGTTAAAATTCGTGGGTTTTTAACTAGGGGGTTTTTTTCTACACTCCCTCCACCAAATGAGGGGGCACACCATACCGGGGAAACAAGGTTCAACCCCCCTTTTAAAAATTGCCCTTCAACTTAATTATCACACGGTCTACCCCCAAAAAAAATAAAAAACTTGGGGCCCAAATTTTTTTAAATTTTTTTTTTTTGCCCCCATTTTTTTTTTCTTTTAGGGTGGGGGTTAAATAAAACCCCCAACATGAATGTATATATTTTTTTGGGGCGGGGTTTTTTTAGGGCGGAAACAAAAGGGTTTTTTTTTCTCACTTCGGAAAAAATGAAATTTCCTTTTAAAAAGGGGTAACCCACACTTTTTCCAAAAAAAGGGAATTTAAAATCATAATTTTTTGGGGGGAAAGGTCGTGGGTTCGAATCTGGCTTGGTGATTTTCTACTTTATGAAATGCTGGTACAAAATCCCCATGGATCACACGGGTAAAAAAATGTGTCACGGTGGGGGGTGTTTTTAAAAGATACCGTTTAACAATATTAGTGCGGGGGTTTTCGAGGTTTGAATCTGTTCTTCCCGAAAACGAAATTTGTTTGGGGAAGAAAAAGCTTTGGCCACCCCCTTTTATAAGAAAAAGGGGCAAAATGAAATAACGGGTCACGGAAGACAATGCGGATAACGTTCGCAATGGGCCCGGGATGTTTTAAAACAACAGGTCTGGGGTTTAAAAAAACCCGGTGTTGAAATTATTTTTCCCAAAACCCAATGACGGGGGGTTTTGCTGGGGGGGGGGAAAAAAGGGAAAGAAGTAAAAGAGGGAAAGGCAGAGCGGAATGAAAGGAGGCACATTAAATTTCCCCGTTTTTTGGGGGAAAAAGTCTGCCTCCAAATTTTTCACGTTCCCTTGCGAGACGTGTTGGTTGTTCAGGGATCAAATTCTAGCTCTGTCCCGTATGCCGGGGGTTTTTTGTTTCCCCCCCAATAAATAAAGTCCCAACTCTACACCCGTTCGGTTTTCAGCCGTCAACTCTATGCCGCCCCCCGCCCGTGGGCCGCAAAAGCCAAAAAAAAAACTCCAACGCCCAACAAAGGGTCAAAAACCTTTTTAAAAACAAAAAAAAGATAGAGGGTTTTAAAAAAAAATAAAAAGTGCTATGAGTAAAAATAAAAAAAAAAATAGATTACAATACCCCCATGTTTGGAACATGGGGGAAAAGGGGTTTAAGAGGGGGGGTGGGGTCAGGGGGGGTCAGGAGATGGGGAGGGGGAAAAAACCCATCCAAAAAGAAGGAGGAGGCAGGTTTTCCCGGGCCAAATTTAACCAGTTCCCCAGAAGTGGGGCGACAGGTCCCAAAACCCCACTGTAAAATTTACCCAAAAGCTTTTCAAATTAATTTATTTTTTTTGTAGTTCCCAGATTTGTTTTAGATTTTTTAAGCAAGTGGTTTTTATTATCACGGTGGGGTTTTACTAAACCCCTTTTTCCCCAACTAATGAAATTTTAAAAAACCAAATTATGTTTTTTTACCTTTTCCCCCAAATTTAAATCTTTTAGTCAAATAATTTTAGTATCACCTTCTAGACACGTCAAATTTTATCATCATAGGTTTTTTTAAAAGTATTTTTTAATTTTAAAAATTTTTCAATATCCACCCCCCCTTTTTTCTCATTCCAATTAAAAAATTATCGCCCCGCCCCCGGGGATTGAACCCCGCTCCCCTCCCCGAATTTAAAAAAAAACCCCTTTGAAAAAATCTCCCAAAAGGGTTTAATTCAGTTAGTATTTTTTAAAATTTTTTTTTTTGGAAGATTGAAAAATTTAAATTTTTTACTTTTCAAAATCCCCCCTTCCCCTTTTTTTCCCCCTTTTTTCAGAACACCCTTTTTTCAAATTTTTTTTTTACTTTCTACACTTTTTACTTTTTCCCCACCCCAAAAGTTGGTTTTGTTTTTTTATTTTTTTAGTTTTTTTCGAAACGTATAGCTAAAAAAAGCCCCAATTTGAAAAGTTCCTTTTCCGTAATTTTTTTTTAAAAACCCATACTTGTAAAAGTGAAAAATGCTGGGCAACACAATTACTGTAGACGTTACAAAAAAAACCCCCTCCCAAAATGCGTCCCCTAAGAATAATCAACGGGGGCCCTTTTGGGGGAAAGGGGGCCCCCAAAAAAAGGGGTTTACATGAAGTCCTGTTGTTGGCGCCCCGTACTAATAAAAGTCAGACAGGCTAGTAAGGGATTTTTCCCAAGCAAACAAAAACACTCTGAAAAAAATTTAAAATGCAATGGGGGGGTACAAAAAAAATTTTAAAATAAAGGAAGCAAGGGGGGGGGGTAGGTCATGAAAAAAGGGGGTTTGGGGAAAAAAGAAATATCAAATATAGTGATGGGATTAATTTTAAAAAGGGAAAAAATTCCCCATGGGACACCAAAGGAACGAATGGAAAAGATTAAAAAAGGGGGAAAAATAGTGAAAAAATATAAAAAAATGGATTAATTTTTTTAAAATTTTCCCCCATAAAAAGGGGGGGGGAAATATTAAGATAATTTACAAAACCCCCAAGCTTTACTTTTTTTCTAAAATCTACTTTTTTCTGCCTATAAAAATTTTTTTTTGTTGTATTAGAAAAGGGGTTTGGCTGGTATAAATACCTTTTTTTTTTTTAGTTAAATTTTTAAAAAAAAAATAAAACCTCAAAGGAAATTGGGTTTAAAGGGGGTAAAATTTTTAAAAATATCAAAACATTTTTGCACAAAGAAAAAATGCACGAAACTTAATAATTAATTCCCAGGAAACAGCAATAAATTTGCCTCCCAAAATTTTTTAGCTTAGATGTTTCAAAAACCATTTTCCAAAATCTGGGGAGAAATTTTTTACTACTGTATGTAGTGAGATGTCTAAATATTGAAAACTTTAAATATTTGGTGAACACTGAGATTTGATAAATTCCCAAGAAAAACAATAAAAATTTTTAAATTCTGAACTTGATTTTCGGGTTTTTTTTTTCAACAAAAAAACCCCACCCAGTTTGGAAAAGGGTATTTTAGTTTTTTTTAAACAAGAACCCAAAAAAAGATGCTCCATTTTGCGAAACAATATTCTTTAAAAAAAATGCTTGAATAAGCTGAGTTTTAGGTTTTTTTAAGATATAAAAAAAAAACATTTTCCTTTTAAATAAATTTGGAAATTTCCCAAAGTCTCACAACCCCCTTTTAAAAAGAATTTTTTTTTTTTTCCCCCCTTAAATGATCTGGTGGGGGTTTTTCGGGGGCCCCCTTTGAACAGTTTTGTAAAAAAATTTTTCCCCCTTGTGTTTTTTTATCTCTTCACAAAAGAGTTTTCTCCATCAAATGTTCTTTATCCATTTTTTCGATTTTTTTATAGTCCCTAAAGAGATATTTGTAAAAAAAAGTAGTTTGGATAAACTAGATTCGAAAATTGATGGGGGTTTTTTTGAAAAAGGGGGACCATTGAACTTTTAGTTTCCTAACCCCCCAGGTCAAGTAATTGTATACAAACACTGCAGCTCGGTCGCATAACCCCCCTTTTTTGTAATGCTTCAAGACTTAATTGGGGGGTTTTTTTCTGTTTTTTTCCCTCCTCAGAGAGACAAAATTATGTTTATAAAAATTTAACGGAGTTTTTGATAAATTTTGATTTTTTCATGCCCCCCCGAAACGAAAATTGGTTTTTTGATCCCATCTGTCCAAGGGGCTTTTTTTTGGGGCAGTACCCTCAGATTGGCCGAACATTTTTTTCGTATTCACAAAAATCGATACGGGGGGTTTTATTACATTAAAAAAGTTACATTTCAAGCATCACAACTAAAATGGGTACTCTTGTTAACACATACCCCCCCCCCCCCAACAAAAAAAAACTAAGAGTACTTTACAAAACCGGAAATGAAAAAATTTTAACATTCTCAGCTAATTTCAAAAATATATAATGAAATTTTCTATTTGTAGTTCTTTTAAAAAAAAAAAATTTTTTTAAAAAAAAAAATTTTTGTTTTTTAGCTTAACAAACAAATATTCCTTATGGAACACATTGGGCAAAAAAAATTGATTTTTTTACTTTGATGGAAAAAAAATTTCCTCTTTTATCAATGTTTTTTAAATTTCAGAATGTAAATTTTTTTTTTGTGTTTTTTAGTCAAGTTTTTCTGTAACTTTTATATTGTTTTTTTTTTACTTTTTTTATTAAATTAAAAAATTTCTTTATTTTTAAAAAAAAAGTGAGAGGAAAATTTTTTTTTGGGGTCCCAATATTTATACTTAAATTTTTCTAAAAATCTTATTAACATTTTTAAGGGGGGGTTTTTCCCGTCTCTGCATCCCCCTTTCCCTTTTTCATAAATTTTAAAAAAGGCATTGTTAATTCAACATGATGCTATGGGAAAAGTATGTATTTGGGAAGTCCGATCTTTCTTATAATTTGGGTGTTTTCCCTTTTTATTAAATTTAAAAAAAATTAAAATTTTTTTTTTTTTATTTTTATTAAAATTTTTATTATTAGACCGCGTCTTACTACCTTTCGGGTTTTTTTCGACTTTTCCCCAAAAGGAAATGGTAAGGTGTTTTTGAATGAAATGGGGGGGGGGGGACCCCTTTTTTAAAAAGGGGAAAAACCGAACCACGGTGGGGCCCGGCATTTTCCCCATTTCCATTTTTTAAATTTGGGGGCCAATTCGGAAAAATTTTTCCCTTGGGTTTTGGTTTGGGGAACCCCTTTTTTAAAAAAACCAAACTAAAAAAAATATTAAAACGTCTCCGGGAACCCCCCCGGGAGCCCTTAAAAACCCCAAAAGGGAACCCCCATCCCAACCCCCAAACCCCTCGGGGGTTCGCCCGCAATAATTGATACATTTTTTAAAATTTTTTTAAATAAACTGTTTTTTGGGAAAAAAAAAAACTTTATATTTTTTCAAATATTAGCTTTTTTCCAGTTCTACTGTAAAAAAATTTTTGCAGTATTTTTTAAATTTTTACTTTTAAATTTTTTCGTAATAAAAAAAAATTTTTTTTATTTAATTATCAATTATAAATTTTTAATTTTTATTTTTTTCCTTCAAAAATTTGAAAAAAAAATAAATAAATGAAAAAAATAATTTTTTTTGAAAAAAAATACTAAAAAAACACATTTTTTTATTTTTTAGTATGAAATTTAAATCCCCACAAAATTCATTTACTTTAATTACAAAAAAATTAAATCAAAAATTTTTAAATAACATCTTTTTAATCACCCAAAAAAATTTTTTAAATTAAAAAAAAAAAAAAATTTTTAATTATTTTTAAAAAAAAAGGGTTTGGGAAAAAGTCTTATTTGTTTTTCCAGGACATATTCTAAACCCCCCTACCAATTTTCTTCAAACCGTTCAGCAGTTTTGGTTTTATTGAGAAAAAACATCCAAACACACAAATTTTTACTTTTTTAAAAAATCACTGGGAAAAAAGTAAGAAATTTAATTTTTTTGTCGTAAAATCCCAAAAAAAGTTTAACGCCCCTTAAAAAAAATATATATATATTAATATAATAGGATTTATGAATTTAAAACTATAATAAATTAAAGTGTTTACAATGAAAAATACAATATAAATTAAAAAAGGGTTTTATATTTTGTTTTTAAAATTTTTGAACGGGGGTCTAGGGGTAAGGGTTTTGGTTTTTGTGCTGGCGGGGGGTTAAAACTTCCATCCCGGCACAGTTTTATTTTGTTTTCCAAACCCTTCCTTCCCTCTGACAAAACATTTTGTGAAGGGGGGGAAAATGCCAGGCTCCCCCCTGTTTCTTTCCACTTTAAAATTGGGTGGCCCCCTTCTTTCATCTCACAATCCCTTTTTCTTTACACATTAGCGTAAGTGCGTAAACCCGGGGGGGTAAAACCCCCGGGGGAAAAAAATAATAATGAAATTATTTAATTTATATATTAATATTTTTTTAAAAAGTATTTACATATTCAATATATAAAAAAAACCCAAAAAATTTTTAAAAAAAAAAGGGGCAACAGCATTTTTTTAAATTTGGGAAAAACCCGGCCCCAAACATGAAAAAAAAGGAAAAATCTTTATTTTTTTCTGACAATAAAATTAATGGTATAAAAGGATGAAAAAAATAAAAATTTCCCATATAATTTTTAGTTTTTTTTTAAAAAATTTAATTTTTAATTTAAAAGTTTATTATGTATTCACTATACCATAAATAAAATCTCGAAAAAAAATCAAAAAAAAAAGGGAACGCTTATAAAATAAGGGGGGAAACCCGGGTTTTAAGTACGATAAATAAAAAAATTTTTTTTTCCCTTCGACTAAAAAAAAAAGGGCGGTTGTTGAAAACAAAATTTTTAACAGTGGGTAACTCATAATTGTTAATTTTATATTTTGCCCATTTAAATTTTTTGCAAACCTTCGGTTTTTTTTTGGGGGTTTTTAGTCTTGTATTTAATTAACATAAATTTTATCCTTTGCCGGGGGGTTGGCTGTTTGTTATTTTCCCCTCTTTTTTTGTTTTGTGTTTTTTTCCCCCCATTTTCCCCCCCCACAAAACCCAAATTACAAAACAGCTTTGAAGTACTGTGGAATACTTGCTAAAAAAAAGGAAACCCCAAAAAAGTTCTGTAGCTTTTAGTATGTTTTTTGTTTTGGGATAAAAAAAAATCGACAATCGCCAAATCGTCCCCATAATTTTCAAAAATATTCTTTCATAATGTACAGGTGAAAAAAATTTTTCCCAAAATTTTTGTTTGTTATTTTTAAAAACCCTTTGCCCGTGCGAAACTTTTTGCACATTCAACCTTACCCCTACAACAGAACTAAGGGAATTAAAGGGTTTTTTTTTTTAAATTAAAATTTTTAAAAAAAAATGTGTTTTTTAAAAAAAAAATGAGTATTCATGTCAGGAAAAAAAAAAAAAAAACCTTACACTGATACCTTTTAAAATTTTTTTTAGGCTTTGTATTAATTGAGAAAAAGGGGGTTGAAAAAAGAAAAAAAATATGGGGGTTTTAAAGGGGGAAAGGGTGTGTGGAAAATTGTAATGTATTGTAAGGATGTAATGTATTTGGAAAGGGAATAAAATGTTAGAAAATTTTAAATTTAAATTTAAAGAAATTTTAAATTATTTAAGTAGTATGTATTATTTTTTTTTTAACGAGGGGGAAAAACCTTTTTTTCGGGCCTTCAGAACCATCAAAAAACTGGGGGAAATCCCCCTAGAGAAGGGACTCTAGGTGTACGGAAAAAATTTTCCCCTTTTCCACGTACCGAACTACAAAATGTAAACCCTAAACCCCTTTAAAAACCCCCCGGGGGGGACCCCCTTCCCCCCCCTCGAGAATTTTTTTCCAATACAAAACCCCCCCCGGGGGAAAGCCGCAGTCTTTCTTCGTGAAGGGTGGGGGGTAACTCCACTCCGTCGTTGCCATTATCTAGGGGTTTACTCCTTACTTTTTCCTCTACCCGGGGGTTTTTCAAAAACCGGGCCATTTCCCCTACAGTTTTCCCGTTGTCCTCTTTTAGCAGCATCCCCAAAATGGATGCTTTCGGGGGGATCCATCGGGGGTCGCCTATCTACCCCCTTCTCGCATTTAAACCGGGGACCCCCAAAAAAAAAGGGCCCCGTCCCCTTTTTCCCGCTTGTGCAGTTTTTGGGCGGGGGGGGGGAATCACTACCCAATCTCCCCCCCTATACCTGAAGCACCGTGGCCCCGTCAGGACGGGGGGAGGTAAAAGTCCATCTCACCGTGTTTTCTAAAATTTTTCCCAAAGGGGGCAACGGAAAAAAAACGGGGGGCATCTACCATTCATCGACGAGCCCAGCGTTTTTCCCCAAAACTCCCCTTTTTTTTTTTTTTCTCCCCGAGGGGTTTTTTTCGTGACCCGGGGAAAAAAGTCCGGGTCTGGCGGAAATCCTATTTCGCTGTCTGCCAAGATCGATAGCGCATATCGCTATCACGCAAGCGCATCGCCAGAGACGTGGGGGGGGCACATGAAAAAACGCAGTGCCTTTTACTTTTCCTTTTTTCAACAGGGGGGCATGCCCAAAAACATTCACCCCCGGTGACGGGGGGGGCTGCGACAGCAAATGGACTTGTGCCCGTAAAAAGCAGTTTTTCCCGGGGGGGGGTTTTTGGGGCCCTCCGTGTGGGCATGAGCTTAAAAGCGCTTTTCCCCTTTTGCTGATTTTTGGCTGACGTTCCGAAATGGTGTCAAAGCGAATTGGCATCTATTTGACGCCCGGTACCTTGGGGGGGGGTTGAGATTAATAAAATTATCTCCTTTTTTAAAGGGGGGTAAAATGGTTCCGTTTTCCTCCGTCACTAGTACTCCCCTCCGTCTTGTGAAATGTAGTTACAGACAACAAAAAAACCACTAAAGGGTTTTTGACGATAGCTCTTTTTTCCTTTTTACGAAACCCCCAAAACGAGGTTTTTTCCTCAGCAACTTAGTTTTTGTCATGGGAAACCCCCCAACTTCGTAGTTTCCGTCCGGCAATGAAGCCTCAGCACCGCGGGGGAGGGGGTTTTTCCACAGGGGGGTCCAAGCGCTCCCTGCAGCACCCCCCGGGTTTCCCCCGGTATTCGTTACCAGTCTCAGAGTCGTAGGGGGGGACTTTTTAAAAAAAAAACTAGCGAACATCCTCCGAATATACCCGGGTACCTCCATCCCCAAGCGCTTCCATATGCAGCCCTTTTAAACAAGTTGAACGCTTTTTTTCCCCCATCGGGGCCCACAGGGGCAATATTTCGGGGGCCCCTTCCCCCCCACTTCTGCTGTTTTTGGGGCCCCCCCTTGGCAAGGTTACAACTTTTTTCTACCATCAATCGTCACCTCCCTTTGGGAATCCTGTTGGTTTTCAAAAGGGGCCCTGTGGCCCCCTTCACTAAACCCCCTCTATTATGTAAACAATGACCCTCCAAAAAAAATTTTTGCCAACTTTAAAAAGGGGAGGCAGATTGGACGTTATGATGGTTCGTTATTTTTTCCCCCCTTTTTCGAAGGAGAACAAGGTTTTTTTTTTTTCCCCCAGCATTTGGGAAACGCCCCTCCTCGGGACACCCTTGTAAAACCGGAAAAAAAATCTGGTCTCGTTTAATTGCAGTTTTCAGAGCTAAAATTAAAAATTCCGCGGGCCCCCGGAGCCTTGTTGTCCCCTTTTTTGCGACTGCTTTCAGATTTTCTTCCCAATTTTTTTGGGGTGGCACTTCTCCGGGTCACCCTGGGGGGTTTTTTTCAATGAGCACTACATCCTTTGTGGGGGAAGGGGGGTTTCACTATTTTAAACCCCAAGAACTCCGGAAAATTTTAGGTGAAGCCAAATTTTTTTTTTCTCTCCTAGCCAACCGTTTTGGGGGGGGCCCCCCCCCAAAGGAAATCCTGGTTGACCCCCTTTAAACACATCCCCTTCCGACCATCGTTTGCTGGCCTTGATGGTTTCCCCCCAAAAGGTGCCCCTGGCGGGGGATTTTGGGCTTTGAGAGCAGAAAAGGGAAAAAACGCCCTTGCATTTTTGGGGCGTTTCTCCAACTCGGAGATACCCTTCGGGGGAGTTCATTTTTCCCCTCGTTCCCCCAAACGGGGTTTTGTGTCGGTGATTACAGGAACGCCCGTCGGGGGCGTCGCAAGGGGGGGGTTTTGACAACGTCAAAACTGCGCGACTACCTTATAAAACGTATCCCTCCGGCCAATGTCACTTTTCCTCCATCCAAGCGATGAGGTTTTTCCCCGATCAAAGACGCCCCTTTCCCCGCCTCTTTTCCCCTCCCTACCCGGGGGTTTTTGGTCTCTGGGGGTTTTTTCATATCGAATATGACGCCTGGTTTCACTCTGTGTCAGGTGATCATGACTTTCCATGTCACCAAAAGGGGGGGCCCCGGGGTTTTTGCTCACGAAAGTCCGGGCGATGATGGAGCTGTTTTCCGTCCTCCGAAGGTAGGATGATACCGATATTTAGTATCACCATACCATCAGAGAGGTGCTTTCCCAAAAGGGTCTTGCCAAAGCTGTTTGGTCTTAAATGCCCCCCGGCTGTACCCAGGCCCTTTAAATCACCAGCTATAATAACAGGGCTTCTGCCCTAGTTTTGTCCCGCGATTTTCCAGCATGTATTTAAAACCTTTTTCCCGGGGGAAAAATAGGGGGGCTAGCGCGCAAACTTAACCCCCACCTTTTGGGAAAACCATCCATCTTTTTTTAAAAGTTTTTTTTTCCCCCATGACAAACCCCGCGCATCCCCCAAACGGGGTTTTTCCAGTACGGGGGTTTGGGATCCCCAAAACGACAAGTTTTTTTAAAAACCCCGGGACGGGTTTAAAAGAGTATCGCCAAGAAAAAGCTCAATTCACTTGCAGACTGCCAGAAGAGTTCCTGTGCTTTTCACAAGAAAAGGGTTTTTAATGAAGGAACCTAACGTCCTCTCTTGTTCACTAAAACCATTGGCCCTTTCCCCGTAACAGGGGCCCCCCTGCATCCTTTCGATTATTTTCCGTCCAAAAATTTTTACTGCACAGGAGGGATTTCATCTCGGGCCCCTTTACCAGTCCTTGGGGGAATGGTGGGTTTTTTCCCGCACTTTTGGGGGGTGCTTGACCCATCCGGGCCCCTTTTTTTTAAACCCGGCCAAAATGACCAAACTTAGCATCTAAAGCATTTCCCGGGAGAGCTTCTCTCTTTCCTGCAAAAAAAAACACCTATTTCAGTTTTTCCTTTTGTAGGGCGATTTTTTTTGGTTTTTAGTAAAACAACACCGCTATCTGCGTTTTCCTCCATTCGCCTGTCGAAGGGAGTTTAAGCTGGGGTTTTTACGTCAGCCCCCCTTACTTGTTAAACCGAAGCTTTCACATATCTATCCTTTTGTAAATTTTGTCGGGGCCCCCTTTATTCAAGGGGCTTTTTTCCCCTCCTGAAAGTGCCCCCCATCAGGATTTTACCATTTGCTCCGGGGTCACCGAAAAAAATCTCCATTTTTCCTTTTTTAGTTTTGGGGGGGTTTAAACCCGGGAGTTTCCCCCCCAGCATCTCTAGCATCTTCTTACGTTTTCCTTGGGGGCCCGGGTTTGGGTACTTTGGGGGCTTCCGATGTCAACATAGGATTTTCCCCCCTTAGCTTTGAAAATCACCAATTGGGCGCAACATTTTCCCCCTTTTTACGTCTTTTTTGTCGCTTCTTCCCCTTTTTTAAAAGGGTTCCTTTTTTTCCTTTCTGCCCTCCGGTTCACCCCTTTTTCCGAAGCCTATGGTCCACTTTTTGTCCGCCGTGTTTTTTCCCCCCCCCCTTTTGATGTTTCGGGGTGGACCCCGTCGGGGCCACCGACAACACGTGTCTTTGGGGGTTCCAGGGGCTTCCCTTTTTCCCCGCGGGGGGCTGAACTTTTTCACCCTTCGAGTCTGGGGTTTCGGGGGGTTTTCTCTGGTTCGCTCCCAAGGGGTGTCAGGGAACCTTTAAACCTTTGGGGTCTCCCCCCCCACGCCATTTTGCGGGGAAAAAAATCGTTTAAAAAACACTTTTAACTTTTTTTCGCCAGCTCAAAATGCCAAAAACCCCGCTCATTTTTGAAAACGAATCCCCTTTTGGGGTGTTATCCTGGGGTTACGCCCCGGGGATGGGGCACCCTTCCTTCTCTTTTGGGGAAAAGAGCCTTCAGTCTTCTTTTCTGTCTCCTTGTTTGGGGAAATGTACCCCCCCATTGGATCGCACCATGCACCCTTTATCTATTGGCTTTTAAAAATCCGCTAACATTCAATCCCCACCAGCGTTTTGTACGAAAGGGGGGGGGCCGAACAAATAAAGGAAGGGTAAAACCCCCAGCTCAACGGGAAATTTTCCCATTTCCCTGGGGGGAAAAACCCTTTTTGCTTTACCAGTCCTTGAAAACACGGACGGATGGCCTCGCCCCGGGGAAAAACATGGATTGATATCCAGCCAATGCGTACTTCCTATCGGGGGCCGAAGGGGTGGCCAAAATGTATACGCCATAGCATCATCTCGGGGTGCTACCCACAAAAACCTCGAAAACCCCAACGGGGGACCCCCCAAAAACCCAAATGACGTACATGATCCTGGTTTCATTTCGGATTTTTAACCTGTCCTACCCTTTTGGGGAAACCCCAAACCCCCCCTGCAAGGAGCTTTAATTGGTTTTTTTTGGGGGTTTTTTTCCCTTCCCCCATTTTTGTTTTCCCCCTGAGGGGGTTTTTTTTCCCCCCTTTTCCCTGCATATCTGCAGAGCTTTCCCCCCCACGCCCCCGGGGACGCACCAGTTGGGTCGCCCCCCAAACGTGGATGTATGTATGTATTATGTATGTATGTATGTATGTATGGATGTAGGGTTATTATGTATTTTTTATGTATATGTATAATATTAAAAATAGAATATTATGTATGTGTAGAAATTTTTTTATAATTTTTTAAATTAAAAAAGTAAGTAATGAATAAGAATAAGATATGGTGAAGGGTAGCTACTTTTTACCCCCCCCTTTCTAATTTGTTCTTCCTCTCAAATGTCCTACACTTTTTTGAGGTTTATATCTTCGGAATTGATTTTTTCTAATGATTAATTTTTTGGTAGTGTTAAGGTATTTGGGGGAAAAAACAGGTAGGTTCCATTTTTTTGTTTTATACCCCAAACACACTAGGGGCCCAAAATTTAAATTTAAAAAATTGCTTGATTTGAACGATTAGCTTTTTTTTTTGACAAACATTAACGAACAATTATTTACTTTTTTAGGGGAAAATTTTTTTAATTTAACATAAACTTTTTAATTAAGATAAAAATTTAAAAACCCAAATTTTCCCTTTCAAAAAAAAAACAAATATGTATATTACTATTAGTAAAAAATGAAATTTTTAAATTTTTTTAAAATGAAGCGGTACTTAAATTTTTTTTGGGGCCCAAAAAAAAATTTTTTATAAAATTTTAAAATTTTTTTTACGTGAATTTCCCTTTTCCCCCTCCCTCTTAATATTAGATAACTAATAACAATCGTTTTTTTAGGTTTACTTTTTTTTTTTCGTTATTATTTTATAAAAAAAACAATAAAAAAAAATAGGTATGAGTTAAATAATAAATTTTTACCATTTTGAAAATTGAAAAATTTTAAATTTAAATTTTTTTTATCAATGTCAACATTTTTTTTAAAATTAAATTTTTTTTTAATTTTGGGAAAAAGGGGCAAAATTGGAAAATTTTTTTTATCATAAAAAAAAATTAAAATAAATTTATTAATTTAGTGTACAAAAATCAATAAATAATTATAACAAAAAAGTTTATTGGGTAAATTAAAAATTTTTTTAATAAAAAATTTTTAAAAAAAATGTTGGTTTTTTAAATAAAAAAAATAAAAAATTTTTAAAATTTTTTCACGCTACAAAAATTTTTATGTGGTCTCTTTAAAAACTTTTTTTTTGAGAAATTTTGGTTTTAAATTTAATATTTTAAATTTTTTTAAAATTTATTCCAATCTTGAAATGACATATTCCTTTATTGGTATGGTAAAGGGGGGCTGCATTTACTTTTCAAACTAGTTTCGGGCAGGCACCATCATCAGGGAATTTTTTTTTTTTAAAAATTTTAATTTTTTTAAATAAATATGGGGAAAAGGGCCCCTATTAAAAATACTGTCTAAATATAGAAAAGGGGGTATCGGGGGTGAACAATCAAGAGCACTCCCAGGGCAAGGGGCCTGCCTAAAGGTGCCCCTTGCCCCCCTGGGGGATTCAAGACCAACATCTTTGAC
Organism: Timema cristinae; assembly: GCA_039000515.1. Taxonomy (NCBI): domain Eukaryota; kingdom Metazoa; phylum Arthropoda; class Insecta; order Phasmatodea; family Timematidae; genus Timema; species Timema cristinae. Next base: position 29,107 of record JBCFYV010000006.1, read on the forward strand.
TTTTTATATCAAAAAAAAAAAAGGGCACATTCATCCCATTCTGAAGTTTTTTTTTAAAATTTTTTCAGCACAAGTTTTTGGAAGGAAAAATTATTTTTTTTAAAAAAAGTCTTTTAAAGACGTTCATTTTTTTTTTTTTTTTAGTAAGGAATTAAAGAAGTGTTAAATTTTTTGATGTTTTTTTTTTTTTTTTCCATTTAAATTTCCCACAATTTTCAGATGATTTTCCCCTTAAAAAAGAGATATTAGGGGTTTTCCCCTTTTTTTTAGAGATTTTTTCATATAAGGAGCCCCCCTTTTTTCACCTTTTGTTTTACCCTGTTGATTTTCGAGCCCTTTTTTTTTTTGTTGTATAAATTATCGCCTTTTAAAAAAAAAAAATTTTTAAAAAATAGAATAATAAAAAAAAATTTCAATATTATAATTTCAATAATTTTTTTTTGCAGATGCCCCCCACAAAGGGGGAAAAAGAAAAAGTGTGAGAAAGGGGGGTATGGCCGAAGCGTTATGCTGTCGAGAAAAAAAAAGGGGGTTTTTTGAGAGCTTCAAGGATGTAGGGGGTTCCCCCAAAAGGGAAAGAAATTTAGAGGTATCCAAGGATTACAAAATTTTGGGGGATTTATTGTTTTTAATTTGGGAAAAAAAACCCTTTTTATTCCAAAAGTAGGGAAAAAAAAATTGGGTAAAATTTTTGTGTACAGATTGAACTTTTTTTTGGGGGCCGGGGGGGCAAAAATTAAAAAAGGGGTTTCGCGTTTCTTTTTTGTTTATCCAAAATGGACTGACCCCATCCATTCTCCCGGGAAAAAGGAACAGTGGCAAGAAGTGGTTTGGGGTGGTTTTTTGAGGGCTTCCCCAACTTTCGGAGAACACCGGAAAAATTTGTCCTCAAAAAGGGGGCAAAAGGATTTTCTCAAAAAAAACGTGGTTTTTTTTCTTTGTTTTTTAGAAAAAGAATTCAAAAAATTTTAACCTCACCAGTCTTCAATGTTGACGAGATGGGGTCACTGGGGTCCAAAATTAAAAAAAAAAAATTTTATTTCCCCAAAAGGGGGAAAAAAGCTGTAAGTTGCATAAAAAAAAAGGAAGAGGTAAGTAAAAGCTGATTACTTTTTTCACATGCATGGATCCACTGGTGTATTTTTTCCCCAATGTTTTTTTTTCCCCCTAGAATAAACATGACCCGCCACTGATAAAAGGGGCCCTTCGGGATCTTTTTTGGGGCTGCCACAATCTGGGGGATCCATATAGCCCTTTTTTAAAAATGGTTTGTCCTTTTTCTAAATTTCCCCCAAAAACCCTTTTATCTGATCCCGTTCGTTGTAGGGGGTGGAAAATTACATCCAAAAAAAAATTTTTGGGTGATTGATTGGCTCGGAGCTGGGCATATTACCTTTACGTTCCCCCACTTTTCCCCTATGGGGTCACCCGCGATGGGGGGTTCATGGGCCCCCTTTTTAAAAACGTATTTTTTCAGGAGATTGAAAAATGGCTGCAAAAAAACCCCCCGGGAAAACGTCACGCAAAACCCAGTCGCAAAGATTTTTGGGGAAAAACCCTTACAAAAAGGGTTGAACCCCGGTTTTTGCAAAAAAAACCCCCGAAGAAGGCTTGTTCCAGCACCAGAAATGGGGTTTTATGGTATTGTTTGTGCCTGATGGTTTCAGAGGATAGCCTGCCCCCATTTCCGCCCCAGGTCGGGGGCCCCCAAACAGTGGATCGAACCAAAAAACCTCTCATTGAACCATCTGATTTTTTCCCCCGGGGTACCTTCAAAACCCAAAAATTCAGGGGAAAAACTTCACTCGTTCAGGTTCGGGCTGCTGGTTACCCCCCCCCTTTTTAAAAAATTTTTAATTTAATGGAGAAAGCATTAAAAAAGGCGGAAAACCAAAAAGAAGCTTGATAAAAAAAGGAAAGAAAATCACCCGGCCCTAACCCCAAGCCTGAAAACCTTTGCAGTTTAAAAAATTTTTAAAAAAAAAAAGTTCCGTATTTTCCCTGAAGCTTAACTTCAATGAAAAAAAACCCAAAAAAAATATAAAAAAAACAAAAAGAGGAAAAAAAAACAACTCCTCCCCCCCAGTGAGTCGAGCACTGAAGATAAAGAAGAGCCACCCCTATGATTCTGCCCCGATTCAGTTCTGATGATTCAAAAAAATGGGTAAAAGGATTTTGAGGGCGTACTGTGCAGGGTTTTTTTTCAAAGGACCAGGTGGGGAAAAATGGAGAAAATGTCACGTGTTTTTAGTGGGGTTTTATGAGGAGTGGGGGTGACAACGAGATTCCCTTTTCTTGTGTGGGGGTGTCATTACATTTGAAACCCCCCCTTTTAATTACTGTTTTTAATAATTTTTTCTTTTTTTTCAAGAAAAAAATTTTTTGCTTAAATAATTTTGATGAAGAAACCACCCCTTAAAAAATCTTAATTTCCCCATTGTTTCTTACTTACAATTTTGGGCACTAAAACTATTTTAAAAAATGTGTTGGAAAAACCCTTTTTTTAAAAAAAATTTAAAGGGATTCCCATTTTTTAAAAACCCCCGTCTTAATATAAGGGTTCTCAGTTTTGGAAACCCAAAATTTTTAAAAAAAGGAAAACCTTTTCCGAAAACAAATTTAAAATCCATTTTTTTAAAAATTTTTTTTTTCCCCTTTGGGTATTGAACATAGAACAAATTTCAAATTTTGGGGGAAGTTTTGCCAGATAAAATATTTCTTTTGGGAAAAAAGGTGCAAAAAAATTTCTCCATTTAAAGTAAATAAATGACTCCAACCAAAAATATCTTACAATTGGGCCCCTTTACTACTATATTAACGTTGAGGTACTAATTTTTCCTTTGAAAAAGGGCCTCATAGTCTAGCCCCCTCAAAATAAACCTTTATAAATGATCTTTGAATATATATGAATCATTTCTTGGAATTCTTAAAAACTTAATTCATTATTAGAGCGTCTGTCTATTGAACATAAGGGCCTCCAGGTTTTTATTACCAATACTGTAGAAATATTTATCACTGCTGAAAATATTGAGGCCTACCATTTCTTAGTGATCAATTATTGGTCAAGAAAAGATAATTGTATCTTTTATAAAAAAAGGTAATGTGGAGCCATCTTAATAAAATGTATGTACATTCCATTTCCCCTACCACATAAAACAAAGTTTATTAATAGAATATCAAGAGCACATGTTTTAATTAAGCCTTCTTGGTCCCTGAAAATTTGGGGTCAAGCGCTTGATATTAAAGCTACTCAAATTTGTTTTATGGTGGTAGGGGAAATGGATGTACATACATATTTATATAAGATGGCTCCCACATAACCTTATTTTATAAAAGATACTAATTAGCTTCTGACCAAAAATTGATCACTTGAAATGGTAGCCTCAATCATTTTCCTCTCATATACTATCGTCTCTATCTATTATATCTATCATACTGGTAATAAAACCTGGAGCCCTTAGTTCAATACACAACGCTCTAACATCTCACACACATCTATCATCAGTGGGAGAGAGTCAAGTCGATGGTCCAAAATGATGCAATACGTAGTAGTTGAGGAGGGGTGACAAAACTCATTTTTAAAAAAGTGGGTGGAGTTGGAGCGATGAGGGGAAGGAGGGTAAGGGTGAGGCCCTGTTTAAAGGGAAAACATAGTACCTTATTTCGTTAATATAGTAGTAAAAGGGCCCATTAATAAGAGATTTTTGTTGGGTCATTTTTTACATAGAGCGAGCGCTATAGAGTAGTAAATTCTTTTTTGCCCAGGTTCTGCCAAGAAGCATACATTAGCGGCTAACATTATCTCGCGCTAGAGAAATTTTACTCTATGAGAGCAGAGTACACTCAAGGAAATAAAATTTCAAAACTGGCAGATGAATGTTTCGGAATAAGTGTGTGTGAGATGCGCTACATTATTCAACATCATACTATCATGGATCACTACACTCACTCTATCTGATCTCACACACACACACACACACACACATAATCTTATCTCTCTCATCTCTACTCACTCTCATATCTATACTCCTTATCCTCTCTTTCAAATAAAAGGTTACCAACACTGTTCTTGAATATGGTATTGTTTAGTTGAACATAATTGAAGGTAGAAACTCATGAGAATATGAAACTAGAGGGTAGAGGGGGTTAGTACTTCTTAGAATTATTTTAACTAGCTATAAATTTTCTCTTGACAAAACAAGATTGAAATAGTTACAACAGTAATGAAAGTGATGGTCTCAAATGTCCAATGCCTGGTCTCACACAAGAAAATGGGAATCTCGATTGTCACCGCACGCCTCATGAAACACTGAAAACACGGTCACATTTTATCCTTTTGTGTGCGCCCAAAACAATGGTCCTTTGAAAACAAACCACTGCAAAAGTACCAACTCACATCACATCATGCATTTCTTAGGGGGGTTTAGCTTTATGATTGGCGAGCAGGTGGTGGCAGTGAGGGGGGGGTGGTGGGCTCTTCGTCAGCTTCATGATCGACTCACTGGGTGGGGATGGTGCTTGTTTAGGTTGCCTCTTATTTTTTGTTTGGATATTTGTCGTGGGTGGGGGATTTGCGAGATGGGGGGAATGTTGAAGCTTCAAAGAGAGAGAGAGAGAGCGGGGAGAAAGTTTTGTTTTTAAATGGTGAAAAAATATGCAGAGTGCAGGCGGTGGAGTTTTGGAATGTTGGTATGTAAGTGTTTAATTAATACACACACACAGGAGACATAACACACACAGTTTCTATAGTGTTCAGAATTTTTATATTTGTTTTTTGGGTGGGTGGGATTTAATGATTGAATCAGTAGTGTTGGTATGGGAAAGGTGGTTTGGGTGTGATGGTAAGTGGATTTTAAGTTGGTTACAATGAGTTGTGTAATTATTAGTGAATATGTGGGTATGAAAATGGTAATGTGAGAAAGAGGTGATAAGCTTATACTATGTATATTAAAAGGATCAAAGTCAATATCCAAAACACATTCTGGTGCATGGAACAAGTCCAGTTCTTCGGAAGGCTTTTTCCGGCAGAAAGCCATGGTTGCAACCTTTGTGTATCTAGCTTCCCAAATATCTTTGCGACTCGGTAGTGCGTGACGATTTTTTTTTTGCCAGGGTATTATGCAGCCATGTTTCAATCTCCTGAGAAAAATACGTCCCTTCAGAGGACCATGAAGCCCACATCTACGCTGCATCCTATACGTGGATGGAGCGTGTGAGAAGCGAGGATGATGGTACATATGCCGAGCTCGAGCCCATATCAAGAGCACCTCGAACACACACTCTCTGTATGGATGTAATGTCGCATCCAATACCAACAGAACGGGATCAGACTCAATAGGTTTTTGTGAACTTTATGAAATGAGGACAACACCTCTCTTATTTGGAAGAAGGTCTATATGGATCACACCCAGATTGATGGCACCCCAAATAGGTACGGGCGTAACACACCCCTCATCAGTGGCTGGGTCATGTTTATTCTAGGGAAAATCAGCATTGGAGGAAACAAATACACCAGTGGCATCCATGCATGTGACAACAGTAATCAGCTTATCAGCTTACCTCTCTCAGCTTATTTTATGCAACTTACAGCTTTTTCCCCTTTCAGGGAAATAACTTTCGTTTTCTAATTTTGGACCCCAGTGACCCCAGTCTCGTCAACATTGAAGACATGGTGAGGTTGAACTTTATCGAATTCTTTTTCATAAATGTCAAAGAAAGAATCCACGTTTCACGAGAAAATTCCTTTCGCCCTTGCAGAGGACATTCCTTCCGGTGTTCTCACAGAAAGTTGGGATGCCTACTCAAAAAACCACCAAGCCACTTCTTGCCACTGTTTCCCTTTTCCAAGGCAGAATGGATTGGCTCAGTCCATTTTGGATATCAAGTTGAAACGCGAGCCTTTTAATATCGCTCCTCCTGAGCCCAAAGAAACGTTCATCCATCTGTACACAATTATTGTACCAATTTTTTCTTCCAGTACTTGTGGAGTACAGGTTTCTTTCCCAACTTAACAATCAATAACTCGCCAATACTTCGTGAATCCTTGGCATACCTCTCAATCGTTCCTTTGGGAACACCATACATCCTTGAAGCTCTCAAATAACCCATTTTATTTTCTCGAACAGCAGTAACAGCTTCGGCCATAGCCTCCTTGTCTCACACCTTTCTCTTCTCTCTTTGTAGGGCATCTGCAAACAACAATATTGTAATTATAATATTGTATATTATATTATTATTCTATATTATTGTATATTCTATATTATTAAGGCGATAATTTATACAACAATAAAATAAGGCATCGACATCAACAGAGGTATAACAAAAGTGTGAAAAGAAGTGGGCTCCTTATATGAGATATCTCTCAATAAGGGAACCCCTAATATCTCATATTAAGGAATACATGCTGAAACATTGTGTGGCAATAAATGGAAAGAAAACAAAATCATCAAAACTAATGACACTACGTTATTCCTTACTATAAATACTGAACGTCTTTATAATGACTTAATGAAACCAAATAACTTACCTTGCCCCAAAAACTTGTGCTGAAACAATTAACAAAACTTCAGAATGAGGATGATATACGTGGTCTTTTTTTATTGATATAACAGTCAAAGATGGCATGGTCTTGAACTGCCCTCTATGGGGTCCAAGGGGCACCTCTTAGGCAGCCACTTGCCACTAGAGTGCTCTTGATTGTTCACCTGATACTGCCATGTCTCATATTAGTAGCAGTATCTCATAATAGGGTCCCTTACCCTATAGTATTTAAAAATATTCAAATTTATACTAAAAAGATTCCTGATGATGGTGCCTGCACCGAAACTAGTTTGAAAAGTAGATGCAGCTTACCCTTTACCATACCAATAAAGGAATATGTCAATTTCAAGATATGGAATGAAAGTTTACTAATATTATAAAATATTGATTTCAACCTAACTTCTCAAAATATAATGATTTCAAAGAGACCACCATGAAAAGTTTGTAGCAGTGAACAAATATTTAATTTATTTATTTATATCATACAACACATGTTTTTAGAATATTTATTAATATAATTAATTTATCAATAAACATTTGTTATACATTATTTATATGATTTTTGTACACTAAATTAATATAAATTTATTTTTAATTTCTTTTATGATCAAAAATGTCAATTATAGTCCCTTCCAAATAAAATATAAATTAATTTACAAATTGTTGACATTGATGAAATAATAAGTTAATAAAATGTTCTAATTTTCAAAATGGTGAGAATTTATTATTTAACTCGATACCTATTTTTATATATTGTTTTCTTATAAAAATAATAACGAATTCAAAATGTAAACCTAAGAAACGATGCTCTATTAGTTTATCTAATATTAAGAGGGATGGGAAAGGACACTTCTACGTAAAAATATTTGAAAATTTTATAACAAGCTTTTTGGCCAGAATAATAAGTACCGCTTCAGTAAATAAATTTAAATTTCATTTTATACTAATAGTAATATACATATTTGTTTTTATTTGAAATGGAAATATGGTTTTTAAACATTTGATCTTAATTAAAAAGTTTATGCTTAAATTCAACTATTTCCATGACAAACGTAGAATAATTGTTCAGATTAATGTTTGTCAAAAAAATAAGCTAATCGTCTCAAATCAAGCACTATTTTATTTATGTGGCCACTAGTGTGCTTGGCTATAAAAACTAAAAAATATGGAACCTACCTTGAATTTCCCTCCATACTACCTTAACACTACCAAATAATTAATCAGCTTAGAAAATATCAATTACCGAAGATATAACCACTCAAAAATGTGTAGACATTTGAGAGGAAGAACAAATTAGAAAGGGGGTGTAAGCTGTAGACTACCATTCACCATATCTATATTCTTATTCATCATACTTACTAATTATAATAAAATATTATAAATATATACATACACATACATACATATATACATATATACATATATATACATATACATATACATACATACAATACATAATACATACATACATACATACATACATACAATACATACATATATACATACATCCACGTGGGGGTCTGACCCATACGTGGTGCGTCCCCAGGTGGCGGTAGGGAACGCTCTGCAGATATAGCAGGGTAGGAGGGAAATAAAATACCTCTCACGGGCAAAACAAATAAGGGAAGGAAAACCCAAAAATAAACCAACTAACTGCTGCTTGCAGGGAGGGATTGGATTTCCCAAAGGCTAGGACAAGGTTAAAGTCCGAAATGAAACCAGGATCATGTACGTCATGGTTCATTGGAGTGCCTCGTTGTGGTTTACGAGGCTGATGTGTGCTAGCACTGCCGAGATGATGCTATGGCGTATGACATGTGGCCATCCCCTTCGGTCCCTGATCAGGAAGTACGCATTGGTCATGGATATCAGATCCATGATTCCACGAGCGAGCGCCAGTCCGTCCGTGTATTCAAGGACTGGTAAAGCGAAGGTTAGGCCCTCAGGGAACTGGGTAAGTTCCTGTTGAGCTGAGGGTATACCCGTTCTGATTTGTTCGGCCCGCCCCCTTGCGTACGAAGCGCTGGTGAAGATTGAATGTTAGCAGGATTTTTTAAAAGCCAACTAGATAAATGGATGCATGGTGCGATCCAATGGAGGTGATACAGTCCCAAGCAAGGAGACAGAACGAAGACTGAAGGCTCTCTTCCGACTAGAGAAGGAACTGGATGACCTATACCGGGACGTCAAGCCGAGGACTAACATCGCCAAGGAGATTCGTGCAAAAATGAGCAGGTTTATGAGCACTTTTGAGCTGGCGAAACTAGTTATAAGTGATTTTCAAGCGATGTTTGACCAGCAAAATGGCGTGGAGGCCGAGATCCGAAAGGCTCAAAGTCGTGAGCAGTCCGTTTGGAGCGAACACAGAGAACCCTCTGAACCACAGACTCAGAGGGTGAAGAAGTTCAGTCCCCTGCGAGGAATAAGGGGAAGCCCCTGGAATTCCCACGACACGTGTTGTCGGTGGCGCCGACGGGGTCCATCCCAGAAACATCAGAAGGGCGAGAGAAGACGACGGCGGACAGAGTGGACCATAGGCTTCAGGAAAATGGGATGAAACCACGGAGTCAGTAGAGAACAAAAAGGAACCTGTTAAAAAGGTGAAGAAGCGACAAGAAAGACGTAAACAAGAGAAAATGTTGCGCCCAGATGTGGTGATTGTCAAAGCTAAGGAGGGAAACTCCTATGTTGACATCGTGAAGTCCCTGAAAGTGACCCTAAACTCCAGACCTCAAGGAAAACGTAAGCAAGATGCGTAGAGATGCTGCGGGGAATCTCCCGCATGGTCTTGAACCACAAAGCTAAACAAGGAACTGGAGATATTCTTCAGGGATCCAGGAGCAAATGGTGAACTCAGCTGATTCACTAGCAGGACGGACATAAAGTCCATTGAAATAAAGGACCTCGACGAATTCACGACAAGAGATGAGATATGTGATGCTATCCGTCAACAAGTAGAGGGGACTGACGTCAAACCCGATGCTATAAACTCCCTTCGACAGGCGTATGGAGGAACGCAGATAGCGGTGCTTGTCCTTACTGCAACCATGCAAAACTCGTCCTACAAAAGGACAAACTGAAGATAGTGTTTGTGTTTTTGCAGAGTAAGAGAGAGAGTCTCTCCCCTGAAATGCTTTAGATGTCTAGAGTTTGGTCACTTGGCCAGGATGTGCAAAGGGCCCGGATCGGTCGAAGCAGTGCACCAAGTGCAGAGAAACCACACACATTGCCAAGGACTGTGTGAAGGCCGAGATGAAATGCCTCCTGTGCAGTGAGAATTTGGACAGGAATAATCAAAACAGGATGCAGTGCGCCCTGCTTACAGGGAAGCAATGGCGTTAGTGAACAAGAGAGGACGATGAGGTTCCTTCATTAAACCTGAATCATTGTGAAAAGCACAGGAACTCTTCTGGCAGTCTGCAAGTGAATTGAGCATTTACTTGGCGATACTCTGTGAACAGTACCGGAACTTAGACAACTTGTCGTCCTGGATACCAGACCGTACTGGCAAAGCCGCTATCTGGATGCGCGGGGGTTTGATCATCGAGGAAAGACAAACAGTAAAAAAGATGGACTCGTCTGGGCAAAGGTGGGAGGGATCTACGTTTGCAGCGTCTACGCTCCACCTAGCATCTCCCTGGAAGGATTCCCAGTAACATGCTGGATGAAATCGCTGACGAACTACGAGGCAGAAGACCTGTTATTATACTGGTGATTTCAATGCCTGGCTACAGCCTGGGGCAGTATAATGACCGACAGACGTGGCAAGAGCCTTCTGGATGCACTCTCTCTGATGGATATGGTGATACTGAATATCGGTATCAGTCCTACCTTCGAGAGGAACGGCAACAGCTCCATCATCGACGTGACTTTCGTGAGCGAAAACCTGGCTTCCCGCATGGTGACATGGAAAGTCATGATCACCTACACAGAGTGACAACCAGGCGATCATATTCGATATGATAACCACCCAGAGACCAGTAAACCCGGGTAGGGAGAGGACAAGAGGCTGGAACGGGCGCTCCTTTGATCGAGGAAACCTTCATCGCTTGGATGGAGGACAGTGACATTGAGCCGAGGGATACGCTTGATAAGGTAGTCGCGCAGTTAATGACGCTTGTCACCTACACTTGCGACGCCGCTATGACGAGGCGTTCCTGTAATCACCGACACAAACCAGCGTTCTGGTGGAAACGAGGAGATAGCTGAACTCCGTAGAAGATATCTCCGAGTTGGAGAAACGCACATCGTGCAAGGGTCGTTCGACCTTCTCTGCTCTCAGAAGCCAATATGCCGAAGCCAGGACACCTTGGCAAAGCCATCAAGGCCAGCAAACGATGGTGCGGAAGGAGATGTGTAAGGAGGTCAACCAGGATCCCTGGGCAGACCCTACAAGACGGTTATGGCTAGGATGAGAAAACAGAATTCGGCTTCACCTAATTGTCCGGAGTTCTTGGATAAGATAGTGAACACCCTCTTCCACGACAATCGGATGTAGTGCTCATTGAAAACCGATCAGATGACCTGGAAGAAGTGCCACCAATCACTTGGGAAGAACTACTGAAAGCAGCTCGCAAAATAGGAGACAACAAGGCTCCGGGCCCAGACGGAATTCCGAATGTAGCTCTGAAAACTGCAATTAAGACGAGACCAGACTTATTTATCCGAGTCTACAAGGCGTGTCTGAGAGAGGGGCGTTTCCCAGACTGCTGGAAAAATCAACACCTTGTTCTCCTTCCGAAAGGGGCCAAACCACTAGACGAACCATCATCATATCGTCCAATCTGCCTCCTTGACACATCTGGCAAATTGCTTGAGAGGATCATTGTTGACATAATAGAGGTATTCAGTGAGGGACCACAGGGCCTCTCTGAAAACCAACTAGGATTCCGTAAAGGCAGGTGTACGATTGATGCGTAGATAAAGTTGTAACCATTGCCAGGGACGCAATAGCAGGCAGAAGCTGGTCGAAAGGCACGAAGAAATATTGCGCCATCGTGACCCTCGATGTGAAAAATGCGTTCAACTCTGATAAATGGAGCTGCATCATGGAAGCGCTTCGGGAGATGGAGGTACCTGCCTATATTCGGAGGATGTTCGCTAGTTACTTCTCAGATAGAGTCCTGACCTACGACTCTGAGACGGGTCAACGAATGTACCGGGTAACCGGAGGAGTGCCGCAGGGAGCAGTTCTTGGACCTCCGCTGTGGAACATCATGTCCGAATGCGGTGCTGAGGCTTCCATTGCCGGACGGAGCTACGATAGTGGGATTTGCCGATGACATCGCTATAGTTGCTGATGGAAAGTTCCTCGATGAGGTTACGTACATAGCGAACAGAGCTATCGTCAACATCCGTCAGTGGCTTTCTTCTGTTGGTCTGTAACTAGCATTTCACAAGACGGAGGCAGTACTAGTGACAGGAAGGAAAATCAGAGAATCCATCACCCTTAATGTAGGAGATAATGTCATTATATCTCAACCTTCCCCGAGGTACCTGGGCGTGCAAATAGATGCCAAGTTACGCTTTGACGACCATCTTCGGAACGTCAGCCAAAAATCAGCAAAGATGGCAAATGCGCTTTCAAGCATCATGCCCAACACGGGAGGCCCAATGCCGAGCCGCAGACGTCTGCTTTCTACGGTCACAAGCTCCATTATGCTGTACGCAGCACCAGTCTGGTCACCGGCAATGAATGTTACGGTGCATGCCCACATGTTGAACAAGGTACATAGAGAATGGCACTGCGTGTTGCATGTGCCTACCGCACAGTCTCTGGCGATGCTGCTTGCTGATAGCAGATATGACGCCTATCGACCTCTTGGCAGACAAGCGAAATAGGATTTACCGCCAGACCCGGACTCCTTCCGAGCTCACGAAAACAACCACGTGAGGGACGAAAAGAAGAAAACCATGGAGATATGGCAAAGACGCTGGGACTCGTCGAGAATGGTAGATGTACCCACCGTCTTATTCCAGTAGTGTCACTCTGGAATATGAGAAAACACGGTGAGATGGACTTTTACCTCACCCAGCTCCTGACAGGCCACGGATGCTTCAGGTCATATCTGGAGAGATTCGGGCTAGATGATTCACCATCCTGTCCAAACTGCACAGAGCTGGAAGAGACTGCGGAGCACGTCTTTTTCGGGTGTCTCCGCTTCACTGCTGAGAAGGAGGAGCTAGATAGGCGACTCCAGATGAGATCAACTCCAGAAAGCATCGTCAGTTTGATGCTGCTCAACGAGGACAACTGGAAGACTGTAGCGGACATGGCCTCGATCGTTGTGAAGAACCTCAGGGTAGAGGAAAGAGCAAGGAGTAGACCACCTAGATAATGGCAACGACGGAGTAGGCAGTTAGCCATCCAGCCTCACGCGAAGTAATGACTGACGGCCGTTCCGCGTGGGGTGTATTGGAGAAAAACTCTCGAGGTGGGGTACAGGGCTGTACCCCGGGGGTTTTAGTGGGTAGGGTTCTACATTTTGTAGTTCGGTACGTCGGGAATATGGAATATTCTTGCCGTACACCTAGAGTCACCTTCTCTAGTGGAGTCCCACAGTCTTTCAGATGGTTCTGAAGGCTCCGTAAAAAAGGATTTCCCTCCTCGTTAAAAAAAAAATACATACATACATACATACATTTATACGTACATACATAAATAACATTAAATTACATAACATTATATTACATACCACTACATTACATACCATTACAATACATTACAACTTTCTCCACACATCCTTATCCTTGAATATCCGATATATTATTTCTGTTTTCAACATTCCTTTTTCTCAATTAATACAAAGCCTACAGCAATTAAAAAGGTATCAGTGTATAGGATTTTTTTTTTACCATTTCCTGACATAGAATACTCAGTTTACTTTAAAACACACTGTTTGTTTAAATTTTAAGTTAAAAGTAAAAGCCTTTACATTACATTAGTTCTGTTGTCAGGAGTAAGGTTGAATGTGCGAAAGTTTCGCACGGGTCTAATGGTATTAAAATAACAGAACTAAATATTTTGGGAAATTTCTTCTCACCTGTACATTATGAGAAGAATCATGTTTTGAAAACTTATCGGTACGATTTGGCGATTGTCGATTTTTATTTATCCCAAACACACACACATACTAAGAAGCTCACAGAACGTTTGGGGTTCAGCGGTTTTAATTAGCAAGTATTCCACAGTACTTCAAAGCACTGTTTTGTAGATTTCGGTTCGTGGAGGGGAAAGTAGGGGAAAAACACACACTAAAGCAAAAGACGAGGGGAAAAATAACAAACAGCCAACACCACTGGCAAAGGATAAAATTTATGTTAATTAAATACAAGACTAAGACATCAATAACCGATAGGTTGCAATAATTAAGTGGGCAAAATATAAAATATAACAATTATGAGTTAGCCTACTGTTAAATAATTAGTTTTCATACAAGCGCGTCCTCGTAATTTAGTCAGAAGAAAAAAAGTTTTCTATTATCGTACTTGACCAGGTTCCAGTTATTACATAAGCTGTTGCCTTTTTTTAGATATTATTTCGAGATTTTATTATATAGGTATATGTGAATACATAATAAACATATTAATAATATATATCACATATATAAAATACTATAACTTATATGAATTTATATTATTTATCATCCTTTTATACACATTAATTATTATATTAGTCAGAAGAAAATAAAGACTTTGCTTTTTTATCATGCTTGGCCAGGTTCCAGATATAACATATGCTGTTGCCCTTTTTATTAAAAAATTATTTGGAGATTTTCCTTATATATGTGAATATGTAAATACATAGTAAACATATTAATATATAATATTAAATACATACATTATTATTAGTTCCGCGTCTTACTACCCGTTCGGGTTATACGCACTTACGCTAATGTGTAATGATAAGGTGATTGTGAGATGAAATGAAGGACCTACAATTTAACGTGGAATCCGAAACCACGGTGGAGGCCTGGCATTCCCCACATTCACAAGATGTCTTGTCAGAGGTGAAGGAAGGGTTTGGAAATCAGATAAATCTGTGCCGGGATGGAAGATTGAACCCCGGCCGCCAGCACAGAAGTCCGACACGTTACCCCTAGACCACCAGTTCACCTAAATACATACAAAATACTATAACCTATTTGAATTTATATTATGTATTATCATTGTATACACATTATTTATTATAGAGTAAATTCATAAATCCCTATATATATATATATATATATATATATTATATTTTTTTAATGGACGTTAAACGATTGTTGTATGTACTGACTAAAAATTAATCTTACTTCTTCCTAGTGATATTATAAATGTGAAAGTTTGTGTGTTTGGATGTTTGTTGCTCAATCACGCCAAAACTGCTGAACGGATTCGAATGAAACTTGGTAGGTAGGTAGAATATGTCCTGGAATAACATATAGGACTATTTCCAACCTTTTATTTTAAATAATTAAAAATATATGATTATAATGTGATTGAAATGATGTTATTTAAGAATTTGTGATTTAATATTTTGTAATTAAAGTAAATAGTAATTAGTGTGACGTAGTTTCATACTAATAAATAATAAATATGTGTTTTTTTAGCTATATATTTCTAATAAAATATTATTTCATTTATTTATTTATCTTACTAATTATGAAGGTAAAAATAAAAATTAAAAATTTATAATTGATAACTTAAATAAAAAATATTTCTTTTATTACGAAATATTTAAAAGTGAAAATTAAAATACTGCAAAATTATTTACAGCTAGAACTGAGAAAAACGCATAGATATTTGAAAAAATATAAAGTTTGATTTATGACCAAAACAGTTTAGTTAAAAATTAAAAGATGTTATCAATTATTGCGGGCGAAGCCGCGACGGGTAAAAGCTAGTATAGAATAACGTTTCCTGGTTGTAAGACTTCGTATCCGTAGACAATAGTGTAATATCTATTATTAGATGTATATTTAAAAGAGGATTCCACAAACCAAGACCGACCGACAAATCTACTCCTGAATTGGTCATCAAATTTAATAATGGAATCGGGGAATGCCAGGCCTCCACCGTGGTTCGGATTCCACGTTAAACTGTAGGTCCTTCATTTCATCTCACAATCACCTTACCATTACACATTGGCGTAGGTGCGTATAACCTGAACAGGTAGTAAGACGCGGTGCTAATAATAATAATATAATAATAATAATATAATAATAATAATAATAATAATAATAATGGAATCAGCTCAATATAAGAAAGATCTGGACTTACCACTACACTACATTTCATAGCATCATGTTGAATTAACACATGACCTTTTACAATATGAACAAGGAAGGGTATCGCAGAGACTGGAAATCCCCACATAAAATGTTAATAAGATTTTTAAGATGACATTTAAGTATAAATATTAGGGTACACCAAAAAAACTTTCTCTCACTTTTTTCTTAAAATAAAGAAATGTTCTAATTAATAAATAAAGTGAAACGAAACAATATAAAATGTTACAGAAAACTTGACTAAAGAACACAAATAAAATAATACATTCTGTAATAGAAACATTGATAAAAGAGGAATATCTTTATCCATCAAGAGTATAACAATCAATTTTAATTGTCAATGTGTTCCATAAGGCATATATATGTTTGCTTATAGCTCAGAAACAATAATGTATTTTAAATAAAATATTTTTATTTTAAAAGAACTACAACATAGCAAATTCATTATATAGTATTTGAAACATTAGCTGAGATATGATTAAAATTGTTCATTTCCGGTTTTGTAAAGTACTCTTAGTTTTTTTTTGTTGGGGGGGGGGGGTATGTGTTAACAAGAGTAGCCATTTTAGTTGTAGCATGCTTAGAAATGTAACATGTTACATGTAATGAAACCCTAGGTATCGAGTTTTAGCTGAATACGTAAAATATGTTCGGCTCTAATCTGAGATACTGACACAAAGCCAGACCGTTGGACAGATGGTATCAGAAAAACCAATTTTCAGTTTCAGGGGGTCATGAAACGTCAACATTTATCAACATCTCGCGTTAAATATTTTATAAATCATAATATTGTCTCTCTGAGGAGTCAAGAAACAGTAAAACAGCCTACCACATTCAAGTCTTGCAAGACATTCACGAAGAGGATTATGCGACACGAGCTGCAGTGTTTGTACTACAATTACTTGACCTAGGGAATTAGGAACTCAGAAGTTCAATGGTGCTCTTCAAAAATACACCATCCATCATTATCTGAATCTAGTTATATCCAATCTACTTCTTTACAACATATCTCTTTAAGGAGTACTATAATCAGTCGAACAAAATGGATACGAACATTTGATGGAGCATATCTCTTTAGTGAAGAGACTAACTTCAACACAAGTGGAAAGTTAGTTGACAAAACTGTTCAACTGGGCCACTGAAAAACCTCACCAGATCATTTAAGGGGAATAAGAAAAAGATTCTTTTAAGGTCATTGTGAGACTTGGAATTACCAAATTTATTAACAGGAACTGTTTTTCTTGATATGCTCTAACAATACCTAAAACTTAGCTTATTCAAGACATTATCTTAATGAATATGTGTTTCTGCAAGATGGAGCATCATGTACTTTTGCGGTTCTTGTTCAAAATCATCTAAACTACCATTATCCAAACTGATGGTTTAGGTGTTGAAGTCAAAGACCCAGTACATCAAGATCTCAGAATTTAACATTATTATATGTTTTTCTTGGGAATTTATCAAATCTCACGTGTATCACCAAATAATTGAAAGTTTTCAAGTATTGAGACATCTCATCATACATACAGTAGTAAAGATTACTCCACAGATTCTGGAAAATGGTTCCGCGAAACATCTAAGCTGATTTGGGATGTGCAAATTTATTGCTAGTGTTCCTGTGGAATTAAATTATTTAAGTTTACGTGCCTATTTATTGTCATTAGTGCAATAAATGTTTTGACTATGCTTTAAATACTCCTTTAACAACTTACCTTTGAGGTTTTATTCTTTTTTCAACAATTTAACTAAAATAATTAAGGATATTTATACCAGTCCAACCTTTACTAATACAACTAAAATATGTTATAGGCATGAAGAAAGTAGATTTTTAGAGAAATGTAACAGCATTAGGGTATGCTAAATTATCATTAACTACTTCCCACCTTTGATCGGGTCAATTTGATAAAATTAATCCATTTTATTATATTATTTCACTATTCTTCCTTCTTTAATCACTTCCATTCGTCTCCTCTTGGTGTCCCATGAGGAATTTTTCCTTTATACTTAATCTCCATCACTATATTTGATATTATCTCTATTCCCATCCTCATTACATGACCATACCATCCCGGCCTTGCTTCCTTTACTATCTCATGTAATTTTTGTACCTCCTCCAGTTAGCACTTAAATTTGTTTTCCAGAGTGTTTTTGTTTGCTTCGGAAATCGACTTACTAAGCCTGTCGTGACTTATATATTCGTAGCGGGGCTGCCAACAACAGGACTTCATGTGAACCTTATTTTGGTGGCAGCCTTCCCTAAAGGCCCGTTGATATATTCTTTGTGGACGCATGTTGACTAGGGTTAGTTGATTAACGTCTACAGTAAGTTGTGTTGACACGCATTTTTCACTTTTACAAGTATCGGTTTTAAAAAAATTACGGAAAATGAACTGTTTCTCATTGATGCATATATTTTAGCTATACGTTGATCGAGAAACTAAAGAATATAAAAGAAAACGAAACCAACTTTTGGGGTAAGGGAAAGTAGAAAAGTAGTAGAAAGTAGAAAAAAGAATGCACTAAGGTGTTCTGATAAAAGGGAAGTACGAACGGAGGATTTTGATAAGTACAGAATTAATTTTTTCAATCTTCCAAACAAGAAATTTCAATAAATACTAACTGAAGTTAATCCTTGGCAGATTTTTACAAACGGCTATTTTATTAAATTCTGAGAGAGGGTAGCTGGATTCAATACCTGGGCTGGTCGATAATTTATTATTGGTAAGCTGAGAATAAGGGAGTGGATATTGTAACGCTTTTAATTAAAAGATACGTTTAAAATCCTATGATGATATAATCGACGTGTTTAGAAGGTGTATACTAAAATTCATTTGACTAAAAGAGTAAGTTTAGAAAGGTAAAATAAACATAAGTGGTTATTTAAATGCATTAGATTGGAGAGATGGTAGTAAAAGCCACCGTGATAATCAAACCACTTGCTTGAATAAATCTATATCTAATCTCGAACTACTGGTAAAATAAATTAAGTGAAAAGCATTTGTAGAACTTTACAGTAGAGGTATTGACCTGTCGCCCCACTTCTGTGACTGGTTGAAATTGGTCACGTGAACCTGCCTCCTCGCTCTCAGATTGGATGGTGGTTTTCCCCTCCCCATCCTCCTGACACCCTCCTGACCCCACACCCCTCCTCTTGAACCCTTTCCCATGTTCCAAACATGTTGGTACTTGTAATCTATTGTTTGTATGTTTACTCATAGCACTTTTTATTTGTTTTTTATGTATACTCATATCTTTTTTATTTGAAGTTAAAGGTTTTTGATTCCTTGATTAGGACGTTGGAGTTTTTTTTATTGGCATGCGGTCCACAGCGCTGGGCGGCATAGAGTGTGACGGCTGAACAACCGAACGGGTGTAGAGTTGGAACTTTATTTATTAGGGGAAACATGCAACCCGCAGTACTGACAGAGCATAGAATTTGATGCCTGAACAACCAACACGTCTCGCAAGGGAACGTGCAGTTTGAGAGAGCATGACATTTGCCGCAAGCAGCAGGCCATTGAATGTGCCTCCTTTCACTTCCATGCATCTCGCCATACCCCTCTTCTACTTCCTTTCGCTTTTCCCCCCTCCCCCCAGCAACCCCAAAGTGCATAGACTTGGAAATATAATTTCAACACCTGGTTTTAACCGCAGACCATGTTGTTAATAGCATCGACCCCATTGCAGACACGTTAACTGCGCATTGTCTTCCGTGATCCAGTTACTTGGCACTAGACCTCTTGATCTTATCGAAGGAGGTGGCCAAAGCTATTACTTACCCACCAACAATGCGTTTTCGTGGAAGAACGAGATTCAAACCTCGAACCCCTGCACTAATATTGTTAAACGGTATCTAGTAAACACCGACCGTGACACATTTTTTTAGCAGTGTGATCCATGGGGATGTGTACCAGCATTTCATAAGAGTAGAAAATCACCCAAGCCAGATTCGAACCCACGACCTCCTCCCAAAATAACTATATGAGTGACACGTACCTTTTCTGGAAAAACGTGTGGTTACCCACATTAATAGGAAATGCACTCACATTTTCACGAAGTGTAGAGAAAAAACCCTTCTTTTACCCGCCCTAAAATCAAACCCTGACCAAGAAAATACTATACATATCATGTGCGGGTTTGATACAGACATAAGGAAGACGTGGGGGCAAAAATAAATAAAAATAAATTGGCCTCTAAGATTATTATTATTATTATTTGGGATAGACCGTGCTGATAATTAAGTTGAAGGGCAACTTTAAAGGGTGTTGAACCTTGACTTCCAGGTATGGTGTGTACCATCATTTGCGTGGAGGGAGTGTAGAATAAACACCCTAGTTCAACCGACTGAGATTTGAACTCATGCCTCCAGAACGAAGAAAATGTTCTGGATGCAAAGCTAGCTGATTGACACGGATTTAAACCTGGGACCTTTGACAAAGTGAAAATATTTATTTGCACACAATGAAAAGTTAACTACACCCTGAAGTATAAGTGTAGAGGAATAGTGGTAGCAGTACTAATTTTAAAGAGTATTTACCAGATAGTTTGAAACGTGCTGGAATTTCGGGTCCCTACGTTGTGCGCCAATTATGATGTTCTGGAATATTACTGCACCTCGATGAGCGCCAATTGAAGTGTTCTGGTTCGACACGTTGAGCGTCGATTGAAGTTACACCGTTTGATTAGCTGGTAATTGCCCCGTGGTCGAGCACTAATTAAATCGGTCCGGTTTTTTGATGTTGTGAGTTAATTGGTATTTATAGCCCCGTGATCGAGCGCCAATTAAAGAATTATAATTAATATTACACACTTATTATTTTGACATGTTTTTTATTTATGGATCTCTGTTTATTTAATGAGAAAATAGATCATGTCGAAATATATACGCGGTCTATTGTATGAGCGCGGACAGGTGTTGTGGACGCCAAGTGCCCAAGTGAGTTCTGGACACCAACTGCCCTTACATTGCACCATCCCTCGTATATATCCATTGCTCATGGAAGCTTCGAGAAGGATTAGTTTAGAAAAACAAAATACAAGACAAAAAATCTCTGTTTTACTAGGAGGTTCTAGAGCCGGAAAATGACTCAAGTTACATTTTAAAAATCTCTATTCGAACTTTCCAGAAGAGGAAGTTATTATTAAAATCTTAAATTGTCAACATGACTTGACTAATGTCACGTGCGTGACGTCACTTACAGTGGCTTTTGCCTTCTTAGAAGAAGAAGTGCTTCAAGCGCCATTTAATATACTTAATTTAAATAAAATTAAATACGTTTATAAAATTAGGACGATATTATTGTTAATGCTTTCACATACTTTTCAGGGGCAAATCAATTACATTACAAGTTACATATTGTTTAGAATTAAACACGTATAAATCAAGTAGGTGTGCGTCCGTCCATTGCTCCCGAATATCTCTGGCCCGAACTTAGATACATGGTCTCAAACGTCACTCCCCTGTCTTAGACCGTAATGATGCCTTAGACCACGTGACCATGAACCGGGGGCCATAACAATGAATGCACACCAAATTTGCGAGAGTCAGAAAAAAAAGGGTGGTTTTGCTGGTCGACCTGATTTTCCTAGCATTGCAAAACTTTATCAGCATAGGAAAGGGAAGTGTACTAGGATTTGATAAACCAAACTTATTCATTCTACACCTATTGGGCACCCACGACCTGGGAGTTAGCACAGCTAATGTCATCCTTCCAAGTGGAAAAAAATGTTTGTGTACCCGCATTTACTAGAAAACTTATTCATTCTGCTCCAAAGCGTACCCACATTTGCATGAACAGACATAGAGCGTCTACCCAGCACGTCCGTCTTCATCGGCAGCTAGAAGGTGTCTGGTGGATAACGGGACTTAAAAAGGGTCTTATGCGCATCGGGCATGCGTCGATGTGTATTGGGCAACCGCCGCCATTACAATCGGCACGCACTTTGAAGTGCCTTTAAATATACCTCGAAATCATTAGTCGGTCATTTAAATTTGTTATTGGCTTCGATAATCATAAATATTAGTTTCAAAGCGCTGGAAAATTGGATAAATTAAGGTATTTTAAAAAATAGTTTTGTATATTTTAATGGTTACTATTTGATTATTACGTCTTTATGTAAAGCGGCATTTGTTCATTTGACAGACTTTCAAGAAAACCCAACCCCGCCACCTACAATGCCGGTAGCGCCGGGTAGCCCGGATTCGCTAGAGTTTTTCAGAGAGGACAGAATTTTCCTGGTGGATGGCGACTGGTCCAAATGTAATTAACATCTTTCTTTAGATTTGAGCGAGATTGGCGAGTAGTTTTTCCTCACGATAGTAATTAATATGTATTTATTTAATTTCAGACTCCTGGTATCAATATGAACTGGATACTGGCCTGAGGGACAACGTAGTGCCTGCAGCGACGTGCATGCCGGCGCCTGCCCTGGTGGAGGCGTGCCAATTACCGGCCTATAATCTAGAATAGGTTGGTGCTCGGCACGGCACCGCTAGCGTTCTCACGCAGTCCTCCGTCATCCTCAGGCCACCCACCGTTGTTCTCACACCGCCGCCCGTCTACAGAGCCCCACAGATGCCAGCGGAAACTCGCTCCCCGATGTTTGGGGTGAATTGGACAAGATAGACCGGCTGATATGTAAGTACCGTCTACAAGTAACTATAATACAGACACTAGTTTGGAAATAGACTATTTGTGCGCTCTCTTCCTCTCAAATCACCGTTATTTCGACAGTATACCTAACTTTTGTCAGCTGGCCATTTCGAGAAGGTTGTCAAATACAGAAAATTATAATTGTCGCTTTAGACACATAATAAACTCTCGTTTACAATGTGCTGTATCAATTATTCAGCCACCACCTTACTGCATGCGATAAAGTGTCTGTATAGTAAACTATTGGTCCCAGGTTCATTTCTCGAAACGGTTGGTTTGATTAATTATCATACAGCTGGAAAGTGTTATGGGTGTTATAGTTTTAACATTTTATGAATAAAAAAGTGACTTGAGCTTTAGACTGAAAAAATATAGTAACCGTTATGAATTAAATTATTTTTTATTTATTTCCAAATCAAAATAATTTCCACCAAGAGTAGCTTAATTCTGTCCACTTTCCATTTTTACCAATTTGTGAGAATATATGTATTCCCTGCAAATACCTTATTTCATTTGTTACGTGTGTGTGTGTGTGGTTGTGTTTTCTTATCGGGCCAACAGATAGCGTTGAAAGCCTGTTTAGAACATTAAGCCGATTTTAAGTAAGGGAACTTATGTGTTTTAAGTTTACAGAAAACTCTTACAGGCATCCAGGGGAAATTATATTGTTAATTTAGCCGATCACTAAATTGAGAGAGAGAGAGAACAAACCCTATATGTTTGCCGTACCAAGGGACCCTGGTTCTATTCCAAACATGTGGTGAAAACGAGGGTTTAACTGCCCTGGACTAAATTTTGTAGTTGTTCTAGGGTGTATTTATTACAAACACTTTGCGAAAGGTTCTGGGTTCGATTCCCTACATGGGTTAAAGTGTAGGTTTAGACCTTGATAATGTTAAATTAACTGCCCTGTACTAAATTATGTAGTTGTCCTAAGGTTCAAGTGTATTTATTACACACACTTAGCGAAAGTTCCTGGAATTTATTCCTCACATGGGTGAAAATGTATGTTTAACCCTTCCTAGTGATAAATTAACTGCCCTGGACTGTATTTGTAGTTGTACTAAGAATCGAGTGTATTTATTACACATACTTTGTGAATGTAGGTATCAGTTAAAGCAATTATGTTTTGGAAAAATTGTAACATATGATATTAATACCGAAATTAGATTGAAATTGAAAATTATTATACATTTCAAAGAGAAAAAAATACGCGTATGTTTGGAACAATTTTATTTAAAGGGCTTACTTTGACACCTGCATATGTGTTATAGTTCAATGGAAACGGAAAATGGCATCACGATCCTCCCACGCCACTGGCACGCCACGCCACTGGCCACTGCCCATCAGCCCACCGCAGGATCACCACCTCCGAGCCATGGAGACGGTGTCCGAGTGGAAGCTGTGGTGAGGCAGACGGGGTCCATGGTCCTCCCGCAACCCGAGATGGGGTCGACAGCGGATTTAGTGGCCCGGTAAACAAGGTAGGTTGGGCCCTGTCGAATGGTGTCCCTCTTCGGATCATCGAGGAGAGAATTAATCAATTAAAGCGTTTTTTTATGTCGAGCGTGTATTGATCACATAATTGATGACACCAGAGAGGGATCATGACGCTCAAACCTGGCTTGAGGAGCAAATCAATGCATTGCTAGGACGTCTCCAGGATCATGGAGTTAGGCTCTAGAATCACATAGGTCTACTATTAGTCAACATAGACTCCGTGTCAAGACCTGTATTTGTTTCACTTAGGTGGGCAGATCAGCTTGACGCGCAGGTTGTGCTCTCTAATGTATTATGAGTGTTACAAAGCAATGCTTCGTTCCTCACTTCTTCCCCCTTGTATATCAAGTTACAACACTTTAAATATCCGCGTGGAAGGGGTAGTCATAAATGTGATAAACTCTCTCCCGCTAGCACATATAGCGGAAATAACAAAGGAATAATTACGATTCAATATGGCTACGCACTATGCCTTGCCCACGGGTTAATTGTTAACAAGGCTATATGTGACGTTAAAAGAGAGCCAAGACATCTATAAGAACTTAAAGAAGGGCTGCAATATTCTAAAACTCAAAGCAGAGGAAATATGCCGTGATGCCCGTGTTAATCTTGTGAAAGATGGTGGGCTAACCGAGCTTAAACACTTTCAAACATACCTCTCCGAATACAAAATCACAGTGTCTAGGGAACGTTGGGGGAGACAGGTCCTATATTAGGGGCCTACTCCCTCCGAACATTCCTTTAAGGGCTACTTTGATTTGTATTTCACGATGATAAGCAAAACCATTTTTACGTCATAGCCTCCTTGACAGCCGCATTTAAGTGTGGGTATTTTTTTTCCGCAAGTGCCATGTGCCGTTCAATAATAAGAATTGGCAAAAGTGCGAATACGCGTCCAAAAAGTGCTACGCTAAAGCGGTTTGTAGCAGAGGCCGATCTGTGGTCTGTAAAGACTCTGGACGTAGGTTCACAAACCAGACATGTTTTGATAACCATAAAAGTCCCGGTTTTGCATAGGTCACAGGTCGGTATGTGATGTCAAAAAGTTTGCAAGGTATGCGGGAATTTTTTCAGTATGGAAAAATCAAATTATTCACATAGGTGTTATGAGACTTTTTGTAGAGTATGCGAGACCCATTGTCCTTTTGGTCATTTCTGCTATATGAATCAAGCCCCATCAAAGCCGTCACTGGAAAAGAGCAATTTCATGTTTGTACTTTTTGATTTTGAATGCAGGAAAGTAACTCTTCTTCAAGGTGCGGTCAACACTTTCGTGTACGAACCTAAACTATGTGTCGTGCAGACGTATTGACAGGGCCTGCCTTCATATTGATGTAAATGACTTTCTTTGCACCGAATATGGAGAGTGTAAGGACTCGCACATTCAAGAATGATACCACAATGGCCCAATTTTTCGAATTTATAGAGCAAATTAAAGCAACAAAATTTAAAGATAACACCCTTCTAGGCCATAATGCAAAAGGCTATGATGGTAGTTTTATATTAAATTATGTAATGGAGGTTAAAAAATGGACTCCAGAGCTCATAATGAACGGTGGGAAAATCATGTCCATTTGTTACGGCTCGCTCCACTTTATTGACTAGCATAACATTCTCCCGATGTCGTTGTCCAAGATGCGTAAACATTCGGCTTGGACGAGTCTTTGGCAAAGGGATATTTCCCCCATTTTTTCAACAAAAAAGAAAAAGCGGTGTAAAGGGGTCTCCTGCTGTCAAAGGAGGACTACGGTATCGGTGAGATGTTGGTTGAGGGAATGGAGCTTTTTGAGAAGTGGTTTGACGCGTTGGTCAAATAAAATTATGTCTTAGATTTAAAGCGAGAGTAGGAACTGTATCGTGTGAAATATGTAGAGATCCTACGGAAGGCCTGCTTGAAGTTTAGAGACATGCTCATGGAGAAAGCAAAGGTGGATCCTATCCGAGAGGCGTGTACGATATCTGGAGCGGCAATGTTGATTTACCGCCGAAGTCATCTTAAGGATAATACTATCTGTATTATACTTAACGGTGGTTACCGGTTTGCAGACAAACATACGCACGTCGCTGTACAATGGCTCTGCTGGGAGGCCCATCAACGCAGTGTCTCTATTCTTCATGTGGGTAATGACCGTGAGGAATATGTGCTAGTGAGACGTGTAGACGGCGTTGTTAAAGCTGGAGATACCACCACCGTCTTTCAGTTCTGGGGCTGTTATTGGTACGGGTTCCCTCTCTCTTATCCTGACAGGACCAACCATATCAAAAATAATCACCAAGAGACTATGGAGACGCGTTAAGAAGCGACCATGGCTTGTGTTGAAAAGTTTAAGAATGCCGGCTACATAGTCGTACAAATGTAGGATTGTACGTTTAATGCGATGAAACATACAGTCAAACACTTGAAACAAATTTTACTCCAGCACAAGGTGTATACCAAGGATCCTCTCAGCCCCAGGGAAGCATTCTTTGGCAGGCGTACAAATTGTATCAAGCTCTTCCACGAAGAAGACCTTTATTGTGCAGATAATATCAAGTATTTGGATGTGTGTTCATTGTATCCTTACGTTTGTAAGTTCAAAAATTAACACGTCAGCCACCCCAAAATTCACTTGAAATCAAATTATCCGTCTATAGATCAAGTAGAAGGCATAGCCAAAGTTACAGTAACGCTTCTGTGGGATTTATTCATGCCCGTATTGCCTACATGGATACACGATAAGTTAATGATCATCTTGTGCAGGAAATGTGGGGAGGAGAAAAACCAAGGTGCGTGTCAACACAACGACAAAAAAGTTCGTTGGTTGACAGGCGTCTGGGTGATTGACGTGATCCGGAAAGCCGTTGAGAAAGGCTACACCACTGGAGCAGTACACGAAGTGAGGGAGTACAGTGTATCTGTTTACGATCGTCAGACACGTCCTGGCGGATTGTTTAACAGGTATATTGATACTTATTTGAAAATAAAACAAGAAGCTAGCGGATGGCTAGAGTGGTGTATCTCACAAGAGGAAAAGTTAGCTTATATTCAAAATTATGAGTAAAGGGAAGGTGTAAAACTCGATTTCGGCTCTGTCTTTAAAAACCTTTGTCTCCGCAATATGGCTAAACTCTTTTTAAATTCACTATGGGGAAGGTTGTGATGAAATTTATTTCATCAGCTTTCAGCCTGGATAGTGAATAGATCCTCGAATAGTTGTAGGTGGCCACTGCCGGTATTCGATCTATCTACAAGGGGAAAGTTGCTTTGAAGCAGATCCCGATGATAACTAGCGGCGGTAAGGGGCATTCTCAACTAGAGAGCTGAAAGTAAGGGTTGGCAAGTGAGAAAAAGGGAGGGGCAAGATGGCTGTGAGAACTGTAAGGTAGGAGGTGTCAAGATGGATAAAGAAAAAATGCTTGAGGCAGTTGAAGACGGATGAATACGAAGTGAAGTTGGGGATAATCCCTTTTGTTCGTCGTGGGTGTGCGTGTAAGAAATGAGACGGCTATCAAGATTCCATGTGTAAAAATGATTTTCCTACTGCGGTTTCGAAACGTGGAGCTTATTTATTTTCTTGCGTTGCAATAAATTTTCTTTATCTGATATTTGTGGGTTATCAAGTCTCGGAGGAACCCCTTTCACGGGTAAGTTAATCTTTTTTATACTTGTGCATCGTATTCTTATGTTATCCCGTTTACTGAACTTATCAGCCATGTGGGTCTGAGAACTGTTTTGTGTAAATGGGGCACGTTCTGTTGGAGTAGGACTAATCGTGTGGGTGCTTAACTCCTGCCGATTTATCTGTTATATTCATATAACTTAATTTTTACCTAGTAATCTCTTCTGCTTACATGTAGGAATAGGCCTAAATTTTAAATTTTAAAATTCCAATTGGTGGCTTAGGTTTTTTTTGTGATTAGACCCCCATACTTTGGCAGACAGCACAATCATAGTTATATGTGAATTTCATTAGAGTACACCTCTTTTCACGATTGAGGAAATTATTGTTTTGTTATTATACCTTGTGATTTTTACCTTTGTATCCCTAATGTACATTTGGGGGGAGGGGGACACTGTGTTTTATTACTTTAACCCATTTGACGTTATTCAGGGTCTTCCCACCTGGGCTACTTGGACGAGACCCTGATACGGGTCCCAAACAATTCATCCTGAGGGACATGTAAGAGTTCGTGGCTGCAATGATCCTGTGCGAGGAGATTCCGACCCTCACACAGTCCCACAAGCAACCAAACCGGGTCAGAACACACAAGTTGCCCTGGCAATTTCACTATAGACCTGTTCTTTATCTATGTAAATAAATCCATTGGGATACCTTTTCCCCAGCTTTGAAATCTTAAGACTTATGCTAAGCCTAACTGGGGAAAGTGATGACCAGTTTGGACCTTTAACTTATTTGATTTTATAAATGAAAGCTCAGTCAATGCTTATTATTTGCTTAAGCTTGTTAAGGAATTAGAAAGCTCAGTCAATGCTCATTATTCGGATTAAGCTTGTTAAAGAATTAGAAAGCTTAACTAATGCTTATTATTTTGATTAAGCTTGTTAAAGAATTAGAAAGCTCAATCAATGATTATTATTTGCTTAGGCTTGTTAAGGAATTAAAAAGCTCAGTCAATGCTTATTATTTGCTTAGGCTTGTTAAAGAATTAGAAAGCTCAGTCAATGCTTATTATTTTGATTAAGCTTGTTAAAGAATTAGAAAGCTTAGTAAATGCTCATTATTTTGATTATGCTTGTTAAAGTATTTGAGAGTTCAGTTAATGCTTATTGTTTGCTTAAGCTTGTCAAAGAATTAGAAAGCTCAGTTGGTGCTTATTATTTTGTTAGAGCCTATATTGGAGATAGAAAACCTTGATTATGCTTTGATTTATAACTCACACTTAATTCGGTTCTGGGCATTCCCGGAAATCCTATTGAAAGGGTATTACCATTTGGTCAACTTTAGCACACGTTCTCTTTATTTTGTAAACTTTCTAACCAAGCTGTTATTTATATTAAAATTTTAAAGAAACTCACAGCGAATTTGACTTTTCATATTAAATTTGGATACATTTTCTGAGGACTAGCGAGTTGTAGGAAATTACTTGGATATCTTTTGCGGTCACCGTCACTGGCGGCCGACTCCCAAATTAACTTTGGTCTAGGTTTCCTGGGTCTTGGTTCCCAAATTAAGAAAAATCAAGTGGTGCCCATTGCGTCAGGTTCTTCCCCTGACGTTTTCATGTACTTTAGTTTAGTCCCTCCATTACAACTCGTTAGCTATCACCAACTCCGACCAACCCCCAACTCATGTTGTAGCCAGCCGAGCATCTGTACCAATATCTCGGAAGAAATATCGTTACAAGTTCTGGGCAAAGTTCCTATTTACCACACTTAGCCGTTGTTAACGACTATCACGGCATCCAAAAGTACCTGACGGGTCCGTTTATCACCGTGGACAGCGTCATTAATGTTAATGATGAAGTTATATTCCTCAATTACAAGGAAGCGCGTGACGCGTTGTGCCCTAAAGCTAACACGAGTGTGGCGGTGGCATGCTACACGACTGTTATGGCTAGGTTGCACTTATACAGCATCCTTGAACAATAGGGGGACCGCGTTTTGTTATCATGATACAGATATCGTTCTATTCACTGAACGCCCTGGCGATTGGAGTCCACCTACAGGAAACATTTTTGGTGACTTCACTGACGAACTTCAGGATTGCGGTCCGGGATGCTACCTTAGCGCCGTTGTATCAGGCGGGCCCAAGAATTACGCGTACCGAGTTTGTTTTGGTGGCGATCATGTCAAAACAAAAATGGTGTTCAAGGTTCACGGGATCACCATAAACTATGGCAATCGGAAGGACGGTGATTTTGACGTTTTGAAAGCGATGGTCACTGAGCTGGAAAGGCTGTGGAAAGATACATATAGATACCACACAAAATTGTAAGAAAAGTTTATGCGACTGTATGTACCGTTTCGCAGACTAAAGTCTACTGGCCCGTGTACTTCAAACATCGGATAACCGATGATTATAATACGTTGTCATTTGGTTATCAGAGTCCTTTTAAACGCACTTGCTAAGAATAAAAGGTGATCATTTAGTGGGAATGAATAGTTAAAAAAAAATTCTTCCACTCCAAACAGTTCCACTGATATATCATTTCTCAAAGAGTTTAGATTTTTTTTTTAATTTTCTGCATGAAAACACGTATAATTTTATTGACTTATTTTATACAACCGGGTTACTTTTGACGTGAATACGTCTTTAAATTTGCTACCATACCGGGGCAATCCAAAAAACCTAATGATAACAAAATCGAGGGATACAGTTTGGCGTTGTAGTTTAGAATCTATCCTCTACATCCAAAATTAAAGATACCACTGGATAGCTAAAGGATCAAAGAATATATTACAATACGCGAGAACAGTGACGCATCACGTGTGGTGGAGAGGAAAGCGCCACCATTTTGAGGTAATTTTGCTGCGTATCAAGATTTGCAATTAGTATAACTTTTAACTCGGAGAAGCTACGATGTTCGTTTGAGTTTAAGACCCTGCCTACCCATAAATGCACATTTTCTAAACAAAAAAAAATTAAAAAAAAATTTAATAATTCAACATTGTTGTTTTTTTATTTATTTTAGTAACATATCTGGGCATCTTTCATAATTCTTATGGAATTTTCAAACCATGCTAAAAATAGTTATTGAAATATTTTCATTAAAATGTTTCCATTTCAATGCATTTTAAATGGGAAAACAAAAATTACTAATGGATTTATTTATTTTCTTTGTACAATTAAGCTAGAGTGCTTGTTTATAACATATTATTTAATGAATAATTTCTATTTCTTCTTAGACATCGTTTTTAATTTGGGTTAGCTTCAATAATCACGACGATATTGAGCTCTAACGACTCCCAAGTCGACACTCTAGTCAAAATACGTGGTTTTAAATACAACTTTTCCTTCTGCAACTAGTTGTCTTAGCTGATAATAGGTGCCGTTAGTATGATCATTAGCCATTTACAAGCTAGTATCATCTTGCAAGCGTTGGCTAACCTGCTGTATCGGAATGCAGGCTGCAGTGGAGGGTTAAACTAATCTCTGTGACCTTCTTGAGTCATAGAAACATTAATACCATGTACGTTAGGATAAGAAGGGCCAATGTCCAATTATTAAAATTTGCGTAGTTAAATATAAACAACTAAAAAATCTTAATATAGTCAGTAACTAAAATACTCACAAAGTCTTCCTGCTGTGTGAATAAATAAAGTTGGTCCCTACTTACGTCAATGAGAGTATTACTCTAGTGATACATTATTTTCAAAGAAAAAGCCACATGCTTCTCCATATACAAAGTTTTATGACATTACCCCTTATTTAACTGAGGCAGTAAAACATGTAAAATTCTTCACTCTTATCTATATATTCTTTCTTGAGCACTAACGTTGTAATAATAAGTGTTAATATTCAAAGTATAGGAAAACTACTGTACATTGAATTTTTAATACCACTATTATAATAAATAAAAATAAACATTCCTGCTCATATCAAACATAGTTATTTTAAATAAAATTTGGTCTAAATGTAATTTGGAGACGTTCTCAATAAAATTTTATATACTAGTTTTTATTTTATGGTCTAGGATTTGACTCTCATTGGACTTTGGAATAAGTTATTTTTCAAAAAGTTAATGAACGAAGTTTTTGGTAGTCAAGATGTGAAAATGTTAATTTTATTTTATTAGCTTGTTAATGTGATTACTTTTAATTTGAACCTGTTGCATTCTCGCAGTTTGTGCGCTCGTTTCGGAAGAAATGTATCGAGTCCCGAACAATAAGTACCCACGGTGATTACTTTTTATATAATTAACAATATGTGACCTTTTTGCTTTCGAACAAAATCCAATGGATTGTATAAATTTTGAGGTGGAGAAGTATTTACAAAATATTATTTTATATCCTTGTGAATAACAAGTTTATGAAGAAAGGGCGCACAAAGAAAATCAAAGATATAATTGATTATTTAACTTGTAGTAAAGGGTAAGTTTTTTTTAATGGTATGCATATTACTGGAGCTTAGGCTATCTGTATCTACTAATTTAAGTACAATGGATGAGTAGCGATACTATTTTATTTACTGTAGAAATAATATCAAAATTAATATACAAATAAATATTTCTATATAACAATGCAGCGATTATTCTGATATTTAAAATGCTTTTTTTTAAAAAAAAAAGCTCTTAGCTGAAAGTAAATGTTACTAACACTCTGTAACGCACTTATTGTATGTTCAAAATCTCTTGTGCCTTGGCCGAGTTCGTATCACGCTAGTACTAAGTAATTTCAACCTAACAGGGAATCGAACTATTCAAGTTATTGAGCTGATTAATTTACGCACTCAGTGCTCAGTCATAGCAATTTAGCAATATTGACCACGACATGAAGCCGATGATAAGTAAAATATATTTAAAACCATTAAGATTAATGAACTTTTGTGTTCCCTATGCCATAAAGTAAGTAAGTATTTGATACCCAACCGCCTCTGTTGTATAGTGGTCAGATTTACTGGCTTCAATCCTGAATTCCCAAGTTCTATCCCCAGTGCCCCTAATTTTGTCTGTGAAGCAGTGGGTCTGAAACGGAACCAAAATCAACCTCGTTAGGACAAATGAGGGGATAATTGAATGAATAAGTAGCGCCTCAGTCTAGAAAACTGAGATAGAAGTCTGGAGGGCTCGTTGTGCTAACCACATGGCACCCTAAGCTTGAAAATGTTGGCACTATCTTTGCCAAAATACGGCAGCCTCTCGATTGGTATAGCCTGCTTGCAGGTTGACACCATGGAGATAATACTCAAGTTAAACTCTACAAATAGGATAAAAAATTATTCCCAAAAACATTTATTTCTGGAAAATTGTGTAAATCCTATAGATGTTTGAAAACTCTGAACACCGTATTAAATAACAGATACCCACTTCGGTGGCTGAGTGGTCTAAGGTGTCACTAGTGTTAAATTGGCCTGCTGATAGCAGAGCACTTGGGGTGCAAATCCTGGTCGAGTCTATTGAGGGTAGTTTTTCCTAAATTGTTTCCCCATCTTCCAAAATAAAAATGCTGGTAGATAACCTCTCAAATGCTTCTTTCCTCATTACCACCCAATTAGATTATCATATATGCGTATAACATGAACAGGTAGTATGACGTGGTGATATCAGTAATAAAAATAAGATATATTTATAGTCAAAATTGTTATAGTCTTCGAAATGAAACTGCTTTTAAAATATGTTATTGCCTCCTTAGCCTTTAAATTTTAAAAATTAGCCAAAGCACAGTGGCCAAATTTAGCACATTAAATTTTAGTTATTTTTTATTTTACCTGATTACTAATAAACTCAAATAAATGGTACGACAAAATCGTAAGCTACATACTCTCTCGTAAAGGTTATTTATTATAGTTAGTGACAAAATCTTCAAAAATAAGTTATCTCTAATTTTAGCTTAAATAAATTTTTCTCTGATAAATAAGTGTACTTTATTATTTATCACTACCCTCACCAGATATTTATTTGAAAAAATTTCATAGTGGTACAACAGCATTAACCTGGAGTCACGTGCACTTTGATATGCTAATTACTCAAAATGGGTACGGGTACAAAACTTTCTCTTTGTGGTACAAAACGGTACAGAGCTAGTACAAAACTTTGGCATGAAAAAATTCAAAAGTGGTACAACAGCATTAACTGGAGTCACCACTTTGATATACTAATTACTCAAAATGGGTACGGGTACAAAACTTTTTCTTTGTGGTACAAAACGATACAAAACTAGTACAAAATTTTGGCATCAAAAAATTCAAAAGTGGCACAACAGCATTAACCTGGAGTCACCACGTTGGTATGCTAATTACTCAAAATGGGTACGGGTACAAAACTTATTTGTGTTACAAAACGATACAAAACTAGTACAAAACTTTGGCATCAAAAAATTCAAAAGTGGTACAACAGCATTAAACCTGGAGTCACCACTTTGATATGCTAATTACTCAAAATGGGTATGGGTACAAAACTTTTTCTTTGTGGTACAAAACGGTACAAAACTAGTACAAAACTTTGGCATCAAAAAATTCAAAAGTGGTACAACAGCATTAACCTGGAGTCTCCACTTTGATATGCTAATTACTCAAAATGGGTACGGGTACAAAATGGTATAAAACTAGTACAAAACTTTGGTATAGAAAAATTCAAAAGTGGTACAACAGCATTAACCTGGAGTCACCACGTTGATATGCTAATTACTCAAAATGCGTACGGGTACAAAATGGTACAAAACTAGTACAAAACTTTGGCATAAAAAAAATTCAAAAGTGGTACAACAGCATTAACCTGTAGTCACCACGTTGATATGCTAATTACTCAAAACGGGTACGGGTACAAAACGGTACAAAACGGTACAAAACTAGTACTAAACTTTGGCATCAAAAAGGTTCTAAATTCAAAAGTTGTACTACAGGTTAAAGGACGTCTAGCTGACTGGAATGGATAAGCTAATTTTTCTGCTCGAGAGTGTGATTGTATCTTGACGTTATGTCTCCCACGTTTAGTCAAACTTGGTCGCCTACACACTTTACGGTCTGGCACTAACTTCTTATCTCTCTCAGTTCTTGGAAAAAGTTTGCTTGCTGCCTTTACTGATTACCGGTCGCGGTCGACAGTCTCCCAATTGTTTAAACAAACCAGTAATTCTGCCAACCTGATGGCTGGAATCCACCAGTTTGTATAACTTTAGCAACGCCATCTATTTTGATAGCTGAAAGCTCAACACACCGCCAAAGAGGATAGGCAGGGCCTTAATCGTCAGTTGTCATCAAAATCTATTGATTGTATATAAAAAATTAGTTTAAAATAGTGACAGTGAATATAATAAGGTGTTAGAATAAAAAAATATTATCAAAAATAAAGTTTGGCGTTGTAGTTTCGAATCTATCCTCTACATCCAAAATTAAGTTATACCCCAGGATAACTAGAGGATCAAAGAATTTATTACGATAAGCGAATAATCGAGAACAGTGACGCATCGCGCGCAGTGAAGGGAGAAGCGCCGCCATTTTGATGTTATTTTGCTGCGTATCGAGATTTGCAATTAGTATAACTTTTGACTCGGAGAAGCTACGATGTTCGTTTGGATTTTAATCGTCAGCTGTCGTCAAAATCTATCGATTGTATATAAAACTTTAGTTTAAAGTAGTGACAGTGAATATAATAAGGTGTTGGAATAAAAAAATATTATCAAAAATCTATCTTATCATTAATAAATTTATAGTGTAACAAAAATATTATTTGTTTCCTTGCTTTCATCCTAAATACATATATAAAAATATTTTATTTAAAAAGTATATAACCAGTTACATAAACGTATTCACATACAACACACGGCAGTGTCCATGACACAGCCACACCCCATTTTTTTACATTTTTTTATTCGCTAGTACAAACCTCCACCTAACTAATTTTTTTCTATTCAATTAGATGTTTGTATATATATTTATTTTAATTCTAGTCAAATATAATAAATGGATTGTGTATATATTTATTTGCTATTAAATTGAAACCACCTCTATTTATATATTATATTGAACAATCTTTCTTTTATATTTAGTACCGAGGCCACTATTCCCAATATGTATAAATGTATATATATATATATTGTAAATATTCCCAGTATACTTTTCACTGTGTATAAATAAATATTCAATGTATACATATCATGATTGTACATATATATAGTATAAACTGTTATGTTTGTGTTTTAATGTCTAAACCCCCACCTCCCTCCTATCTTATAAATAAAAGTTAATATAACTTAAGAGCTCAGTCTCAAATACTATGGACAATTTTAAACATCCATTTTCGGCCATCAAAAGTGGCCCTTTCGGCTGTTGAAATTCACATTTTGTAGCAAACTTTAACCGTCACTTGGACACAATGGGTGACGTTAAATTTGATAAAATCACATGGTATTATGCTTAATGTCAACCGGGATTCAAACAAGACAGGGCTAGTCCCCGCGTCATATTCTCTAAGGGTTTGCTGGAAATGGATGACATCTGTAATGACTCTCCGCAACTGATTACCATGGACAACCTGATGCGTTAAGCCAAAGAAGTGGTCGTGATCGTTTCACCAAAGGATGTCACCATCAAAATATTAGCGTCATGTACCTTACACAAAATATATTCCACCAGGGCAAGGGCCAAAGAGACATTTCCTTAAACGCACATTATATCGTACTTTTTAAAAATCCCAGGGATAAAGCTCAGATTCAACCTTTTGCACGTCAAGTCTGTCCTAAAATTCCCCGTATTTTACAAGAGGCTTACGATGATGCTACAAGTACTCCTCACGGGTATATATTATTAGATTTCAAACAAGGTACACCAGAATGGTTCAGATATAGAACCCACACAAATGTCGGCTGCTGCGTGTACCTACCACGCAAAAGCTATAAAAACACTGACACTCCCCGATTACAGATTATTTCATAACCATGAGTCCCAAACTGCTAAAGCGGGGCCCATTGCTACGTACGATGTATCGCATGAACCTGCAGCAACGTGTCACCTTGCTGAAAACGGCAGACAAGAAACTGATTCACTCGGTTTGTGAGTGTACCTACAACGCTTTAAAAGGGTGGGTGCTGTTGAAAAATGCACAGAAGAAAAGGTTACGTTCTCACAAGCAGATGTTGCGCAAGCTGGTCGAACGAGGAGAGTGCTGGACGAAGAAGAGACGACTACTCGTTCATAAAGGAGTAGCGTTCTTTCCCTTACTTTTAGCCACTTCAATTAGCGAATTCCTCGGTTCCTTATTCCACAAATAGATAGTGGAACACACGAAAAAGATGATATTTATTTCCCCGGAAACATCACACCGTTACGAGCAACTCCACCAAGAAGTTGCATCGGCCACAAACCTAATGGTCTCCGAGTTGTACAAGGAAATGGAAAAATTTCTTGCTTCAAAACTTGACGACAAGTTTAAATGGGCTCTATACCGACCAGTGCTACAGCGCTATCTACACTTTAGTCAACACCCTCAGCCATCTGAAAATACCACTACCAACAACACCAACACTACACCCCATGAAGTGTCTGTAATTCACATCCCTGCTGTACTGAATACTGTACCAACACCAGCACGTAAAAAACCTGAACATTTACTAGAACATATTATTTCCCGAAGCGGTATTCTTGGGACTCAAACGGTGAAATGAGTATCCACGAGACGCCTCTCCATGTAATCAATATTGTGGATTTAGTCAACGATCTGGTCAGAGCAAGAAGACACAGCAAACCGTCGGGGTTGTGATTTTCTCACGGCGCTGCAAAAAAGAAACGTTTCGAAAGAATTGATTTTAAATCCGAAACGTTTGGCACCCATTAGAGATCCAACGCCCATACCACAACCAGTTACACCATCGCAACGCCCTAAGAAGAAACTGAAGAGGGTGGATGAAAACTGGTGGCTGCCGTTCCAAGCTTAATGGCCCGTTTAACCGGCATCTACTACGGCCCTTCTCATCCTACAGGTTTACAGGGCGGAGTCGTTCATAAAGCTGTCCAAGAAAGATCCCTAAAAAGTACGAGAATGGCTTCGTACACAGAACGTTTATAGCATACACAAACCGGTGATAAAAACGTTTCCACGCAATAAGTACGTGGTGTCAAACATTGACGATCTCTAGCAAGCCGATCTCAAAGATATACGAAGTCTCTGAAAATACAACGACAATGCAGTGTACTAGCTCACCGTCATCGACATGTTTAGCAAGATGGCCTGGGAGAGGACACTTCCATCCAAGACGGGTAGCGTCATGAGAGACGCATTTCAGGACATTTTCAAAGAAAGTGGCCGTAAACCTCTAAGTTTACAGATGGACAAGGGAACAGAGTTCACGGCACGTCTAGTCCGAAAATTTCTCAAGCAAGAAGGGGTGCATTACTACACCACTCATAATCCGGACGTAAAGGCAAGCATTGTGGATCGATTCAATAGAACTATGAAAGGACGCATGTGGCGCTATTTTACCAAAAATAACACGTATCGGTATGTGGACGTACTCCAAGAACTACTCGACGCTTTCAACGTGCAAAACATTCAAGTATCAAGATGGCACCTGCCGACGTCACTGCAACTAATGTGCTTCATTTCAGAGATAATCTGTACTTCAAAAGGCATCCAAACTTGAAAAGTAAGCCAAAAATAAAAGTTGGTGACATGGTGCGTATTAGCAAATACAAAATGCTTTTGAAAATGGCTGCAAATCAATTGGAGCGAAGAGATTTTCAAAGTCATCAGTGTCGTGTTGCGATAACCACTCATCTACAAACTGACAGATATTGATGTCGAGGATGTGGAGGGAACATTTTACGAAACCCTAATTTCAACATGTACGTTTTCCCAAGACTTTTAAAGTTGATAAAATACTACGTATCTAGGGTAAAGGCACCAGAAAGAAAGTGTACGTGCAGTGGAAAGGTTACACCGCCAAGTTTAATTCTTGGATTCCTGACAGTTATGTCTGCGCCCTACCAGTGTACACGTTCAGGTTTGAATATCGACCTGATCATCTACATCATCCTGTCAAAGTAGGCCTAGCACAAACAGCACACCACTGGTTGCTACTTAAAAGTTTTACTCAAATGTATGTTTAATTCAAATGTTTTTATTTATTGGAAAATTAGATAGTCTTGGTCAAATTAATAAATCATAATTGAAAGAAAGCAATATTTTAATGATGATTTTAAAAAGAAACTGTGTGCGTACAAAGTTTTTTCGAAATTGGATAATATAAATACTATTAAAAATATCAGAGCAACACTATTACGTTAATACTGGTCAAAATAAAATAGGTCAAAGTATGGCCTAGTAAAATAACAATATTTTAATAATTGTATTAATGAGTAATGACAATACACTTTGTATAAATTTTATTTTTATTATAGATGTCCCTGAGCTGGTTTATATGATTAATAGGTTTTAGGTCATATAACTTTAAATAATATGTAAAACTCAGTGGTTTTTAACCCTGGGGTCACGGCGTGTTTAGGGTGGAGTTGTAATGTTTTTGAGGTTTTAGCTTTATAGTTATTTTTCAGTAATTAAATGACTATAGGGATGTTCAAAATTAAAATAGAAACGTAAGCAGTTAAAAATATAAAAGCTCTTAAGTTACTGCTCAGGTTTATTTTAGTTATCCAAATCTGGCCATAAGCTTACTTCTGTTTGGTTGAATGGCGCCGCTAGCTCAACTTCCGAAATACCAAATAGGCTCATTGATTATCTTTTATGATCTTTTAGTCCCTTTTATATAAACATTTGTTAAGAAATTTAATATATTTAAAACAAAAATCGCTGAGAAAGCGGGTTTAACATTACGTTTCTTTGGTTTGGTTTGTTGGTGAAGGGGAAGTCAGAATTCGAATACCAGCCGAATGTACTAAGAGTGATTTTTCAAAATTACTTTATCATCTTCCTCTAGGAAAATAAAGGTAAATTTCCTTTTTTAATCATACCTTACCTCACTGATGTAAATAAATGTGGATATGTCAGATGGGTAAAAATTAGTGAAAAGTTTAATCTATAAACTCGGATCTGAACGCTTGGAAGTTTTTGGATAACTATGGTTACCATTTTTAAATACTTCAATAGGCCTAAATTTTAATAAAGTTCAACAAACCAATATTTTAATATTAAAACCCAATTAAAAAAGGCTAACTTTGAGAGGCGTAACGACAATATTTTTATTACGTTTGAAGCATGAAAGATGACCAAAATCGTTTATTTATAAGTAGTGTTATTGGTGTATGAAATCAACTTAACCCCGACGCTGATTGGCCGAGACAGGTCACGTGACCACGCCTCCTGCTCTCTGATTGGCTGTTATTTTCCCCCACCCCTGACCTACTTTCCTCTGATTGGCTGAGCCATTCCTTCCCACCCCTCCAGGCCTTCCCCCTCCTCCTGACCCTCCTCCCCTCCGGCCGTCCAACCACGTACATGTTGGTGAATAATTATTGTTAATTGATTATTGTTAATTAGGAGTGTTGGAGTTTTTTATTCACGGTGGCCTTGTTGGTTCTTGTTTAATTGGTCAGAGTTTTATTAAGGCGTTCCTCGCGCCATGGCTGCTGAGACCCTTCTCTATCAAAGGTAGTATGGGGGATGTTGGAGTTTTTATTCATGGCTGCCACACTGGTGACACCCTTCTCTATCGAGCTTCAGTCGTGTAATGCCGTTTTAACTTTCTCCTTCACCCCGCTGTTGGTTTCCCCCCCTCCCCCCTACAGGCTGCAAACCACGTACATGTTGATTCTTGCTTAGAGACGAGTTGAGACAAGAATAGCCGTTTTCTAGCAGGTGTGCTCAAACCCTTTCCCACAGCTTTCACTTCCCACCACCCCCCTCCTGGCACCAGGTTGGTGGGTCATCAATACGTATTGAGACAAGAATAGATATTAAGGTCATCGGGGTGCCATATTGGCGGCAGGCGAGTTGAGACAAGAATATATCGTGACCTCAGAGCTGTTTTCTAACAAACGTCAGGTGTGCTCAGCCCTTTCCCCCTCAGCTTTCACTCCCGGAATTCACCCCACAGAGCTGAACGGTGATGCGAAAATTCTGGTCCCACCCCCGCCACAGAGCCTGTCATGAACAAAGGGAGTCGCTGCCCTCGCCATAAAAACTTCACCCAACGTGCTATTGATGTTCTTCCTTGAATGCCGTCACAAACACTTTGTAAATAACTAGGTGGGGAAAGCTAAAAAAAATGTGTTTTCATTGAAGTACGTGTACAAACCCTCCTACTATACTAAATGGCTCTACAAGTTTAGTATGGAAAAAAATTATATATTATTATTTAGAGAGAATTTTAAAAAACGCGTATTAATTAACTTAATTTGGTTTTGAAATCACGGAAAAAATTAAAGTATTGGTAAATGAAATATAAAAAGAGTAAAATTGTGTGTTTATTAAATGCAAAATAAAAGAGGTTCGGAATTTTTTCAAGTTTAGTTTATAAAACGCCTATTAAATAACTTAATTTTGAAATACTAGAATAACTCGTAGGTCTATTCATACGTAAAGTCTGCAACTTTCACATGTGGTATAATTATATCATCTATACTTATACAATAATATTATTAAAATAGTGGCATGTTATCAATTTTAGAAGCAAAATAATTTTTTTGTTTTAAAGACCCATTTATACATGCTAGTATACAAAATAAAAGTGGATCGGAGTTGTCTCCACGCAAATGCGGGTTAACTTCCTCTAAATCAACCTTCCCAAGATGAAAAAAACCCTATATTAATTATCTTAATTTTATTTTGAAATTGCCGAAAATCAATTTTCCCCAACAGACATCCTTACATGTTAATCGCAGCCTCTATTATTTATAAACACTAAAGTAATCACATCTCCTGGAAAAAAACACCTATATTAGTTACAAAACTAAAATAATCATATCTCCTAGAAAAAAGCCTCTATTATTTATAAACACTAAAGTAATCACATCTACTGGAAAAAAACCACCTATATTAGTTATAAAAAACTAAAGTAAGCACATCTCTTGAAAAAACGTCTAACTAATGTAAGCACATTAAAGTAAACACATCTCCTGGAAAAAAAAAACACCTCTATTAGTTAAAGCTAAAATATGCACATCTCTTTGAATAAATACCTCTATTAGTTATAAAAACTAAACTAAGCACAACTTCTGGGGGAAAAATCCCACCTCTATTAGTTAAAACTAAAGTAAGCACATCTCTTGGAAAAAATGTATCTATTAGTTATAAAAACTAAATTAAGCACATCTCCTGGGGGGAAATAAATCCACCTCTATTAGTTAAAACTAAAGTAAGCACATATCCAGGGAAAAAAGTCTCTATTAGTTATAAAACTAAACTAAGCATATCTTTTAGAAAAACTGCCTCTATAAGTTACAAAAACTAAAATAAGCACATCTCCTAAGTAAACGCCTATTATTTATAAAAACTAAATGTGTTCACGCCTAATAGAAAAACTCCTCTATTAAGGATGAAAACAGAAATAAATATTCTACCAAATGCTTTCAATAATTTAAAAAAAAACACTAAAACTTACTAAGCATACGCCTCCTACTTAACTATTCGTATCAAATCATTTTATCAAAGTCATAAATGCCAAAGAGTTCCAAAACATTTGTCAATACATTCTCAAATTAAAATATCTACATCGGTATTTAAAGATTTTCCTCTTCATTTGAAACACACGGATATTCAAATTATCTAACAGGATAAGTTTGTTGTATATTGGGCCACAACTCTTTGCTCATTGGTTTATACTGACTGGCCTTCAAAGTAATTATAATTCTTTCAAAGGTTGTAGCTTTTATTTTTGGATATGTCCATCACGAATCCACCATTTTGGTCTCAGTACATGCTATTAAAAATAATAATTTCATACTTCCGAGTACACACCGAATATTACTTCATGCAATTCATATGATAATATAAAATAGTTTACAACTCCCATTCAATACTACTAAATAGACGAATGACAATCAAATGTATTTTAAGCATTCCAAAACTCATTCTCAATTCGTTCTCGTCTGCCCTAACCAGGCACACAGGGATAAACGAGTTGGGGGAGGACGATTTATGGTATTGGCCGTCGTAAACAGTAAGATTATAAAGCTGACTCGCCAAGTGGAGTGCCCGCTGTTCAATACAGGGTGTTTGGAAAATAAGTAAATATATTAGTTTGAGACACTATACATTTATTTAAAATTCACTCTCGTCAACGTGTTCACTATACTATATTTAGTACCACGTTCTGATATCCGCTCGGGCTACACGCCAAGACCTAATGCAATAATTACACTAGAGTGTTAGGTATGAGGAAGCTTGAATTTTAGAGATGTGACCGCATTTGCGTGTAGGAAGATTGAAAAATCCAGTGACTCGCCAAGTGGAGTGCCCGCTGTTCAATACAGGGTGTTAGGAAAATAAGTAAATATATTAATTTGAGACACTATACATTTATTTAAAATCCACCCTCGTCAACGTGTTCACTATACTATATTTATAATAGTACCACTTTCTGATATCCCCTCGGGCTACACACCAAGACCTAATGCAATAATTACCCTAGAGTGTTAGGTATAAGGAAGCTTGAATTTTAGAGGTGTGACCGCATTTGCGTGAAGGAAGATTGTAAAATTCATGGGGGAAAAATACCATAAGTACATGTGACAGGTATTCGAATATCGAACTCTCCCCTCATTAGTAGACTTGTCTAATTCGAAAGTGAAGACTTGGACCAGTGGTTCTTAAAGAAATGAAATTATCAACGTTATGCTAGTGTTGATAAAAAAGATTAAAAGTAGTTTCATTCAATTATAATTTGTTTAATTAGATAAGAGAAAAAGGTTTTTGTTTATCTTTACAAAGACCAAAATGACGTACATACAATCAAAGAGTTGAGTGATTATTAATGTTAAATCTGAGCTTGTCGTTTATTAAACAACATTTCAATTCGTGGTTTCCAAACTATCCAGAGTGAAGTAGCCCTTGCAAAAAAAAATACATGTTGGAGTATTTATAAAAAATGTTCACATTAATATTATAAACATTCAATAACAACAGTTAAATTTTACCGTTATAAAAGTAAAAAGCAAACGGAAAAGATCACAAGTTCTGGCTGTTCCTTTGTTCAGACTAGAAAAATTGTCACGGAGCACAGTTTGAAAAATGTTGCAATTGTGGACAAACACATTCGTTTCCCAAACATAACCAATACTGTCTATTGACTGAATCGTGTAGATCTCTCTCTCTCTCTTGTTTGTTTTCTTCGCTCTCAATGACCGTTTATAACCTAGAGAGAGAAACCTGCCCGAATATCTTACAGCCATTATTAACGGTCTAAGTTGACAGCCTGGAAAAATTGTTCAATTCCCCCCTCCCTCCCCTCAGCATAAACGAAAATACTGGTTTAGTCTTTAAAATAACTGCCCTGTACATGATCCAATAAATGGTCCCAGGTTCAAAGAAAGAAAATTATAATTGTCAAATATTCAAGCAGAACTTTAGTGTCTGTATAGTAAACGCCTGGTCCAGGGTTCATTTCCTGTACAAAGGCAGAAAATTATAATCGCCCCTTTAAACTTTATTAAACTCACGGCGTGTGTTGTGGAACAAAACCCCAACCGCTTCGTGTGTGTATATAGGTTTTCTATTCTCCCTCCTTGCACTTCCTCAAGAACAGTATTTATTATGTCAACAAAATATAGCCTCTA
Organism: Timema cristinae; assembly: GCA_039000515.1. Taxonomy (NCBI): domain Eukaryota; kingdom Metazoa; phylum Arthropoda; class Insecta; order Phasmatodea; family Timematidae; genus Timema; species Timema cristinae. Next base: position 73,396 of record JBCFYV010000006.1, read on the forward strand.
ACATTAAACGATTTTTAATGTTGTATTTAATATTACTCAGGAATTTATGGGGGCGAGTTTTTTTTCGGAGAAAGCCTATATGTACGCGGTGTCAAGGGACACTAGTTCGAATCCGTACAGGCGGTGAAAATGAGATATTATCCTACGGGGGACCTGCATAGTAAACGCATGGTCCAGGGTTCATTTCCTGTACAAAGGTGCTGCGAGTACTCACGACAAAGAGTGTGAACAAACAACAGTTTGAGAAGTACAGTCTTAGACTGCACGGCCAACAAAGCGGGTTCCATTTTTATTAATGTTCAGCACGCTTATAATAAAGATTACTAATTATTTTAAAAAAGGATGGTATAGTTTCCATTTCAAAATATAACTGCACTAGTTACATATGCTCCCTTGAGAATATAAATTTTTGATAATACTTAGGTATAGAGCCGTTTACCTGCAGATCATGAACACCCCCTACCCCCCCCACATTAGCCATTCCTGCGCGATTTATCATTAAGAACAATACCACGGGTCAACCTAAGAGGGAAAGAGACAGAGGATGCGAAACTTCATTGAATACAAAAAAAACTTTAGTGCATTCAATCTAGAATTGAACCCTGACCTCTAGGATATCAGTTAAACACACTAGTGCATCAGCAGTTATGCAGGTACCCATCTTAACGAGCGTTATCAAAACAATTGAGTGGCTTATACGTGCATCAAGCATAAGATAAGAGAGAAAAAAAACGACTTGCATCCTTGATTGTTATCATCTTCAACATAAAAACAACAGAAGAGCACATAGCAGACTTTACCTGTTAATAAAATTATTTGTAAGTTGTTTTACAAGTGAAGTTTAACCCCCTTCAAGAGAATTAGCTTCGAATACCAATGCGGTCAAAGAAACTGTTTTTAGATGAAGTGAAAACAGGTGTAGTTAGAATGATTCAAAGGTACGAAATGCAGGTCAAAGCAGTTATAAAATTTATAGTCTTAAGCATCAGGAAAAAAACTCAATAATTTAAACAAACACATAACAGTACTAGTTTATTTAAAAAAATCAATAATGCAGATACAAATTTAAATTCTTTATACAACTTTAAAGTATTTCCGGGAATAACATATAGAACTATTCTTAACCTTTGATTTAAATAAAAATAAATATATGATTATAATGTGATTGAAACGATGCTATTTAAGAAATTGCGATTTGATATTTTGTCATTAAAGTAAATAGTAATTAGTGTGACGTGGTTTCATACTAATGAATATGATGTGATTTTAGTTCTTTCACTCTAGACAGTTCCACTGACATACCATTTTTCAAAGATTTGAATTTTTTTTCATATTTTTTTCTGCATGAAAACAAGCATATTTTTTATATTTTTTTATGAACCCGGGTTTATTTTTTATATATTTTTTATTTGCCAGTACAGTCTTCCGCCTACCTGATTTTTTTCTAGTCAATTCTAGTCAAATGTTTGTATATATAGTTATTTTCTTTCTAATCAAATATAATAAACTGATTTTATATAATTTTATTTTAAATCTATTCAAATATATTTATCATATTTAGTACCGAGGCCACTATTCCCCCTATTTTGTAAATATTCACAGTATACTTTTCACTGTGTGTAAATAAATATTGTAAAAAACCAGCAAATAAATATATATTATAAATATTCACAGTGTACTTTACACGGTGTGTATACTTTTTTGCTTGTAAATAAATATTGTAAAAATTGTTATGTTTGTGTTTTAACGTCTACACCCACACCTCCCTCCTATCCTATAAATACAAGCTCATATAGCTTATAATCTCAGTATCAAACATTATGGACAAGTTGAAACAACTATTTTCAGCCATCATAAACGGCCCTTCCGGCTGTGGAAAGTCCCATTTTGTAGCAGACTTTATCCGTCACCTGGACACAATGTGTGACGATAAATTTGATAAAATCACATGGTATTATGCTTTATGGAAACCGGGATTCGAACAAGACGGGACAAGTCCCCACGTCATATTCTGTAAGGCTTTGCCGGAAATGAATGACGTCTGTAATGACTCTCCACAGCTGATTATCCTGGACGACCTGATGCGTGAAGCCAACGAAGTGGTCGTCGATTTTTTCACCAAAGGATGTCACCATCAAAATATTAGCGTCATGTACCTTACACAAAATATATTCCATCAGGGCAAGGGCCAAAGAGACATTTCCTTAAACGCACATTATATCGTGCTTTTTAAAAATCCCAGGGATAAAGCTCAGATTCAACACTTTGCACGGCAAGTCTGTCCTGAAAATCCCCATGTTTTACAAGAGGCTTGCACTGATGCTACAAGTACGCCTCACGGCTATATATTGTTAAATTTAAAACAAGGTACACCAGAATGGTTCAGATATAGAACCCGCACCGATGCCGGGTGCTGTGTGTACCTACCACTCAAAAGCTATAAAAACAACGACACTTTCCGCTTACAGATCATTTCATAACCATGAGTCCCAAAGTGTTGAAGCAGGCCCCTCTACTACAAGCGATGTATCGCATGAACCCTCAACAACGTGTCGCCTTGATGAAAACGACTGACAAAAAACTGGTTGAATCTGTTTGAGAATGTGCCTACAACACTTTAAAAGGGCGGGTACCGCTGAAAAATGCGCAGAAGATAAGGTTACGTGTTCACAAGCAGGTGTTGCGCAAGCTGGTCAAACGAGGAGAGTGCTGGAAGAAGAAGAGATGACTACTCGTTCAGAAAGGAGGAACGTTCTTGCCCTTACTTTTAGCCCCTCTAATCAGTGGGGTCCTCGGTTCCTTATTCAACAAGTAAATAATGGAACACACGAAAAAGATGATATTGGTGTCCCCCGAAACTGTACACCGTTACGAGTAACACCACCAACAAACGGCGTCGGCAACAAATCTAGTGGTCTCCAAGTTGGACAAGGAAATGGAAAAAATCCTCGCTTCAAAACTTGACAACACGTCTAAATGGAATTATACCAACAAGTGATACAGTGCTATCTACACTTGAGCCAACACCCTCTACCAACTGAAACCGCCGCCACCATCACCACAACCCCTGAAGTTTCTGTACTTCCCCTCCCGGCTGTACATAATACTGTAGCAGCACAGGCACGTAAAAAAGCTTAACTTTTACTAGAACATATTAAGTCCCGAGGCGGCATCTCTTGGGACTCAAACGGAGAAGTGAGTATTCAAGATACGCCTCTCCGTGGATCCAATATTGTGGATTTAGTCAATGATCTGGTAAGAGAAGAAGACACAGTGAACCGTCAGGGTGGCGAGAGTTTCTCACGGCGCTGCAAAAAATAAACGTTCCGAAAGAATTTATTGTAAACCCGAAACGTTTGGCGCTCATTAGAGATCTGACGCCCGTACCACAACCACTTACACCGTCGCAGCGCCCTAAAAAGAAGAAACTGTAGAGGGTAAATGAAAACAAGTGGCTACCGTTCAGAGCTTAATGGACCGTTTAGCCGACATCTACTACGACCCTTCTCATCCTGTAGGGTTTGCAGGGGTGGCGTCGCTCATAAAGGCATCCAAGAAAGATCCCGAAAAAGTACGAGAATGGCTTCGCACGCAGGACGATTATACCCTACATAAACCGGTGCTAAAAAAGTTTCCACGCAACAAGTATGTTGTGTCAAACATTGACGATCTCTGGCAAGCAGATCTAAACGACATGCGAAGTCTCAGAAAATACAACGACGGTGCAGTTAACTTGCTCACCGTCATCGGCGTGTTTAGCAAGATGGCATGGGCGAGGACGCTACCATCCAAGACGGGGAGCGTAGTGAGAGACGCCTTTCGGGACATTTTTAACCAAAGCGGCCGTAAACTTCTAAGTATACAGACGGACAAGGGGACAGAGTTCACGGCACGTCTAGTCTGGAAATTTCTCAAGCAAGAAGGCGTGCATTACTACACCACTCATAATCCAGACGTGAAGGCAAGCATCGGAGAATGGTTCAATAGAACTCTAAAATGACGCATGTGGCGCTAGTTTACCAAAAATAACACGTATCTGTACGTGGACGTCCTCTAAGATCTAGTCAGCGCTTAATGGTGAAAAACATTTCAGTATCAATATGGTGCCTTCCGACGTTTCAGAAACTAATGTGCTTCAAGTCAGAGATAATCTGTACGGTAAAAGGCGGACAAACCCGAAGCCTAAAATAAAAGTCGGTGACACGGTGCGTATTAGCAAATCCAAAATGCTGTTTGAAAAGGGCTACGAAAGCAATAGGAAAGAAGAAATTTTCAAAGTCAGCAGTGTCGTGTTGCGACAACCTGTCGTCTACAGACTCACTGATCTTGACGGTGAAGAAGTGGAGGGGACTTTTACGAACCTGAATTGCAGCGCGTACGTCTCCCTGAAACTTTTAAAGTTGATAAAATAGTACGTGTCAAGGGTAAAGGCACCAGAAGGAAGGTGTACGTGCAGTGGAAAGGTTACCCCGCCAAGTTTAACTCCTGGATTCCTGCCAGCTACGTCAGTGCCCTACCATGAAGGACCAGTTTTAAATCACTTTGCCGAGCGACAGCTCTATGAGATATTTCCCGAAATATACGTTCACGAATTTCACCACGCAACTTCCTTACCGTCTTACACTCGAGGGCAGGTGGGAAGCCGCTCTGGCTGAATTTCAATATCCTTGTTCTTTCACCACCATACCCGAGGGTCAAAATATTGAATGGTACAAAAGGGTGGACGCTAACGGTGTGGAACAAATATTCAAGGATCATATTCCTGCTGGAAACTACAGCACTATCCAAAAATTGATCAAAGCTCTAATGACATAGATACGTTTCAAGGGAATTCCGGAGCTGTATTCAAGTACACAAGCCTCAACAAAAAAGTGGAAGTTATCTCTACACCAGATATACAGCTGCTGAGTCTATCAACCCAACTAAACCTACAGCTCGGTTTCGATCCTCAGACTAATCTGATCAAAGTACCAAAGTCTCCGTACGCCGCCAATATTCTACTAGGCCTGGCCTCGCAAATGTACATCTACACGGATATCGTCGAACCGCAGCTCGAGGGTGACATTGTGGCACCGCTGTTACGTATCGTTGGTATCAACTACGTAAAATATCTCTACGGCATACATAAGACAGTTAGCTACGTCCCGTTGCACTACATGCCGGTGCTTAGAAGGGAAATTGAAAGCTTGGAAATCAATATAAGAACCGACACGGGTGAACCTGTACCATTCGATTTTGGAAAAGTGTGCGTGAAACTTCATTTTTGACGCTGCTCAACATGAACTGTCCCTACCAAAGATATTAGGTCAACCAGGTTGGAACACAAATATCTTCGATCTACCATGGTGTTTCCTATCAGTGAGGGCATGGGATAGGAAGTTTTTTCAGCGGCCTTTTCAAAAGCATCGTACCATTGCTGAGAAGCGGCGCTAAAGCCATCGGAAAACAGGCGCTTCATACGGGTATCGACGTGCTCTCCGACGTTGACAACCAACGGCATCCTTTCAAAGAGGCCCTACGGCATCGTTTCGGTGAGGCTGGAACAAACCTGAAACGCAAGGCAGAACAGAAGATCAGCACGCTGATGACTGGCTCAGGCTATAAAGGCCATCGTAAGAAGCAACGATGTCATTCTAAGTTCATCACCCGACGAATAAAGATCAAGAAAGAAGCTAAAGATATGTTCAGTTAAAATGTCATTTCTACACCCCCAGTCCTGCGAGTGTACCAGCAGCGAACTCGATCTCTTTTCTGTGCCACCCACTCAAACCAGTCTTGAAAGTGGGCAATGGTTCCAGTACAAACCTGTCTCTTCCCTCAACGATGATTCACCCATCGAATTCACCGTTACCGGACAAGGCGGGTTCTATATCTATTTGTCACAGATTATGATCTATCTCAGGGTGGCCATCATGAAACCCGATGGTGGCGCGTTCACATAGGTGGATCAGATCGCTCCCGTCAACAATTGATTGCATTCTCTATTCACACAGGTGGACGTGTTTTTAAACCAAAAACTAGTCTTACCGCCCAGCAACACGTATGCCTACAGAGCGTACATTAAGACACTGCTCAATTACAACAGCGAAGCGAAAATAACGCACTTTACTTGTGGTCTGTGGTTCGCAGACACCCCCGGAAACTTTGAGGAGGCTAACGCCGGCCATAAAAGGATTTGAGGCCCGTTGCAGTCTCACCACAAAAAGTAAGACGGTGGATATTTTGGGGTATCTACACGGTGAAGTGTTTAACCAAGAGAAATACCTTTTGAACGGCGCCGAACTCAGAGTCCAGTTGGTCCGATCCAGAGACGGGCTTAGTCTTATGGCGGTCCCTGAAATCCCTCACTTTAAGGTTCACATTGTTGAAGCAGGCCTTCTAGTGAGGCGTGTCAAAGTAGCACCTTCTATACTGTTGGCACACGCCAAAGCTATAAACGTCAGTCCTTAAAGTATCCCATCAACCGTGTGGAAGTAAAAACACTCACTATTCCTACGGGCGTGCAAGGGAAATCGCTGGACAACTTATTCACCGGCCAGTTACCCAAACGGTGCATCGTGGGATTTGTGTTAAACACAGCGTTAAACGGAGATGCCACCAAGAACCCGTTCAACTTTCAAACCTAAGGCATGAACCATTTCTCACTGTACGTGGACGGGGAACAAGTACCGTCGAAACCGTTACAGCCCGATTTTTCAAACAGACACTATGTCATGTCCTACCACACACTGTTTTCTGGAACGGGTATCCATTTCATGAACGAGGGTAGTGACATCACACGAGAAGCCTTCCCCAAGGGATACCATCTCATGGCTTTCGATCTCAGACCTAATCTGTCTGCCCACATGACATAGCTTTGGAATTTGACGTGACACGGATCTCTGAGCATCGAAGTGAGCTTCACCCGTGCTCTCACCAAAACCGTCAACTGTATCATGTACGGGGAGTTTGCCAACATCATCACCATTGACAAGGACAGAAACGTCGTGATCGATTATGGACGTTAATATAAACGTCTTCCCGCCCCTTACCCCTTCATTTAAGCTATGGATGTCATTGTGGATTTCCAGAGCTTCATCGACGACAACAAAGAGTTTATCGTCAAGGAACTGAGTGTTTTATCTGTATGCGGCACATTACTTCAACATTGGGTGTTAAAACCTCCATACGCTATCGAAGAACTTTCCACCGATGCCAGAAAGAAATCCGACTATATAGTCAACAACCTGCACGGTATCACCTGGGATTACGGTGATGTGGATTACAGCCTACTCGAATCCCTCATCTCCCGTGCCACAGCGCGTGCAGAAACCGTCTACGTCAAGGGGTCAGAAAAGAAAAAGTTTCTAGTCAAATACACGTCTTCACCCATCGTAGATCTGTACGACAGAGGTTGTTCGTCACTGAAAACACTTAAATTGGGCCGCACCATGTGCATGGCACATAGTTCTGTATGGAATTTCTGCTCTGCCTCTATCGTCTGGGGACTTCGAGACTGGATGATTGAAGATGGACACGCACACCATAAGACGTGCGCTGAAAACAAGTCCGTGGTTCCGTTCTGTACGTTCGAGTGTTTTTCCTGCTGATCAACTACCCGCAAGAATAGCTCAACCCGCCGCTCTAGTCATTAACACCGATCCACACACCAAACCTGGGACGCATTGGGTCGCCATCTTTATCGACAAGAAAGGCGTGGGAGAATACTTTGACAGTTATGGTTTACCAACGCGTATAAAGACACATCTGGCATTTATACGCAAAAACACTTTTCGCACGTCCTATAGCAAACTACAACTTCAAAGCATCGCCTCAGACGTTTTCAGTCATTACTGTCTCATGTACCTTCTCTATCGCGCCCAGAACATTCCGCTGAAAACTTTCCAAAACCTATTCTCGTCCACCAATCATACAGCCAACGTCACTAAGGTGGTGAGATATTACAATAGATTTTTCAAGACTGTAGGGGCATGTCGCCCTTCAAGAGGCAGTGTCCAGGCGGCGTGCTTCTATAAAAGGGGCGTCCCGGTGGTTTACCGGCCATAGCCACCGAAAATCATGGAAGTTCAAGACGTTTGTGGTAGCAAAGCAAAGCCTGCGGAACCACTCGCCGTCACCAGTATTTTCAACACATTGTTCCCGCTGGATGGAGTCGACGCCAAGAGAGTCATTGTCGGCATGAGTGTCAAGGAAAACTTTACGCCCTATGTCCAGCTAGAAAAATGTGGAGGGAACTTCGCCGTGTTTAACCATACAAAATGGCAAGAAATGGGCACCTACAAGTCGGTCATATCAAAGTTTTTCACCAACACGCAACCTCCTCAGAAGATTAGTCTGACTAATCACGAAATCTCTCTGAGACGCATGTGCGGTGACCGTATGATCGTCATCAACGAGAAACAAGACGCCGGAATCAAACGGGTCGCCTATCTAGCACCTAGCTGGGTGCGTCTTTGTGAGGTGTGGGACCTCATCGACGTCGCCGTCGACCGACGAGACATGTGGTTGACACCCGTCGCGCGCTATTGCAACAATTTGATCGACACACTCGTCGTGGATGTATGCGACACGCTAACAGAATCGGCGGATGTCATCGACCTAGAACAACCTACGGGGGAAACGCACATCAAAAACCTGGATCTTATCAGTGCTACCTACTATACACGTCAAGTCATCGGTTTGGACTATCACATGTTGGATTGTGAACTAAAAACAATTTTACTAACGCATCTAAGAGACAATGTAGAAAAACGTATGAACGAATATATGCGTCATTCCTGTAAAAATGTATAATTGTGATGTTTAATAAATAAATATATATTTGTAATATCTGTGTTTTATTTACGAGTCCCAACTTGTCTTGTCTGCCCGACAACCCGATGCCCAGGGACAATATCTATTCTTGTCTCAACTTGTCTTGTCTGCCCGCCAACCTGGCGCCAGGGGAAAACCTGCTGCCCGGGTCAATGACCTCAATATCTATCCTTGTCTCAACTTGTCTTGTCTGCCCACCAACCTGGTACCAGGGTTGCGACATAACACGCGATGATTACGTAATTGGGAAAACCCAAGGTTATTGAGGTCACTTGTCGCCCCAGGCAGTCTGGCGTCAGGGTCACAAGGCAGGGTGAACCAATTACCACACTCTACCACCGACCACCATAGCGCAAGGTTCTACTGCTTGTTCCGGGTCAAAGCCTTGTGACATAAGAGCCAATTTTCATTCTATGCCTGTCAGCCGTAGCGCAAGCTTCGAGCCGATACGTCAAAGATTGTATTCCCATAAATAAACAATAATCAAGAACCAACATGTCAGGCGTACGCCAGCAATAAATAAAAAAATCTACAACACCTCTATCCTACCAATTAATTAAAAATAATTAATTAACAATCATTAATAATTAATCAGCAAGAACCAACATGTCCAGAGTTTGTTGGCTCTAGGGGAGGGGGAAAGTATGTCAGGGGCGGGGGGGAGCATGGTGGGGGCGGAAGGGGCGGAGCAGGGGGTGGAATAACAGTAAAAAGCACAGGTGTGACGTATTGGGCTAGGTGGCCATCCTATTTACTCTTGAGTCTTCCCTATACCATAACCTGTAGAAAGATTGAGTTCAATCTGGCCCGTCACATTTTTCAATATCAATATAGCAAAATTGTGTTTTCAACATTCGTTTAAGCTTTGTTTGTGCTCATATGTTCCCAAAAATTATTATTTATGCTCTAAATTTAGGCATGGTATAAAACATTTAATGTTTCGGGCTAAATTGAGACTTCCCTATACAATAATACGTAAAAAAATTGTGTTCAACCTGGCCCGACACATTTTGAGATATAAATGTAACAAAATTCTGTTTTCACCATTCATTTTTATTTCGTTTGTGCTCATATGTGCCCAAAAATGAACGTTAGTACTGTGAAACTAAGCCTTTTAGATAACATTTAATGACGGCGATCCAACTACAGTTCAAGCTAGCCCGCCACATATTGAAAACAAAACATAACAAAATTCTGTTCTCGCCATTATTTTGTGCTTTGTTTGTGCTCATATGTGCTTTAAAATAAACATTTGTGCTCTAAAATTAGAAAATATAGAAAACAGTTAATGTGGTTGGCTAGTTTGAGCTCTAGTTGGATCGCCTTCATTAAATGTTATCTAAAAAGCCTTGTTTCACAGCACTATAGTTCATGTTCGGGCACATATGAGCACAAACAAAATAAAAACGAATGGTGAAAACAGAATTTTGTTACATTGATATTTCAAAATGTGGCGAGCCAGCTTGTACTCTATTTTTCTACAGGTTATGATATAGGGAAGGCTCAACCTATTCCGACACATTAAATGTGAAATAGCATGCCTAATTGTAGAGCACAAATACTCATTTTTGGGCACATATGAGCACAAACGAAAAACAAACGAATGGTGGAAACAGAATTTTGTTACATTAATATTTAAAAATGTGGCGGGCCAGCTTGAACTCAATTTTTCTACAGGTTATGGTATAGGGAAGACTCAAGTTAGCCAGCTACATAAATTGTTCTCTAGATTTTCTAATTTTAAAGCACAAATGATCATTTTCGGGCACATATGAGGACAAACGGAGCACAATGGATTGACTTAAATAAATTTTGTTATGTTGTGTTTTTCAATATGTGGCGGGCTAGCTTGAGCTCAAGTTGGCCCGCCACATTAAATATTTTCTAAATTGGCCAGTTTCACAGCACAAATGTTCATGTTCGGGCACATATGAGCACAAATAAAGCACAAACGATTAGACAAAAAAAAATTCAGCAATGTGGCGGGCCAACTTGAGTTACGTGGCAAACAGGCTAAATCTTCTCTTTCTCTCTTCTCCGTCGCATTCTACAAGAGACTTTGAAAGGTCAGATTAGGCAGCAGTCCTTTCCTCCCTCCATTCCTAATAATAGCAAACGACCTTGAAGTAAAACATAACAAAAATGCATTGTTCCCCGGCAACTTTCCTTTGGTTCTTTTTCAAACCCACTAACATAATTTGTTTTGAGTTTCACGAGTTGTAGGTGGGCACCTCTGTCTTGCTTCATCCTTTGCTTTATATAGATTAAATAATGTATTGATTTGTCTATTTTTGTGTAAACTTTAGTGATATCTAGTTTTTTTATATGTATTTCATCTTCATTTTTGAAAGAAAGATTTTTAATATAAAATAATGAATCGAGGACAAAAATGTGCATACTGCGGCTGCTCAATTACACGGTGTACTGATGGTAATTTTTCCTAAATGTTTTCCCGCTATTTCCACGCAAACGAGGTTACTTCTCATAATTCTATCTTCCTTATACCTACCTTCTATGTGCTATTAAATGCGGAAAGCATTGACTGGCGTGAAGATACAATGAAAAAACAACACTACTAGAGCTTACTCTATTTACTTAAAAAAACATATTTTAGACAGTGAAAATACATCATATTCAAATATAACAAATGCAAATTTTTTTATAATTATAATTAATTTTAAACTTGAACTAACATTTTTAAGATAAATACTATACCTACTATATTGACTTAATAATATAAAATGAGAGACTCCTTTAACACACTGGCTCAAAAAGTATTCATTCTTAACATTATATATATAATCTAAACCTTTTTTAAAGGGTGTTGAACTAAAAGTTTAGTACCTTTTAATTAAATAAAAGCTAATGGGTATACTTTTGATTTTTTCACTTGACGAGAAAAAGGGGCATTATAAGTTCATAAACACCATTGAAATAACTATCATATTTAATTAATTAATTATATCTATGATAAAATGAACTCCCACTAAGCGTTTACTTAGAACCAGTGGCGCACCCAATGGGGTGGGTTAAACGGGGCACCTTCCCCCATGACCCCTAATAATTTCAATACAAACATACATTATTTACTTTATAACTAAAACATAAGACACAGAAGACGAGTCGGATACATAGGCTCCTTTTTAAGATTTGGTTTAAGACTTTATATTCAAAATACACACATATTAAAAGTGCCACTTATATTCTCATTTGAAAAAAGCACAACCATAATAGCTTCCATACATTGTATACAAGAAAATGTATATAGCTAGTAGCCACCATTCTGGTAATTAAGTTCGTTTTAGTTTTTAAGTTTCTTAACACAAGATATGGGTTATTACACCGAGGACCTCGCTTATAGAGACTTCACTCGCACCCCACCCAATTTCGGTTAAAATTAATACTAAAGTACTTCTAACTGACAAATCTACCAGAGCGTGTTATTCAACACATTAACATATATTAACTTAGACCAGGGGTTCTCACATTTTAGACCGTAGGAGCCTTTGTACAAGAAAAAATGAATGGCCGAACTCTCATAAAAATATTTACACTAGTATTATGATCATTCAATAAATACATTTAAATCTTAAAAGTATTTTATAATTTAATACTTGAATGAATATAAAAGAAGAACTACACTACACCCCAACCTCCGCGTCACCCAAAAACCAGTTATATTTTGAGTGCTATGACTTATGAGACCAGGTAGCTTACAGCGTTAATACCAACGTACCAGTTTTTTTATTTGTGTAGAGAGGTGTAATTTTTTTATCACATAATATAGAAATATTTTGTTAACAACACATAAACCGTACTAAATGTTGATTTCAATACACAGTCCGACACTTTATCTCAGTTGGTAGCGTGTTTGCATACTGAGCTAAAGGTCCTGGGTTCGATTCCCGGAATGTCCGAAAAACGTATCATTGGTTGACTGTGCTTTTCCCCTTTCACAATGATGAATTAACTGTCAGGGGGCTGGATGTTGTATTTGTTCTAGATTTAAGTTAGTTTGTCAGACTCTGAGGAAATAATTTACATTCTACGGTGTGTCTTTCGCTAGTTTTATATCGAGTGTCACTCATTGAGGGTGAACTGGGAAAGAGGGAAGGGTTGATAGGGTGGGGTATTACCATATTTTTCTCCCCTCCCTCTCCCCCCATCGAAATGTGCCTTCCTCCAGTTAGATAAACTTCCCTCTTATATACTTGAGTTTGAAGCTGAAAGATGGTTTGCATCAAACTTCAAAAAGATTCTATGACAATCTATTATTACTTCTAAATGCTTAAGGGACACCCCAAATAGCTTTTAGTGGCATTCCTTTTTCAAATATTTTCCACTGGCTTAGAGTCAATCCTCTAAAAACTCCTTAAAAATAGTGTTTTTACAAACTACCTTGCCCGACACTAATAAAGCTTCGCCGATACTCTTGATAGTCATCACAATAGTTTTTTTTTCATTGTAACTTACTACCCGTTTGAGTTGTACACATACATCAATTTACCCTAATGAACCAGCAATGAGGAAGGTAACATTTTAGATTGAATGTACCTACATTTGCGTATATTGAGATTGGGGAACTATTTTAGGGAAAAATACCCTTGTTACACCCGGCTGGAATTTGAACTTCAATCTTAGAAGACAACTTTATTTCCAACTGAGGGGGGGGCAGGTGGGGGGTATAGGTGGAGGACACACATATTATCTCCAACTTTGAGGGGGGCATATATCATTACCAACTTATATAACATAAATGTAGCTGAATATAATATTACCCTTTAAATATATAGTTTGACACACTCAGTTGAACATTAATATAAATTCAAAATTTTCACTATACTACAAATTGGTTTATGAATAGGCCTACTTACAAGAGGGTTATTAAATTTATATTGAAAAGTTAACACATAATTTAAGTGAACATTTACGTCACCAAATACCTTAATTCTTTCATTAACTTGCGTATAATATACATTTGTTCATGTACTACAATAAACTATGTTCTTGTACAAAACATATTTATGTGTGTCATACAGCCACGTGATTTATTAAATTTAGAATAATGTTTCTAAAGTATGTTTTAAGATGGCACAGATAACATAAAACTATATCCACCTTGTATGGGGGATTTCTCTTCCAGACTACTGTCCACATTAATGAAGCAAGATCAAATTGTTTAATAAGGTTATAAAATGCATATGTGAAATCTTGCAGTTAAGTAAACTATTTAAACAAATCATTAAATTCACTATAGAAGGGGACTTTTCCATAAAGTAAAACTATTGGGGGTGACATGTTTACCCGCCATGAAATCACTTACTATTTGTTTCGTAAATCTAATATAATGCCTAGATTCACGGGTGATATTTTCCCCTTGGATAACATTTTCGGAGACATCACAAATAAGGGCGATTTTAAGTTGCTTTTTTAAGGAAAGTACAGCAGTTAGGGTTGAAGGTCTTTCTTTCATATTTATCAGGTGAAAAAATGTTCTGAGCAAATAAAATACAAATCATGACTCCATTTTCCATCTCGTTCAGAAGGGAATACATCTTCATCTGACATCAGAATCTTTAGGGAAGTCATGGTGTATAACACCATATCTCTTAGATTACTTTAATTGCATACGGAACAACGCTTTCCCGGCATTTTCTTAGTATCGGTATGACACTTTTCGTAACCCTTCACGCATAAATAATAAGAAAGCTTACAATAAACATACAAACATTTACTATTCACATTGACTTTGGAAGCATATTTGACATAAATAAGAAGTTAGTAACGAGCGCACCCGCCTCGGTGGCGTAGATAACTAACGCGCTAGTCGAGTTGAGCTCGACTGCTGAGGACGGGGAGATCGAGGTTTGAATCTCGGTCGAGTTAACTGGTGGAGGTTTTTCCTAAATGGTTTTCCACTCTCCCTCCACGCGAATGCGGGTCCACTTCCTCTAATTCAACCTTCCCAATTCCTAATCCATTAGCGTAATTAGTACTTAGGCGTATAACCCGAACGGGTAGTAAGATGTGGTACTAAATAAATAATAAAAAAGTGCGGCACTACACAGTCACATGATCTGAACAGAAGCAAGCTTGGCTAGGTCTCGACCAGTCGTTACAGCAGCGCTGCGTGTTAGGGTAGAGCTGAATGCTGGCCGGTAAAGTGAACGAGCCTTCCCTACAACTCTAGTAGCCTTAGTATAAGGAAGGACCCATCAAGATGACCAAATAAATCTTAAAATTTTAAATTTCTCAGTGAGTTGAGTAATGGCGGGAGGAAGGGGAGCTGGGAGGTCAACATTTCCAAAACTAATATATTTGATTTACTTCTCTGTATTGTAAAGAATTTAAATTTATTAATTAGGTACGGGTAACAATACAAATATACATTTACATAATAATAATAATTATTATTATTTAAAATATCATTCTGAGAAATAGTGGTGATGGAGTATAATAGAGAAAAAAACTTTTTGAGATGAGAAAAAAAAATTTACAGATAAATAAAGATAAATCAAATCCCAGATATCCAAAATAACATTAGACTCTAAATTTCTCAAAGTGGGTTGGGAATGGGGGGTTCAAAATCTACAAAATTAATAGAAACTACTATATCTCAGTGCAGTGTCATTGAAAATTGAATTTTGGCATGCCCGTAAATGCACAACTCCAAATAACTAATAAGTCTGAACATGTTAAAATGTAACTCCATGAAATCAAGGGAGGGGCGGGGGGAGTTATAAAAAGAACTTTTATCTATAGTTGAAAATCGAAATTTGGCTGGCAGATAGAAGTACAACTATAGATAAAGAAATTATTCTTAAAACTAGGTGTTTAAATGGGAGTTAGAGGAATTGTAATTGGGTAGGAGAAGGGAAAATTTTCAAAAACCAATAGAAACAATTACTAACAGAACAATTTATTTGATATGCTGAGGTGCTTAGTACTAGAGTGATTCTTTCAAATTAATTCATGTTTAGTTAGTAAATTTAAACTATTTACTTTGTGTGTTCATTTCAACAATGTCTCCGCGTAAGCGAGCAAATATTGATGCAAAGATTGCATATATATTATTATATATATATTATATATATATAATAGATTTTACTTCTTATAGGTAGTAGTTAATTTGTGGCTTCATCAACATACAAAGTTCTCACCTCATACGTGTCTGAAATTGTATTTTTGGTAGTTTATATCAGGGTTTCTCAAACTGCGAAGCGCGAAGGGATTTCAGATGAGGTGTGAACCAATTTTTCACTTCCTTCGACTTGCTAAATTATGATTGACTAAAAACTTAATATTCTGTTTGGCCTATGAAGCAATTAAATTAATTATTATCTTACCAAACTTTAATATTTTTAATAAACTTCTACAAAGCTCTTATTAGAAAATAAAGAAATCAATTAAATAATAAATGTCTCATTTTTGTATTTTAACGTAAAAAAGTTATTTTATTCTACGAATAAGAGTCTTAACAATTACTTTTAATGTTCATATAAGGCTCAAGAGTATAGAGTTTGAGAAAACCTGGTTTAGATGATTTGCTAAAGATATGATAATTTACCCAGCTTAAATGTGAGTGAAGCCGTGGGCAAACTCGAGAAAGTTAATATGATTATAGAAAAAATGAATGATTGATTAATTCATTTAGCAAAATTAATAAACAAATATAACTTCTGTGCTGGCAGCCGGGGTTCAATCCTTGGTCCCGGCACAGATTTATCTGATTTCCAAACCCTTCCTTCACCTCTGACAAGACATCTTGTGAATGTGGGGAATGCCAGGCCACCACCGTGGTTCGGATTCCACGTTAAACTGTAGGTCCTTCATCTCATCTCACAATCACCCTACCATTACACATTAGCGTAAGTGCGTATAACCCAAACGGGTAGTAAGACGCGGTGCTAATAATAATAATAATAATAATAATAATAATAATAATAATAAACAAATATATTTAGAAAGACTGATAAAATATACTTTGGCACTTTAAAAAAAATTCAAAATTCAAAATAAAACAAAATTATTAAAATGATGTAACCACATATGTATGTGCTAGTTAATAAAAAACGGTACGGGTACAAAACTTTTTATTTCTGGTACAAAACGGTACAAAAACTAGTACAAACCTTAGCAATGTAAAAAGTTCAACATACAAAAATGGTACTACAGGTTAATGGACGTGCTGCTATACCTTGGGAAGTAGTAAATTGAGAAAAGACTTATATAATTTGAAACGGTAGTATATACTATTTAACTAAACACTACACACCTCGCCATCTATTAGCATCACTACAAATCATATCGAATGTTTCCGGAGACAGCAAAACATATTTTAATAAATGATCTAAAAGTTAACTTTACAAAAATGCGTTTGGCCTAAAGTCATTTGGCCTAAAAGGTATTTGGCCTGAAGTCATTTGGCCTAAAGGCATTTAGCCTACACTTTAGGCCAAATGACGGGTACCCCTCCACCCTACACTGAACCCCATGTTCTCCGGAACTGATAAGCCAGACTAGATAAGCCTGATATGTATTCAACGTGCCCACTGAACCGGTAATTAATTTTCAAATATGACATAAGTCTAAGGTAGGTGTATTTAAATAAAATCAAAAATATTAACATCTACCCCACAAAATTTACTACCAAAAGTTAAAATTGAAGCAAATACTTTTAAATTATTCACAAATAGTCCATATTAATTTTTTAGAGATTTTTAACTAAAAACATTTGACATATATTTATCACAAACTGGAAAAGTAAACATTGATCATTTGTTTCCACTGTTAGAACGTGTGTTTTCACAGCCTTTTAAGTTTACCAGACAAATCACCTACAGAATAGATGGTAGTCTTTTTACCTCTAGCAATTATTGGTATTATTTGGTGTGAAGGCCTAGTGATCCTAGTCGTGGGGGTGAGGGAGGACAGTAGGTCATTAATGGGTGACATTGAGAGCACTTCTTCCTCACCCTTGAAACTCTCCTTTAGGGACAGGTTTACTATCTTTTAACAATGGTGATGGATCATTTACAACATTGCCAGTTCATCTAAGAAAACCTACTCTTTACTTGGGAACCTAAGTTTAATAATGAATGGTTTCGAGGCACGAAAACACGAGTCCAAATTTGAAAGTACGTTTGTCAGTGCTCCTCTGCGGTGAATCGACAGAACTACAGTTTTTATTGTTTTTAAATTGGACTGAGTTTTGCCTTATCCTTTGTTCTCTCTAGTTTTATTACTTTCTCTATGGTGGTGGTGGTATGATTTTTCATTCTACCTCCAAGAAGATGCTGTACACCTTATTCGTATTACCATGATTTTTCATAACTCTTAAAAGTAATCGTTAGGTGGGGGTTTGAATCCCTTGTAATTAATATTCACTTATTAATATTATTTACTATATGGTGTCTTACTTGTGCTAATCTCAAGTACATTTGATTCATTCAATATTTAACATTTATCATATAACTTTACCGTTTAAATGTCTAATACCTCAATGTCTGATTTCCAGCGCAATTCAGGTAGTTTTTCTTATTTAATCTGTTACATTTAATATTAATTAGAACGGGTAGTATGACTTCACCGTAAATTATACGCTAGTGGAAAAAACAATAAACATCTGCTTATCACAATGTCTAACTACTCATATATGATAATTATTCTAATGGGGTAGAGACGAGGGACATTATAAACCAATGGGGCACACACAAAATCAAATTGGCAGGAGTGAACCCTATAAACGCAATTGTGGGTCCACACCAAGGCGAGTTTGAACCAGGGAGTCGAACATAAATTTGTATCGGTTCTAGTTCTGGTTTCTGTTCTCCAAACAAATATTTTAAAGGTTCCAGTTCATTAGATTTTTTATTTTTTTAGCACAGCGTCTTTATATCAATTCGGGCTACATCAATGTACTTGATTCGATAGTGGTTTTTTTAATGAATGAGGAATGTTATATTTTTATATTTAGAGTAAGTGTATCTATCTGCATTTGCGTGGAAGGAGAGTGGAGAACCACTTTGAAAATAACAATCTGGACCAAAAGTATTGCTACATTAAAAAAATATTACAACGTACCTTAGTAACAATAGTGCATCCTTCTAATTTGCATCTTGATCTGTCACCATCAATCTCATAGTAAAAAAACTTCCGAACAGATTTTTTTAACGTACCCCTTTAAATTATATATTTTAATTTATTTATGAGGTCGAGATTCAAACCTGGATGAGTACACTGGTGTTTTTTTTCTTATGAGTCAATTTTACTTCTTTGTTTTATTAGTTATCTCTTTTAAACAAAGTAGTAAACTAAAATATATCAAGCCCTTTCAGAACTTACTGATGAAGGGAGAAACACAAAATTAAACTAAGCTTAGGAAAGACAAAGAAAGTGTGCAACATGTCAATATTATATACCATTTTGTAAAACTATGAACCTTTAAGAAGTTTTAAAACCTTTATTAACCTAAAATTATTTAACGGTTCAAATTCCGTTTCCGGTTTTTCAGAATATTGTTTTTATAGTTCCAGTTCCAATTTCGGTTCCTTACAAATAAATGTTAATTTATGGTTATCGGTTACGGTTCCTGTTTCGGTTCGACTCCCTGGTTTGAACACGATTACCTCACAATATTTTACCTAAACGAACAATCCGAAACGCCAATGTTAGGTTCAATTACCTCCACATCACAATAATATATCTTTATTAGATCTATTCCGATATGCTAACGTTATGATCAATGACACACACCATTACGTCACCAGGAAAACCCCCAACGTCACAAAGTGTTTTGACCTGATAAGCAGAAGTGAGGATCTCATTCACTGATCCATCCACTAGTGTCCACCCATAGTTATACAATTCAATTTTCATGACTCTTTTGTGACAGAAAAGTTAATAGATCTATTTTCACGTCTATATATCAGGTTGTCTGTAAGAAACCCACTAATAATATAATAAAATAGTACAATGTTTAACTTAAAAAGTTATTTGTATTTTACAAATGTTTCTTCCTATACAAATCCTACTATATTTATCTTACTCCGAACATCATATAAGCTTCACCAGAACTAAATATTGATTTCAATGATATACGTATGAAAATACATTTATAATAAATGTCATCGAATATTTCATAAAAATTAATTTGCTTCTATAAAAATCAAATGTTTGACCAGAATAATGGATTTTATCTCATCCCATTCTTAAACATCCATTATCGACCGAAACCACAGCAACATAATATTTTCCCATGACTATAAAAATTATCTGTTTGCAATCCCCATCTTTGAAGGAAAATAAAATTGGCGAGTTTTTACGAGGTAAAACATTTTATTGGCTGTAAATTAATACAAATAGCTAACATCCTACTACAATAATACTAACATAATGAAATTTGAGTAAAAATTGAGTTTTCAGGATGTTTTCATTTTACTCAAATAATTGTTTAAATGTATATGTCCATATTACTCTTGTATCCTTAATAGCTATCTATATGATGTTTATGGTAGGATTATGATAGGAAGAAAGTTTTAAAACAAGTTAGAAATTACTATTTATTGGATAAAATTAAAACCTTTTTGCAGTAAACATAAATTATTGATATATTATATCAAAATTTTTGAAATAAAATTTTACTACATCCTGAAAATAATATCTAGGTCTATTACAATTTTTAGATATTATAACCTTAGTTTATTTTAATTGTTTTTAACTCCCTCAGCATTTATAATCAATAATTACTAAGCAAATACATATTTCACAGAAATGTATGTATGAATAGTATATTTGAGCATATACTGGTAATCCAGTTATCATAGTAAATTTTTAGCGTATAACCCGAATGGGTAGTAAGACGCGGTGCTAATTATTATTATTATTATTATCATAGTAAATTTTTTTTAAGTTATTAGATCTTCTTGCACATATTTAAACGTTTGTTCATGTAATCTGAGATAAATGGATAAATATATACTATGTTAACCTATTAATTAATAAAAATTAAGTAGAAAAAGAATCAACAATTTTGACAGCATAAATTGTGTTTGTATTTCCTAAAAATGGCTTCCTAGGAAATTTTACTTTATTTACCAGAATATTACCAAAGTCTCACACCCAGTACAAATGGTTTGGTGGCATGCCACTGAATATCGATAACATTGTTAAATATGAATAGGTATCATTCCAACATCCACCTAATGGACAAAACAAAATTCTCCCGGGTAGTATCCAAATTATTATTTCAAACAAGATTAGATATTTTTCTTGTGTTTCCTTATTTAGATCTCAGTTTAAAAGAACCGACGAACACGTGAATATACCGTAGATATTTGGTTTGAATTCTCTAGAAATATTTCACAAATGTGTAGAAATTTGATGAGCTTTAGAAATTTTGGTTTTTACAACCACCCATACAAAATACAAAAATATATACATCACCCTTTGGCTAACTTTTCAAACTACAAACAGTTGACAACCTTCTCTGTCAAAATGTCACCAAATCAAAACTACGAAAACCCATAGTTTCAAATGGAAGCGATATTACGTGTTTTAATTATATAGAAAACAAACATAAAGCTAAAAATCAACTTAACGCAGTGACAAAATAAGTTAACATGACTTGGCGTATAAATAAATGAAAGTAGTATCAGTCACCTTACTCCCAATCTTACAATGTCACGTTATACTATTCGTTATGGTTTAACATAAGATTAAGTGATAACAACGTCTACTTTTAATTTTACAATCTTTGGTTAGCGCTAATATCCACGTAAATGTGCTCGTAACGTTAACGCGAGGTATACCTTTCGGTTATCAAACATAATGTCCACATTAACAACTTTAAACACTACGCCATATAGTTTCTAAGGTGATTGTTACTATTAAAGTGAGACTACATTTATATATCTTATGAAATGGGTGATTTATTGTATAACTATGACGACTTTGAAGACGAGTTAGACGTTCCAATTTTGTCAAAACTTTTTCTCTTTATTTAAAAAGTTTTGACAAAATTCCAGAACATCCTTTAAGATATGTTGATATTAGCATGTGCAGGAAACTAAACTCTTTGTTGATACGGGAGAAATATTTTATCTATTTTGGCCAAGAAATGTAATGGTATAAAAACTGTAAAACTACTTGCTCTCCCTTCTGCCGCACCTTAATTGATTACCAAAATCGCTCTTACTTGGTTTATTTGAGGTTTTACTTATAAATGATTAAAACTTTAATTACTTAGGCAATATAATTACATTTAATTGAAAATATTAAAATATCTCAAGTAATATTTACTCTAGAACAAAGGTTTGAGAGAGAGTAAAATTATTCCTGGAAATTTTTTTTACAAAAGAACTGACACAGATGTGTCTTACAGGCACGGACCTCTTAAGCAGAATTCAATGTGATGTTTTACTGTTTAGAAGAATAATGTAAATGGGTGAAGTGTAATTACTACTTCATAAATAATTAGGTTCACCACAGCTCAGTTACTATGAAAGATACATTCGTGATACCTACTAAGCATGAGGTGGTGGTGCTTCAAGCACCAGTGTTGACGTTGAAATGGGATATTGGAAACCAACAATCACCTTTCCCAGATACATATATTTTCAATGCTTGCAGTTTAGTGACTCCATCGGATAAGGTTATTTCAGTGAGATAACTAACCAACAACCGCAACCTGTGACTTTATGCTGGGATACGAATATTAAATAACACGTTGGAGAAGTGAAGATAAATTTACTCGGGGTGAGAATGGAGTGTGACCTAAAATATAAAAGTTTAAATATTCGAATAATTATACAGAGTGATGTGTAGTTACGAAATTAATTAAAAATAGCCCAAGTTTGTCTAAGCCACATCCCCACTGAAATATCGAGCAACAAGGGGTTTGGCTTCCCTCGTCCCCATGAATCGACAAAAAATCCAGTCAAAAGCAAATTGTTTGACAAGGATCACATGTTTATAGCTTGTGTAGCATTCACTATTATTGCGGACAAAAATAATAATCGAAACTACAGAGTAAAAGAGATTTTGGGTATATCCAAGTGTTCAAGTAGAAGTAGACAGAGTGTTAGTGATTTCAGATTTGATAGACGATATAAAACATGATGATGTCGATGTTTTTAAGCTTGAATACAGATGTAACGTTGGCTTCCGAAATTTCTTCCGGATAACTGAAAGTGAGTTTAAAATTTATTTAAAATAATCGAACAAAATGTATGTAAACAGGAAACCAACTTCAGACAAGCCATTCCCACTAAGGAGCATCTTGCGTTGACCCTATGATACTTAATGTGTGTAGGATCAAAAAATTCTGTAAAATAAAGCAACTATTAGTCATCTCTATCCATTTTACAAAATACTAAAAAACACTCTCTACCCTCCGTTGATTGAATGTCGACTGAGACCTGAAACACGTCCCCACTACAAGAATGTACTCGAATTCCTATTATATTTACTGACACTAGAGGGTAAACCAATCAACACGTCGAGCGACATATTTTGTCGATCGACAAAGTTTATCATAGCGTCCCCAGGGAGTTGATATGTCATGACTTTAAACATACAAAAATCCCAAGAGAGCGAGTAAATATAATGGCATCAAATTACAGGGTACTACAGTCTTTAAAGTGGAACAATAAACAATGTGAATAAATTATAATTTGAAATTTTTAAAAATTGGCGGGCATCAGAGCCCTGAAACGTCTCCCAAACTTTAATAAACAACAGGAGCTTTGCCAATATGTGCAACAAAACAAATCCTAGCTTAGAGGAGTATTTTTTAACATCAATAATTTTATTGTGTTCTAATATATTAAACAAAAAATATTATTTAAATAATAAACATCGATACCCATTTTTAATGTTTAAAACAATATGCTATATGTAATAAATGTTGACGCTATCTGTGGTCAGATAGCTGTGTCAATGTGTTAAAGATGCAGAGTATACATCTCTAATGGACTTTATCTTGTTCGTGTTAATCATTTTACTAACTTCCAGTGGCGTGGAAAATATATTACCGAATTACATTTTGGTGAAAACGTGACTCTTAAAGGGAACGAAGGAATTAAAATACGATCTAACTGTGATCAATCATTTCAAATATCCAATAATTATTTGAATGTTATTTAATAATTTTTTCCTCCGCAAAAAAAAAAATATGTTTGGGTTAGCTAGTTTACGGAACTATTCCATAAAATATGAAACAGTTGAAAATCCTAGTGTGGACGCCATACTGTCCAGTGAATGGTCACACTAACAGCTTGCAGTTATATTAGTCACCATTTAATAGTCTGTCATTCGGCTGTTGACCCATCAAGAACCTACCAGAGTCAGTAATGCCGCCTGGTCTGTAAAGGAATATGGACCGTGACTCGTAATCTCTTTTTATGATTAATAACTTAATCTGAAATGAAATATGGTCATGGGATGCTGTTTTTGTTTGTGTATGTATATCAATCAGTTCAAGCACCAAAAATCGCTTAACGTTGAAAAATATAGAATTAATAATAGATATTAAGTTAATTACAAGTGGTAATTAACTTAAGCAAAATGTTATATCATGGTTGTGAAAGGCTTATTATATTTTCTTGGACACTAGAAAACAAATTAAAATAAATTAAGCACATTGAATCAATTTGGCATAGCAGATCGCCTTAAAATAAATTGTACGCTCCACCGCACAAATATTCTCGCTCCTCTTTCCAAAAATGGAAATATATACAATAAAACTCGTAAGATTTATGAAACCAAAATATAAACATTGTTGCAGAATCATAATGGAAATAAAAGAATTACATCTTAACAACGAGCATAAAGTATACAATATACTGTTACAGAAACATTGATAAAAGAGGAATATCTCTGTACACCAAAAAGTATAATAATCAATTTTCTAATTAAAAGACATATATAAAAATATATTTGCTTATATCTAAGATATAATTTGTTTAAAAAATATTTCAATTGAAGGAGATATATTAATAATATATTCTAAAATTTTGGAAATGCTAATTTATTTTGTTAATTTAAATAGTTACGGAGATATCAACATTGAAAATATCCGTTTTCGCAAGCTGTACTTAAAGTCATTTTCCTAGAAAAATGAGAATCGCCATTTTTTTACACTAAACAATACCTGGATACGATATTTAATGAAAATAGTTACAACCTATTTTGCCCTCATTTAAACTACCCTTAATTTTAGTATTAAATATCTGATTCCAAAAACACCTCTGAAAAACCTTCTATGAAAACCTTAGATACCAAGTTCTAGTCCTATCGGTGAAATGGTTTCAGCAACTAGGCCGAAATACAGACACACAGAGAGATGGCATGGCAAAAATAAATAAATAATAATTGCCTTCAAAGGGTCTTAGAACGTATATAAACATCAAAATCTCCAATATAATTATTTTTATGATCACAATATTTTCTACACCCAAGTGGTCACAATGAAGTAGAATTAATTCTAGCATATGGGAAATAATGGAAGGGGTGTATCTTCAAACACACCCTTTCCCCTCTCACAAAACTAAGCATTTTCTTCCAATCCAGGCTAGTTGCATATTTAATCTGAGGCTCAGGAATGAGAAATGCTGAATCCAAAGGAAATGTACCCTTATTGTGGAGAGAAGGAATAGGAAATATTTTAGAGCAATATAAAAACCTTAGTACACCCATAAATATATTCTAACCCTGACCACCCAAATATGTGATGCTTACTATTAATTGAACTTTGTGGAGCAGCTAACGTGAATAGATAGTTAATTATAATATGTTGATAAAATTCTCGTAATTATTTGTTTAAAAAAATATCACAAAAGGGCTGAATTGTCATTTGGCTTCAAAACCTGCGATTTGGAAAAGCAAGAAAATGGAAAGGAGTTATTTTTACCCTGAGTACGATGATTACAAATAGCTAAATTTAACCAATTTTTAAGGTGACCTGGTGGTCTAGGGTAAGGTGTCAGACTTCTGTGCTGGTGGCCGGGGTTCAATCCTCGGTCACGGCACAGATTTATCTGATTTCCAAACCCTTCCTTCACCTCTGACAAGACATCTTGTGAATGTGGGGAATGCCAGTCCTCCACCGTGGTTCGGATTCCACGTTAAATTGTAGGTCCTTTCATTTCATCTCACAATCACCCTACCATTACACATTAGCGTAAGTGCGTATAACCCGAACGGGTAGTAAGACGCGGTGCTAATAATAATAATAATAATAATAATAATAATAATAACAATTTTCAACCATTTGACCATATTTTATATTAAGTTACTTTTATATTATGTGGCGAAAGCGTAAATTTGATAATTCTGCGATTAACAATAAAACCAATACTTTCAACGTATTTAAATATTACGTATTATGGCTGAGACACTGAAGGGAGAACAATTTGTGCTTGTATTTATGTCTAAATCATAGTCGATATTTACATTTGTTTCAGTGAGTATTTCCAAGCAAAGCTAGAAAAAAAGCTAGCATGTCGGCCCCTCATCGTTCTGGCATACCTCGTTTGGGTGGAAGTATTCCTCGTCCTTCGGTTGGTGCTGGACTTGGAGCGATCCCAAGGAGGAGCAGGTCACCTCCTGCATCCAGACTGAGGCAGCCGGGATTTG
Source organism: Timema cristinae (assembly GCA_039000515.1). Taxonomy (NCBI): domain Eukaryota; kingdom Metazoa; phylum Arthropoda; class Insecta; order Phasmatodea; family Timematidae; genus Timema; species Timema cristinae. The sequence goes on from JBCFYV010000006.1 coordinate 99,844, forward strand.
GACAGAGGCAACCAGCAGTAGGAGTGAGGCAGCCAGGCTCTAGACTGAGGCAGCCAAGTTCTGGACTGGGGCAGCCAAGTTCTGAAATGAGGCAGCCAGGCTCTGGACTTAGGCACCCAGCTCTGGACTTAGGCAGCCAGGCTCTGGACTTAGGCAACCAGCGCCAATCACTTACAGAGGTTATCAGAAACAGGATACGCCTAAATCTGGTAGGAAACTGAGATCCCCTGCCAAACTCCACAAAAGTCCTGAGCGGGGAATAATGTCTGTATCAGTGATAGATTCCCCTAACTCCTCGGGAAGAAACATTTTGGTCCCTGAATCGACAATAACTTCTGGAGCATTAGCCGTTCCCGTTGAAGAAGCTTACGATGATGTAGTTCATACTGACGAAGTACAAAGAGTCATGGAGGAAACAAGGAGCACTGCTGTCAGAGAGCTTCGAAGAACGGAAGCAAAAGAAAGACGGGAAGTTAAACGTCAGTTGGTGGAGGCGCAAAGGTTCCGCCGGCAGTTCATAAGTTCAATATTTGGTGACTCGCCCCTTCCTGATTTGGCTATGCCACAAAACTGCTCTCCCTCCATGATGCTTCATATCCTAGAGGAACGAATGCCTCTAACAGCAGGTATAGGTCGTGAAATGATAGAAGATATTGAGTTAAGGCCAATAAATCATCCCGTTGCAGGGGGAATATTAGACGTATGGGCGGGAGAGAGACAGCTAGCCTTCGATCTAGAAAAAGAGGCACCTCCTGAAGGTTTCTATGACGATTCTTATGAAGAAGAAGAAGATTGGAACCGTTCTCCAAATGAATATTACGATCTTGATCCAGAACTCATGGCTAGAGAATTTCCTGAATTTCATACTTCGACTCCTCGTCCGGGGAGTAGTTATGGGTCATTGGCAGACTGGTACTTTCCAAGAACACAACCGCGACGATGGAGCACTCCACCTTCAAAAATGAACAACTCTCCACCTGATTTGATAAATTTCTCATGAGATAAATAAACTCAAGAACCAATTTAAAACTATATTCCTGGTAAAATATATTAAATTAAATCAGCCACGAGATTTTATATTTAATGAAACTTTCAATCAAATCTACATTGATCCTGGTTTGTCGCTCATAAAAAAATTAGTGAGAAATAAAATATAATTTTAAAAGATATATAGATTTGGTCTTATTACTATAAATTATTTAATTTTTTTCTAATATTTGTATATGTAATATTAAAAATATAAATAAAACCTATTTAAATAGTGACTAAACAAACAAAAAAAGTTGAATGAAAATAATTTTCATAATTTATCAGGCAAATCTTGGAGTGGGTCCTTCGGGCATATTATTACTTTTACATTTACTAAATTCCAATTACTTAAAAATATGATTGTAGCTCGTCAATCAGACAGATTGGACAGCTACAATTAAATATCAATATTTAATAATTTACGAAAGAAAGACACAATATTAACAGTAATCTACCTCAAAATTTATTTTCTCTTACTAGATGCAGTCAAATAAAATTAGGTATCTCCCTAAATTGAAACACGTGGTTGTTCAAAAAATTGTATTTCGATAAATACTGTAGCAGATATCACAGAAGAGGATTAATATTATCATATTTATGAATAAAATACTCTAACGCATGCTCTCTGCCACAGGATAATGTCGGATAAATTTACATACACTTGCCATACTGCCTTCAAGAAAATATAAAGTACATCTATATCACAAATTCTCATTAAAATAATAGCTGAGCCTAGATAACATAATCAAAACGAATATATTTAAATAGAAGATGCTTTAGTATCTACTCACCATTTCAAGATGTTCTTCCATTTATTTGCAACGTGGGGGAAAGAAAAATTATTCAATTATGGCCGCCACACTTACTATCACATCTATATCTGATGAAGGAAAGAAGAGTATATCGGGATCGACACACTGACCCACTTCCCGTCAGAGAAGCCTAGCGGCCGTCCAAGGAATCGTGCTTTCATCCTTCCCCGCAAACAGCTCGTCTTGGTTCACTTCCCTTTCACCTTGCCTTCATCCGTCCTTCTCCTTGTCTATATTCCTGAGTTTATCACCCTTTTTGCTTTGTTCCGTTCGTATCAGATTTGGGACTATATATAGGGCAAAGCCCGGATTCACATTATACCCGTTCTACTGCAACCCAGCGTCGAATTAGGAACTTCTGCACCGTCACGTAACGAAGAACAGCGCCGACCATGGAGTACGGGTCGTCACCTCCACCGCTACCCTAGCCAGGGAATCGAGCCAGGAGTATTTAAATATTTTGAGCTAACGTCGACAAATCCTTATGATTTAGGGTTTAGTTTTGTTTAAAATACTAGACAATGTAGAGTTTATATATATATTTTCTGTCGAAGCATATTTTTGTTTTCATGTCTAATGGATAGTTTATTCATTTCAAGCCTTGTTGACTACAAGATGGAAGTTTTTCTGTTATTTGATTAAATATCGTGTCCTGGAGTCTGAAGGGCAAGTCTCCCCTTTTTACTTAGTGTAACAGTTGAAGTTACTATGTACCTGTGTCCTTATGATACAGTCTTTACTTCATCAGCCATGGGCTGAGAAAGTAGTAATGTCTTTGACTTGCAAAACTTCCACAAGTTCCATTAATCTATTTTGAGCCAATGTTTCTCATGACGCCGTGCACGTCATGTTTATCTATGTAATTTATGGATGGCTACAACCAGGCTTTCTGTCTTGTTTTCCATATCACTTTTGAGCTAATGGAGATCGATACTTTAGTTTGGCCAAGTACTCATGCTTCTCGTGCTGTATTAGCCGCGGTGTTCAAACCAGGGAGCTGCACTAGAGTCATAGTGGGGTCCGCGCAAATAATACCCCTTTTCTCTTGCCTGTTATTTAGTTTCTATTGTTTTTTGGTTGCTCTTTGTTTGATTTCCATTAGAATTTAATGCACACTCCGTCGAGATTGTAAGGTAGCAACTTATTCAATCAGCCAGCGCGGTATGCTATAGCTCCACACATGACTGCAGGATAGTTTGCCTAGCTACGCCCGAGGCCAGATTTAATGAAAGCCTTAAGTCCTATCCTTTTTCTTGCCTGTAAGGAAGGAGTGATGGGGGAGGGGTTATGTCTTTTTGCGATGTCCAAATAGTTTGATCAACTAAATTAATTTACTTTTTTGTTCCCTTCATAATAAAACAAATTATTCGTTATGTACTTAGCTGATTAATTATGTTTAGTCTCATTAATAAATTGGCCTTCTTTTTTTAATCTGTTAAAGATTTAACCACGCCACGCATTATTTTGGCAGCAGTGCTACCCACATTTATTGGTTTTAAATAGTAACATAAAGCCGGTTTCCCTCTTTTCAGAATCTTTATTACTGTGAATAGCTAATTATGAATTTATTAATGATTAATTATTATATTAAACATATGTAGTGCAAATAATAGATTAAATCTAAAAGATTTATACTTTATTTTTAAGACGCTGAGTTAAAAAAACTTATATAACTTAAGGGTCCTAATTCTGATTTAAAATTATTTATATTAGTTCCGGGTGGACAAAAAAAAGATATTTTATAAATTCTTATCCGTTTATTTAATACTTTAATTGTAAAATTGTTGTTTATTAAGATTTACTTGTATTATCATTTTCTAATAAATTAAATGTATAATGCTAACTGTGTTTTTTTCTTTTTTTTACTAAATAATTTCTGGAAATCCAAACCATAATACTGGTCATGTCATCTGCAAGTATTAATAATAATATCAGAGTGGGGAGGTTTAAATGAATGAAAAGCAGGGAGTAATTATGTTTTTGGTTTACGAGTTGAAAAACACTATAATGATATATATGCTTTTTTAAGGTTTGGAATGTAAATATTCTTAAGTAAAAAGGTATTGGTAGTGTAGCGTGTCAATAAGTTAGATTGAATAGCTACAAGTAAATAATTAATATTTATAATAATTTACGCAAGAAAAGGAACTATCGTAACTTATTTAATATAAACTACCTCAAAGTTTATATTCTCGGACTTGATCCAGTCTACTAAATCTACGTATTGGCCTACGTTCAAACACGTGGTTGGTCAAAAATATTGTCTTTGGACAATTACTGTACTAAATATCAAAGAAGAGGTTTAATATTATTGTATTTATGAATAATATACTTTAACGCTTTGCTTTTCCTGTTGGATTAAGCTGTATAGACTTATGCACGCCTGCCATGCGGTCTACACGAAAAATAGTAAAAATACATTTATATCGCAAATTCTCATGAAAATAATAGTGGATGCTAAATAATATAATTAATACAGATACATTTAAATATAAGATGCTTTAGTGGTAACTCACCTCAGCAAGATGTCTATAGATATCGTATTTCCACATTTGAAGAACAGGATGTATTCAATCATGGCCACACACACAAACATATGTTAACTTAGCCGGGTCTATGAAGAGAAGACTGTAGTCAAGAATCCACGGAGTGCCCTACTGCTCACCTAGCGACTCTGGTGGTCAGCCAAAGAACCTCATGATCTTCTTTTGTTTTTATCCTATCTCCCAGCTTCATTCTTCCTTATTCCCGTCTATATTTCTGAATTTATCACTCCCCCCATTCTTTATCATATTCGTGCCTGATTGACGGTATATAAAGGTTGATCCGCGGAATCGCAATACAGAGCGGTTCTACAACACTAAGAGCGAAGAAAGGAAACTCTACCCGTCTGCAACTGAAGAGGAGGAACATGGCGTCTGGGTCGTTGGGTTCATCACCAAAACCAAATCGTAGAAGGAAGGAAACTCTGCCGGTCTGCAACTGTAGAGGAGGAACATGGCGTCTGGGTAATTTGATTCGTCACCATAACCGAATCGTAGGAGGATGGATTGTCCGATTGAACTCGGCGCTAACATAAACAGCATATTTGGGGTATTTATGCATCCAGACGTCCTCGTCAAGTCCCAGGACTTGGTCTCTAATTTAGGTTAGGAGAATTTAATCTAAACTACTTTTTAATGAAATTTAAGTAATATTTATCAAAAGGACTGTGTCTCTTTTTATAGAAAAAATTTTTAGTTTTGATCTTAGTGAATGTGTCATTAACTTCAACATGCAAATTTATGTGTCCTTCAGTTTGATGGACAAGCAGGTTCAATTGACTCTTTAAGTTAAATCCGGACCACTATATAAGTGTCCTTTGAGACTGTCCTTATACAAAGCCTTTGGCTTAGAAAGTATGACGATGTAGTTTTTGGATTTACAGAAATCCACAAGTTCCACTAATTTTTGAATCTAAATTAATCGTGATGCCCTGATCGTCATGAGTATTAGTTCACTGTTATTGATGGTTGCCACCAGGTTGTCAATTCTCTTTGCTTATTATAGTTCAGTAGATAGTGATACAAATTTGGTCTTGTAGTCATGCTTCACGAGATAATATTAGCTTAGGTGCTCAACCCAGGGCAATTGCATTAGTGTCATAATGGGGTCCGCGCAGATAATACTCTTTTATTTCTGCCTGTAAACAGACTGCTAATTTTTTAATAGTCTTAATAGATATTAATGTACTATTGAGTGCTCTGGCAGTACCGTAGGGGAATGAGACCTGCCATAGTACTTTGTTAGACACCTGGTCCTTAGCCATCAATTAGCTGGAAGAAACAGCTGATTATCCAACATGTTGTATGAATACCTTCTATATCTTGCTCTATCAATCAAGGCTGTTTATAAGTTACTTGTTTATTTTTCTCCATACTATTATTTAACTAATTTTCTAATTACTTCCCTTTTTAGAAAAACTTCAACCTTTGTCTGCGCAGCTTTTGTAACCTATCTACAGTAGTTATTTACTGTCTTTAAGATGACCTCGTGGTCTAAATGTAAGGTGTCAGACTTCGAAGCTGGGAGTCCAGCGCTCAATCCTCAGCTCTAGCACAGATTTATTTTATTTACAAAGCCTTCCTTCACCTCTGACAAGACGGCTATTGATCACAACTTGTGAATGTGTGGCATGCCCGACCTCCACCGTGGTTCAGATTCCACGTTAAACTTTAGGTCCTTCATTTCATCTCACAATCACCCTACCATTACACATTAGCGTAAGTGCGTATAACCCGAACGGGTAGTAAGATGCGTTGCTAATAAAATTATATATATATATATATATATATATACATATATATAATATATTTACTCTTTTTAAAAATGCCTGTCTTTTGCTAAATATACATGGAACTTCATAACCGGTTTTGGTGCCTTTATTTATATTTGATAGGATCTAGCATTCATACAGTCAGGGTTTGAGTCTCCGTTAAAGATACGGCTGGTTTTATTTAAATCTGTAGCTTAGGATCTATGGAACCACTTAACAGATTATGGTATAATTTTTACTTCTATACTGTACCAATATCTAGGCAGGTTTTAACATTATTTGTGTATAATAAGATGTTTCAGTGGTAGTCTCGGTGAAGGGCCAGCTGATTGTTTGTATACATTGATGGAACCACATGATTACTGTGGTGTTATTTTTGGAATTCCGTAGAGTATTTATCCAGCCATTTTAAGTGTAATAATTGTAATCGGTGTTTTGGTGTAAGTCCCGGTGAAGTGTCAGCTGGATATGTGTATATATCTCTGGAACCACTTAACCGATTGGAATGTAGTTTTTTTGTATAATATTTATCCAGGCATATTTTAGCATGATATAATCAGGTTTTGTGTTGTGAGTCTCAGTGAAGGACCATCCGAATATTTGTGTATATCTCTGAAACAGCAAACCGATTCCGATGTAGTTTTTTACATTCTGTAGGATATTATTATTATTAGCACCGCGTCTTACTACCCGTTCGGGTTATACGCACTGTAGGATATTAACCAGGCAAATTGTACCGTGATATATTTAGGTTTTGGGTTCCGAGTCTCTGTTAAAGTTTCGTATGGATGTTCTATGTATGCTATCTAGGATATTTATAACCAGATAAGCGATTTCAGTGCAGTTTTTTCTTTCTTTCAATTATGTAGTATTTATATCCAGGCAGGTTTTAACATTAGTTTAATCAAGTGTTTGGGTGTGAGTCCCTGGAACTGCTGACAAGCCTATTGATAATGGATTTTGTGGCTCAGCTGAAAGGTGAAATTTCGTTCTTCCACGAAGGGGATAATATGGTTCAGTGTTTACTGCAGGATTATATTTATATATAATATAATATTATCTATTTCACCCGACTATGCTACTCATCTGGGCTACATGGCTTAAATAATTGTTGTGGGATAGTGATGAAGAAGATACAAGTTAAAGAGGATGTAACATTATATGCTAGGAGAGAAGTTGGGAAACAATGTAGGAAAACGTCCCTCAATATTTTCGGCCAATATGAGAACCCTGTTGTATGCATCACTGAAAATTAACCATATGAAAACATTTTTGTCCTCGTGACTATCAATGCAGTAGAAAATAAATCATTTACTGCATTTCCTAGAATATTTAGTTTACTTTGTATTTCTCTTTACTATAAAATATCAAATATTTAATTTTGTGTGTATTTCCAGCAAATATCACACTTGTCTATAATCTATTATTATGGGGCTTCCATCTTTAAGTTCAATCCATAATGTTTTTACTACAATGAGATTATCAACAACTCTCAGACCCAACTTTGTGTCGAAGTTAAATAACTCGCTAGTTTCATGTTGAGCTAGACTGACAAGGACGTGGAGATTGAGGTTCGAGTCTCGCTTGAATGAACTGGGATGAGTTTTTCCAAAATGGTTTTCCACTTCTCCTCCACGCAAATGCTGGTTCATCTCATCCAAATTCAACCATCCTAATTCCTAGCCCTTTAGAATAGTTAGTACTTAAGCGAAGCGTATTGTTCGAACGGGTAGTAAGATGCGCTGCTAAAATTAAAAAACTCTCAACAAGAATGTGTATGCAATTCCTTTAAATACTCTTTTCTTGTTCTATTTATTTAAGATTGGGAATGCCAGGCCTCCACCGTGGTTCGGATTCCACGTTAAACTGTAGGTCCTTCATTTCATTTCACAATCACCCTACCATTACACATTAGCGTAAGTGCGTATAACCAGAATGGGTAGTAAGACGCGGTGCTAATAATAATAATAATAATAATAATAATAATAATAATAATAATAATAATAATAATAATAATAATAATAATAATAATAATAATTTAATATTGACTATTTGAAGGTTATCTGAGAAACAGTGAATCTTCCTGGCATTCAAACATATGAATAAATAGTTTGTTGTGTGTATGCTAGCTGACCGTGAAGGTCCGAGGTTAGCGTACAATTGTTAAATAAAGCTTGTCTAAAAAGAGGGTTGGATCACTTTATCAAATAATGCACTAGCAAAATATTGGAAGTTTCGAATGTAGTTATATCTCATACACCTTATAAACATTTATGTCTTGCAGTGAGCCAACAGTTATTACTCCTTCCAAGCTAATTTCAAGAACATATAAAAGATGTATTTTGTTTAGTCTTCACGACCACTTTTATGTTAAAATACCATTATCCTCAAATAATGATTGGTTGCCTTATTATTACTATGATTATTATAATATATTTTTTCTAAACCAAGAATCTTACAAGAGCACGAATTACAGATTTATTTAACGGTAAAATTGTGGGACTGTTAGCACAATCGATAGATTTTTTTTCTACTCAACTGAGGATCTTAGGTTCGATTCCTACATCGAGGTACTTTTATCTTTAGTGAAATGAGTGTTTTTCCTTTTAAAGTGATGTGCTATTAGGATGTAGTTGTTGTGTATTTTCAAGTTTTAAGATAGTATCAATGTTGTGCACCGATTTTCTCAGTAGGTTCCGAAAGTGCACGTTCAATAACTCAAATAATTGTTTTAAATAAAACCTTCGTACGCTACGCTGCTCTCTAAGGGAGATCGGTTATTACTTATTGAATAAACTAAGAAATTTATTGTGTACTCAATTATATTAAATATAGCTTTAACTTTATCTGGGAATCAAGAGAGTTAGTAAAAAAAATTTCAGCAATATATATATATTTATGTATTTATTTATATGGCTTAATGATATGCATTGTTTGGCTAGTTTTCATTCTTTACACATCTTTAATATATGCATTATTGTGGATCAAGTGTGCAGCTATCGGCACGCGGCATTCTTTATTATTATTATTATTATTATTATTATTATTATTATTATTATTATTATTAGTAGTAGTAGTAGTAGTAGTAGTATTAGTATTAGTATTAGTAGTAGTAGTAGTACCGTGTCTTACTACCTTTTAGGTTTTTACTCATGCTAATATGATTGTAATTGTAGAGTGATTATGAGAAGAAATGGAAGGACCTACAGTTTAACGTGGGATCCGAAACACGGTGGAGGCCTGGCATTCCACACATTCACAAGTTGTGAATAAAACACTTCTTGTGAGAGGTAAAAGAAGAGTTTGGAAATCAGATAAATCTGTGCCGGGTACACAGAATTCATGAGTAAGAGTACTGAGAGCAATATAGAAATATTTCGAAAAGTATTATTTGCATTTAATAAAATAATGTTGCTCTAAAAAACATAAGTTTTCACGTATTTCTAATTTTTCCAGAGTTTTTTCCGACCTTTTTTAAAATCCCGTTTATGAGCCTTTTTGCGTATACAAAATGATAAAATATGTATATTATAATATTTAAATATTAATAAATATATATGCATATATTTGAAACACTTCCGGTAAAAGCTTTTCAAAAATACCCCACACAATTGGGTAAAAATGATAATAATAAAACTTACTTTTAATTCATAGCAAATTTCGTTACTCGTATTTTTTTTCTCAAAATTCTTACCAACCTATTTTATGTGGGCACTCTAGCACTTAGCTGTAAGCAGAGTATTGGCTTTATATTTCTAACTGTTCAAGTGTTGAGATCTGTGTAGCACCGAAAAACAGATATGTAACGTGAGTTTTTTATAAACGTTCCATGCTTGATACGGAAACCAAATTGAGTTGTGACTTTGAATTTAATTTACGTGTATTTATTATTTTTTATTCTATTATAATATGTATTGTTATATTATTATAGTTTAAAAACAATTTCATACACACAATGCTTAATTATTCTCTTGTCGGTTGTATTTATGGTGTTTATGAGTATTTTAAATTGAGTTATAATAATTACATAACTAAAACAAGTAGACTACACGTAGCTATGAAGAATATTAGAAGTATTTCATTCCTTTCATTCTTGTTCATTCCTAAAATAATTATTTTGGAAGAAATAATGTAAAATTATTGATGGACATATATCTTTTTTTCTTCCTACTCTTTTGTTTTGATTTCAAGTTTAGACATACAATGTAAATTAAAAAAACATATTTTCTAAGTAAGTATATCTAAAATCTTGGTTTTACATATTTCTGTGTGGGGATTTATTTAGGGGTTCATATATATTTTATTCCGTAGTTTTATTTAATCAGATACATATACGATACACTTTAATATGTGTAGGTCTACAGTCAGTTACAATAAAAATATTACAATTTTTTTAATATCCATCTATATTCCACATTACTCCCACACCAGTGGGTGAAATCCACCCTCAACTCGAGACAAAGAAGTGACCACTATAACGGAATTTATGCATAGAGGATGGTTGAGAATGAGCATTTTTAGGGCTATACACTAGCACAAGACCATCAATTGATGAACTCCATACCTTCTCGTCAGTAAAAATAGCTCTCTCCAATATTTTAATGGCCGTTATAAGTATTCTTGTGTGAAATTCAGTCGAGCCTGCTTCTGCCATTCTGTTAAACTCTGTTTGAAGCAGCAGCAAATGAATGGAGCCCTCCTTCTATTATCAGCTCCAAAATTGTGTATTTTGACAAGTTAACCCTAACCCGCGCAAAAATATGTTTATTTGTTAAATATGTGCTCGCCTGATTTATAGCATCTAGCTTTGCCTGAAGCACCTCCAGCAGTACTACGTTTGAGATTGTTTTCATTTTCCCATCTAGATTTCCAAAACGATACCGATTTTCGCGAACACGGTATTGTACGCGAATTTTCACTGTCCGTGTACCCTGGCTCCACTAAACCCAGAATATTTCTTTTATAGTCTTCACTTAAACGTTCATGGCGTTCCATGGCTGAATTAACTGTCAAAATTAAGTTTCAAACACTCCAAGAATTGATGTTTTGTTTTGTTCTCCTGCTTAGAAACAAATAACGCTTTGTCAAATGAGCAGTCTATTCTATATTTCCATCATGGGAAAGTTTTCACTTCTATGATCCACTTATGGGAATGTAAATAACAATAATTTGACAAAAAATTTAAGAAAGTATATAATATAATAAAAATTATAAAATACAACAGGCAAAACGGACTAATTTAACTTGACATTCAAGCGAGTTAATACGTTGTGTTTCTTCGGTGGTCACATGTTCTAAAACGGTGCTCTCGCAATAGAATAGACTGACAATGACGGGGATATCTGAGTTATATCCTGGTCTGGTTCACTGAGAGGGTTTTTTCATAAATGGACTTTCAACCCTCCCTCCACGTAAATGTGGGCACAATTTCTGTAAATTCAGCCTTCCTCGGCATTAACAAATTAGAGTAAAAAGTACACAGGCGTAAAACCCGAATGGGTGCGGTGCGTCACTAAAAATATATACTATATGTATTTTATTTGGTTCTGGACCTACATAGTGCGGAATTATCTAAACTTACACATTAAAATATAACTTCCTTGAAAAAAGGAATAAGAATATTAAAATTATTCTATGCCACAGTAATGATCCAGTAACTATTTTATAAAGTTTAAACGCAGTATTAAAAAAAAATTTAACTTTTAAAATAACCAATTTAGCTTGAAAGGCCCTACCTAAAATTAAAGTAGACCTAAATCAATAAATCATTTCATCTTTAATAACAGGAGTTGGATATGAGTGGTGTTAAGATTTTTCTAGTGAATTGTTCCTACCTCCTTGGTATCAAACCTGTCCTTTAGCTTATGAACAAACTACATTTTAATGTATGGGATCTGGAAAATGGATATTGAAGACTAAGATCTACTTTATACAGACCAACCATGTGGAACCACGTTTGGGGTTATAAATACACTCTTATATTTTACAGATAACAAATAAATAAACGCAAACAATCGATTAATTGATAAACAAATAATATTTCACATGTTTAAATATCTAGCAATCCTAGTCCAGTTTTTCAATGATGGGGAAGTTAGGGCTTAAAATCTCTGCCGAGCCTATTGAGGGTGTTTATTCCTAAATAGTTTTGAACATTTCCTCAATGTAAATATGGATACATCCACATTCAATTGCACCTACTTTGCAATAACTCACTCACGTATTATTATGCGTATAGCCCAGACGGGTAATAAGACGTGGTTGTAAATTTTGTTTTATATATAAATATATTCTAACATATTTTCTTGACCGTATTATCCCTTTCGCTATAGCACGGAAAATTGCAACATAATAAATTGTCTACATTTCTTCGAATGTTTTTAAATAGAGTATATTTTAGTTTTCACTACCACCTCTGAAACTTCCGACAAACAGATGTGAAATGGATGTAATATTATTATTCTTGGTTGGCAATGAAAAGTTATAACACGTCGAAAACTAAAGATCAATAACAACTGAACATTGACATTTAATAATTAATTTTTTACTAAGATAAACCCACGTCCTAACTAACGATATAGTTGGTTTTAAAAATACTATCATTCAAATAAAAATATTTCTATCATCCTCAGAATATTGTGGACGCCACATTTTTCACTGCCAGACCTAATGAAACATCACCGGGAGACATACTACAACGCCATGCTTTCAGCTTCCGCTAGATCACGGTTTAAAAAACGACCTCACTAACACCGGAATAATTTATTACCCCTTTCTGCAAACTGGCAAATTACGTCATCGCATGTCAGACCCCCATTTTCACTGGGGACTTAGTCCAATTCTATTGATATATAAAATCTAATATTGAATTAATGAAATTCCTACAGATATAAATAAATGCACAACAATGGGCTGAATTGAACCATAAATATTAGTGATATATATTTTAAATAAAAATGGTCGTGCAGACTAAACAAAATACATCATTTATATTTTCTTGAAATTAGCTTGGAAGGAGTAATAACTGTTGGCTTACTGAAAAGACATAACTATTTATAAGATGTAAGAGAGTTAAAACTACATTCTAAACTCCCAAATATTTTGTAGTGCATTATTTGATAAAGTGATCCAAACCCCTTTTTAGACAAGCGCCATTTAAAAAACACTATGCTATACTCGGACCTCACGGCCAGCTGGCAAACACACACAACGAACTATTTATTCATATGTTTGAATGCCAGGAAAAACTTCACTGTTTCTCAGATAACCTTCACTTAGTCAATCTTAAATCAATAGAACAAGGAAAGAGTATTTAAAGGAAATGCATAACATTTTTTGAGAGTTTTTTAATTTTAGCAGAGCGTCTTACTACCCGTTCGAACAATGCACTTAAGTACTAAGTATTTCTAAAGGGATAGGAATTGGGACAGTTGAATTTAGAGGAAAGTGAACCCGCATCTTCTTCATCACTACCCCACAACAATTATTTAAGGCATGTAGCCCAGATGAGTAGCATAGTCGGGTGAAATAGATAATATTATATTATATATAATATAATCCTGTAGTAAACACTGAACCATATTATCCCCTTCGTGGAAGAACAGAATTTCACTTTCAGCTGAGCCACAAAATCCATTATCAATGGGCTTGTCAGCAGTTCCAGGGACTCACACCCAAACACTTGATTAAACTAATGTTAAAACCTGCCTGGATTATAAATACTACATAATTGAAAGAAAGAAAAAACTGCACTGAATCGCTTTCTGGTTATAAATATCATAGATAGCATACATAGAACATCCATACGAAACTTTAACAGAGACTCGGAACCCAAAACCTAAATATATCACGGTACAATTTGCCTGGTTAATATCCTACAGAATGTAAAAAACTACATCGGAATCGGTTTGCTGTTTCAGAGATATACACAAATATTCGGCTAGTCCTTCACCGAGACCATAACACAAAACCTGATTATATCATGCTAAATAATGCCTGGATAAATATTATACAAAAAAACTACATCTCAATCGGTTAAGTGGTTCCAGAGATATATACACATATCCAGTGACCCTTCACAATTATTACCCTGAAAAATGCCTGATAAATACTCTACGGAATCCCTAAATTAACACCACAGTAATCATGTGGTTCCATCAATTTTATACAAACAATTCGGCTGGCCCTTCACCGAGACTACCACTGAAACATTTATTATATACAAATAATTGTTAAAACCTGCCTAGATATTGATCCATTATAGAAGTAAAAAATATACCGCAATCTGTTAAGTGGTTCCATAGATCCTAAGTTACAGATTTAAATAAAACCAGCCATATCTTTAACGGAGACTCAAACCCCGACTGTATGTATGCTAGATCCAATCAAATATAAATAAAGGCACCAAAACAGGTTATGAAGTTCCATGTATATTTCGCAACAGACAGGCGTTTTTAAAACAGTAAATATATTATATATATATAATATTATTAGCAGCGCGTCTTACTACCCGTTCGGATTGTACACACTTACGCTAATGGTGTAATGGTAGGGTGATTGTGAGATGAAATGGGGTACCTACAGTTTAACGTGGGATCTGAACCATGGAGGCTTGGCATTCCACACATTCTAAAGTTGTGATTAATATACGTTTTGTCAGAGGTGAAGGAAGGGTTTAGAAATAAACCTGTGCCGGAGCCGAGGTTGGAATCCTGGACCTCTGTCTGCAGTACCGAAGGGGAAGAGACCAGCCATAGTACTGTTTTGTTGACACCTGTTTATTAGCCATCAAACCAATGCTATCAACAGAGTTTACTGTTGCTTATCATTATCCAAAATGTTTAAAGGATATTATCTTAAGACCCATTCAAGCTGACTGATCATAATTTATATGTGTATCTTGTTTAATAATCTTTGCTAATAATTGTTTAGCTGTTTACTCCTTTTTGTAAACTTCTACCTGCACAGCTCTTGTAGCTAAAAGTCAAAATTTCACATTCCGCAAAGTCAAATTGTTTGCATCAAGCTTGAAAGTACAAATATAATATTATTGTAAACCCTTTAAATTTTTTTTATTTCTGTTTTTTTATTTAATATATCTATTTATTGTTCAACCTTAATTCTTTTCAATTTATATTTTTGTACCCCTTTAGTGCTCAATGGTACATAATCACTGGTTTTTAACTTATGAAAAGTCATTAATTGCTGCTCATTATTAATATACATCATTGAATAATTGGTTTATCAGTTGTCTTTATAAACTTAAATCAAACTAGTTGGTGTGCTCATTATTCCATCACAAGGGAAATTTATAAAAAAATAACTTTTTTTTAGATCATCAAATCTACTAAATGAAAAAGAAACTAAACTTAAAGTTTATTTTAATTATTAATCCTTTATTGGTATACATTATATGACCAAACGTGAAAATATACAAGATGAATAAAATATAATGTCCAGAAGGATATACCTAAAAATCTGCTATCTTTAAATAGAAGGAAGCAGCTAGGGTGACATACTGGTACAATTTGACTTTTGATCTTTGACTCCACAATGTGTGACGTCATCTATTCTATTATGTCACAACAGTCCCCGTCTAGGTTTTCCTGGTACGTGGTCAAAACTGGGTTCCAGTATAATTATGTTGGGGTTACTGATCTGAATTCCCCTCTGGTTATTTACATAACGACATGGTGTTAACGACCTGTTGTCTTCCTTCAATATTCACAAAGTTATATTACGGACTATTTTTTTATGTTGCTTTCTATGAGGTAATGGATTTTCCCGATGATATAATCGCTTCTTTCGCAACCCTGATTGATCATACCTAACGCCAATTTTTCAGCTCTACAAGATAAGTTGCCTCGATATTTGTGACGTCATCATGCGTGTAAAGTCACAACACTCCCCTCTCTCCTTTATATGGTAATGGATATTCCCTGAAATCATACCTGGCGCCAGTTTGGTGGCTCAACAAGATAAGTCGAGACAGGAATAGAACATGACTTGAATTATGTCTCAACCCTCCACGTCTATGTGGCAATGGGCTTTCCTGGTGACGTCATCGTTTTGTTGCACCCCTAGCTGGTACCAACTATAAATGTCAGCTCATTTTATTAAATCTTTCATTGTTATAACTTGTCTTCGAGTATTAAACACATAACTCAGGATGAGTGATGACGCTTCGCTGACGGATCTGGTGTGAGTAAATGTACTTTTCTAACAGGCACACTCATGATTTATTTGTTGTTAAATCAAAGTGTAAACATTTAATCTTTTTCAAAACTACAATAAACTATGGCAGAGTTGTCTGAATTTATTAATTATAAAAGTATATGATGATTAAAAACAATAGATTATATGAAGTGTTCTAAGCAGTGACTTTTTTAAAATGTAATTGGATAAAAGCTATGCTGGAACAAATGTTTACTATAATCTAGATTATATATAGGTAAAAACTTGATTCCAAGCTATAGTTAAATGGTAATTAATTTTTGTTGGTAATTCACTAATGGATGAATATATTTTAAATGTATAAATAGAAGTGGTTATAATAAATTAAATAATGTATTTATATTTATGAGTAGTTGATTGAATGCATTTATACAAACTATAAAATTATTTGAGGGTAATTTTGAAACAAATGTTTATTATAATTAACATAATAATGTGTTTAATGAGGGTATTAATTTAAAATACCACAATTGCCATTAGTTTCTATGACATCTGCATTTATGAAAGACATTTTTTAGTCCATTCTAAATGCACCAGAAAAATAACCATGTAGAGTGTAAACAGATGATTGGACGGTTACAGTAAAAAATTAATATTTTTTATAATTTACGCAAAAAAAGAAACTCTCGTAACATATTTAATTAAATCTACCTCGAAGTTTATTTTCACTGACTTGATGCAACCTACTAATATTACGTATCTCCCTACATGAAACACGTGGTTGGTCAGAAAATATTGTCTTTTGATAATTTACTATACTAAAATATCTAAGAAGAGGATTAAAATTATTGGATTCACGAATAAAATCTTTAACCCTTTGCTATTGGATGATGTCCGTTAGAGATGCACGCTTTGGCCCCTTCCGTCTAAAGAAAAAATATAAAGTACATATATATACAAATACTCTTTTTAAAAAAATAACGGAGCCTAATACCATAATTAAAACAGATATATTTTAAAATAATATGTTTTATGATACTCACTCTTCCAGATGTCGTAGATCCAGTCTCCCATATGGAAGCACAAATTTATCCAGTAATGGCCGGCACACGTGCTATCAATAACCAGGTCTTTTGAAGAGAAGAAATGGATTCGAGCTCGACACAGTGACACTACATATCAGCAACCTGGTGGTCAGTCGAAGAGAAATTTCCTCTTTTCTTCCACACTAGTGACCCTTTTTCTTCTATTCTCTCTTTCTTTCCCCGCCTTCGTTCTTCCTTTCCTTCTCTATCTCTGATTTATCACTTCCGTCTATTTTATCCGTTTTGTCCGATTGTCAGTATATAAAATTTCAGTTTCAAGCATCCTCTCCCCGATTTTTTTTCCATGCTTTTTTTTTTTCCCGGGCACAAATTGCCTTTTTTTTTCTTTATTTTGTTCCTATTTTTTTTTTTTTTATTCTTCTTCTTTTTTGTTCTTTTTTTTTTTTTCTTCTCTTCTTTTTTTCTTCTTCTATCTTTTCTTCCTTCTTCTTTTTTTTTTCTTTTTTCTTTTTTTTTTTTTTGTTTTTTTTTCTCTTACTTTCTTCTCTATTTCGTTTCTTGTTCGTTCCTCTTTCTTTCCTTTTGGGTTTTTTAGCGGGCTTATTTTTTTTTTACTTTTCTCTATTCACCGACTAAAAGAAGGGAGCCACAGCCCAAAGAGTCTGTGTCGTTGGATCCAACCTATAGCTATATTCCAAGGAGAATGGGTCGACGTCCGCTCAGAGTAACAAGGACGTCGCGTCTAGGGTATTTATGTTTCCAGCCGTCGTCATTCACTGTCCTAGACTTGGAGTCTGTTTTTGTTATTTATATAAAAAATAACTCGACCCTGTGTAATGAATTTAATTTATATTTTTCTGGAAGCCTATTTTGGTTTATAAAGATGTTATGGATTTCTGATTTAAAATTAATTTTTGATTAGCTTCAAGATGGAAAAGTATTTTATTTTGTAAACATGTGCCTGTAGTCTAAAGGGGCAAAGTTTTGTTTCAATGGCTTTTCAGTCAAGTCCTGGCATTTATTTTGTGTCCTTATGTTTCTGTATTTTCCCACTATAAGCTAACCCTTTAGAGAAGTTATAATGTTTTAGTTTGGACTTATAAAACTTCCACATTTCCCAATTTTAATCTATTGGAGTCAAAGTTTAGTCGTGCCCGTATTGTACGTCAGCGCATAGTTATTGTTGTGGATTGGTTTACCACCAGGTTGTCTATTTTCTTTCCTTTTAAAGTTCTTTTAATTTTGGGGTGAATTGGTCAAAGTAGACACGCTTCAACGTGAAATTTTATCTTAGGTGCGCAACCCAGGGAAATACACTAAAAAGTCATAGGGGGGCCCGCGCAAATAATACACGTTTTCATTGCCTTTAGTGTTACTCATTATTTGTTTGCTCTTAATATACTTATGATTATGTACAATTGAATGCTCGGGCAGTACCAAAAGGGGAATGTGACCAGACTAGTACTTTGTGACACCTGTTTCTTGCCACCCGAATGCTGTTGTTAACGGGTGATTATCCGAAATGTTTTATTGTTTACTATTTACAAAGTCCATCTGGGCAATACTGATTTTAGTTAAATGTTTATCTTTTCAAGATTATTCTATCAGTAATTATTTTTTTCCCCTTTGTAAAAATTACGTCTACCTGTAGCCCCTGTGGACTGCATGCCCTGTAGCCCACAGTTTTTTTTCTAAAATTTTTTTTGTTTGGAGGAAACTTCTTACTAAACCCCCTTTATTATTAAAAACAATCATTTGCTTAACCATGTGTATTTATAAAAATAAATTTTATATTGTTTTAAAATGACTTCTTTTAAAATATAATGGGGTGAAACCTGTAGGGAAACAGCTCTCTTAAATTTCAAAAATTTAAGAATAATTTTTGGGGCTTCAAAAAAAGCACTTTTGTACTCTTTGAAATTATCTAAACACCATTTCACCAATAAAAAAATTTATTTTATTTCTAAAACAAAGTGAATAGATCTGCAAAGGGTTTACCATCCTTTTCCTTTGTGGATAAATGTAAATGTCGGCCGTTGGCCGAGAAAATTGCCCGGATTACTGTCGAGCTTTTAAATACATATACCAAAAACGGGAAAAAAACGCTTAAAAAGTGACGGGGGATTGTTGATTGCAAAGTACACATGTATGAATCTTTGCCCTAGAAAAAAATTTAAACATGCTAAATGTTTAGTTTTCACATTACACTGTGGAAAATTATTTTATCTACTATTATAACCTTATGTAATCTGTTAATATTTTTTAGTTTTCCAATCTTATGAATATCAAATAACCTTTTGCGTTGTATTTTTAGTGAAAGAGCTGGGAGGGGTCTGAGACATCGTGGATCTATGAATCTCGTTGTTACCTGTAAGAATTGACCAAAAAACGGTTGGTTAAAAATTTTTGCTGGCCAGTTTGAAAGGGCCAAATTTGTAAGACAGGGATGATTGGATTTAAAAAACCAAATAAAAACAAAAAAAGCACCATGACAAAAATTTTTTTGAAATATGAAAAATATGTTAAAATTGGTGTGGTTTTTCACGAACAAAATGGGGGGTAAAAACTTATTGTTTTATAGTGCCCAAACGGTAAATAATATATTAAATTTTAAGGTTAATTCCTTGTTACAATTTATTGTATAACACTTGGGCTCTGTTGATAGAATTCCTACATCCTTTTCTAGGTTCCCAGGTTCGAGTCCCTTTTAAAGGAAAATAGCTTTTATTTGTGAAAATAACTATGAAGGTTAATGGTAGTTTCTGTATAATTATTCATGGCCATGGGCTTTTGTTAAAAGATACTAATACAAAGTTAGTTAGTTTCATATGCATGGGACCCCCTGAAGGATGTCTCCCGGAAATCAGTTTTCTGGGTAGGTTTCAGTAGTATCACTTCCAAACACCACCCCTAGTACCACACACGCCCTTTAAATGGGCAGTTTTTCGTCTTTGGGGTGATTGATGCAACCAGATATGAAATTATTTTTGTATGTTAAAATAGTAAAAAAATTAATGCACAAAAATATTATTAAAATTTAAGGGAAAGAGCTTATAATGAGCTTTTTTTTTTTGCTAGTAAGCTCTACAAAAGAACACTGTAAACAATGTCCCTCCTAATGCATGTGTTATGAAGGTGGGGGGGACATTTTTCAATTCGTTTACCTATGTTGCAATCCCGGGGTTTGGGAGCTTGAAATAACTTATGAAATCCATCTCTTATAAACCTCTATAGTTTTGCAACCTCAATGTTTTTTGTTTGTTTTTGGTTTTACCTGGCAACAAGTTGTTGAAGAGACAAGGAAGAATGACTCTAAAAAAAGAAAAAAAGTGACCCTGGTTTTGAGGCATGATATAAATGTGAGTGAAAAAACAAAGGATTGATTTGAGGTATGAAGTTTTTTCGTTCCTCAGCGAGCGCTGGTTGGGTTAAGGGGACTGGACGCTCATTTTTCTCTCAAAAGGGGAAGATTAGTGAGATAAATTTTTGTTGCTTGTTCATTTTAAAAGCCCTAGAAGTGGAGTGCTGCAGCCATGGTCAGAGAAGGGTATGCAACTTGTGTTTGGCATCATCCCCTAAAATTTAATACAGGAAAACGGTGAGATGTTTTTTTAAATTATTGACAGTTAAGGCCCACTAATTTGCGGGTACCAACAATTAATAAAAGGGTTATTTACTTAAAGGGTCTTATGCCGCCAATGTTTCTTGGTTTTAGATTTATTAATTATTGGTCCCGGGATTGGTTAGGACTTGCTTTTAAAATTACAACTGCCACAATTAATATATCACTTTTGGGAAAGTATTTGAGTTTAGATATTTAAAATTTCACTATACTTACATACGCTTTTCTTTTTTTTATTTTCAATTTTTGTTACATTTATGTTCCACCCTTTGGTGAAATTGTTGCCCCTTTTTTCAAGCTCATAATAAGAGTCTTTTCTTTTGGAGTATCACTCAGCTCACTGGCGCCCACCTTTTATTTCACTAGTATTTAGAACTTGCGACGAGCTAAGGATTACCGTGGTTTAATATCAGTGGGGAAGTTTCCCAGGTAATTATGTCTATCACTATGGGCCACATTAAAACCACAAAATACCCTTTCCCTTTTTACGTCACCGCGGATCCCCTCGAAAAGGTTAGAGTCCGGTTTTTTAAACTTTTTAAATGCTTACCAACTGAGTTTTTTCTTAAGATACGTGGGAGCGAGGTTAATAAAAACCCCCCTAAAAAGTTACAACACTAATGGTGAAAACACTTTTCAAATAGAAACCAACCATAAATTTTAATATTTGATATTTATACTGCCCCAATCCGAGGAGTCAATATAAATAAAATTGTAATTGTTTTAGGAATTATTTTGCTAACTTATATTATAATTGTTTGATTTAAAAAGTAAAAAAGAATAAATTTTTAAAAAAATTTGGGAAATTTGGGACTTTAAATTGGAAGAAATGGTTTAAAACTGCTACTTTGTAGTTATTTTGACTTGTGTTTGAATTAAAACAATTTTTTTTTATTTCAAACATTTTGAGGGTTTGAGCCGAACTAAGCCGGGGAAAGACCCGGTACCAACCCCAACCATTGCAGCAACAATTCAGTTATTGGAGTTAGCAACCTCCAGGCAGGGGGATGCGTCATCCCTCAAGCCGGGGGATGCCAAAGATGTGGGGCTTTCCCCGCTCAATCCAAGCCAGGGGAAAAAACCCTATGTCCTGAAAAAACCCCCGCTGCACCCATTCAGCCGGGGGGAGCTTTGCAACCTCCAGGTAAGAGGCATTTTTCCCACGAGACCGTGGTGTGGTGGTGAGGCAGGGGGTTAATCACAGCTCCCCTTAAAGTTTAAAGTGGTGGTGGTGGTGGTGGGGTTTGGTGGTTGTGGTGGTGGTTTGGTGGTGGTGATAGTGGTGGTGTGGGTGGTAGAACCGTCATCAGACCTCAGACGGGTATTTGTGGTTTTTTAAATCGGGTTTGTTGGAGAATTGTTGAATGGTATCTCTTTTTTAAATCGTCGAGGAGAGAATAAAAATACTGAGGTGTTTTTTTATACTGGGTTAGAGAAGTTACCGTAAAATTCTTGTGTTTCATCAAGCGAAACGTGAGCATAAAGGTGGGTTGAAAAGCAAATTTTATTTTGCTCATGGCCAGGGGCCCTGATGTCAGAGCCTGATGATAATGTCGGGTTATTTTTAACGCATGGATTTATTTGAATCTTGCGTTCGTTTATATTAAGTGGGCGTATCAGTTAGACGCTCAAGCGTGCTCGATAACGTAAGTGCGTGTTGCAGAGTATAGTTTGTTCTTGGGTACGGCACCACTGTACGTTAAACTCAGCCCTTTCAAAGAGCCTTTGTGGGAGTGAACGTTATGGGGATAAGTATCCCTTACCAGCACATTAGTCGTAACAAAAACCCAAAAATTCATTAGATTCAAATGGCGACGATACATTGTGTATTGGGCCCCTAAATTGGTTGTTGCCCAAAGGCTGCGTGGAACCTTAAAAGAAACCAGGATGCATGGACAGGAAAAACCTTTAAACAAATCAAAGTCATATTGAAAATACAAAGCAGAAGTTTTATGCCATTATGTCTTGTAAATCTTTTGAGGTGGTGGAATCAATGGGGGAAATGAATTAAATTTCAAAAAATGCCTCTCCCAATACAAAATCCGGTCAGGGGAAAAATTGGGGAGGCAAGTCCCTTTTTTAGGGACCACCCTTACAAGCATTCTTTTAGGGATTGGGGTTGATTTGTATTTTTCCCACGTGAGAAAAACTATTTTGATGTCATAAAATCCTTGACAGGCGTTTAAGTGTTGGTACTTTTGGCCGTGGGTGCCATCTGCTGTTCAGCACAAAGAAAAAGAGCAATTGTGAATCCCCGTGGAAAAAAAGTGCTACGCTAAAGCGGTTATCAAGGAGTCCATTGTGGTCTGTAAAGAACCCGGGCACTGGTTCACAAACGATTCTTTGGTTTTTAAACCCTTTAAACGTTCGGTGTTTGCAGAGGTCATATATTGATCTGTGATGTCAAAAAGTGTTGTGAGGGCTGTGGGCAATTTTCGTTTAGAAAGAAGAATATATCAAAAGAGGTTTAATGAGAATTTTTTTTAGAGTATGCCAGGCCCTTCGTCCTTTTGTCATTTCTGTTATATGAAGCAGCCCCATCCCCAAACCCTCACTGGAAAAAAGCAATTTCTGTTCTGTATTCTATTTTTTTGAATTTCAGACAAGAAATGTTCTTCAAGATTCGCCCCGCACGTACTTGCACGACCTAATCTACCTATGTATCGTCCCAGATGAGTTTCAAGTCAGCCTTCATTACGTGTAAATAACTTTTCTTTGGGCACCGAATTTTGGGTTGATAGGACTCGAAATATTTAAGAATGATGACACACGGGCCACATTTTTGGGCTTTATGAGAAATTTAAAAAAACCCAAAATTTAAGGACAACACCCTCCCAAGCCCCATTATGCTGGGGCTATTATGGATATTATTTTTTTTAAAATTAATGATGGAGGAAAAAAAATGGACTCCAGAGCTAATAATGAACGGTGGAAATTAGCATGCGCTGGGGTTGTTTCCATTTTTTTACTCGTAAGCTTTCCCCACGATGTCATTGTATAAGTGCCAAAAATGTCAGCTTGGGAGTCTTTGGTTGGGGGACATTTCCCCATTTTTCAAAAAAAAAAAAGAAAACGCGTGGTATAGGGGTACCTTGCCACCAAAGGAGGACTAAGTTCGGTGAGATGTCAGTTGAGGGAAAAAGGATCACTTTTGAGAAATGGTTTTTGGATGTGTTAGTCAAATAAATTAAAGTCTTTGATTTTACCCGCGAGTTGTAATTGTTTTGCGTGTGAAAGATGTAGAGACCCTACGGAAGGCCTCCCTTTAAAGACATGTAATGGAAAACGCAAAGTTCGATCCTTTCATAGAAGTGTGTTTACATTTGAGCGGAAGTTGTTTAACCCCGGGAAGTCATTTAAGGAAGAACACCTCGAATCATCCCAAACCAAGGATAACGGTGTGCGACCAACAGTCACACGTCGTGTAATATAGTTGCTAAGAGGCTCTTTTTGGGGCCTTTGTATTTTTTTCCTTCAAGTGTGAAAACGGCCGTGAAGAATATTATTAGTTCAACGTGTACCCCGAGGAAAAACCCCCCTATTTCTTCCAGTTATGGGGGGTGTTATTAGCACGGGTGTCATCTCTGTTACCCTGAAATGACCTCCCCTTTTCAAAACAGCCGCAACGAGACCATGTAGACCCCCATGAAGCGACCATGGCTTGCGTGAAAACGGTGTAGAGATGTGGGATTTGTACTTTTAATGAGATGAAACGTGCAGATAGTATTTGAAATAATTTATTTCAGAAAAAGTGTTCAGCAAGGGTCCCTCATTCCCAAGGACGCATTCTTTGGCGGAGCGCACAAATTTTTATGATTCTTTATTTAGGTAAACTAAGCCCTGTATAAACATCTGCTTGTAAAAAGATGTATTTTTAAAAAAATAATATTAAATATTCATATAGTGTAACTATCTGGACTGGCTCCTAGGAAAGGTAGATTTGTATGAACGAACATTCCTTAATTATGAACTGGATGCCATTTTCCCTTTCAATTTCTGTTTCGCGGCTCCTGTTGTTTCCCATACTATGCCTTGTGCTAGGGTTCATGTGTTGTTTTTATGGTATAGCAAATAGTTTTATTTCTACGGGATCGAGTTGGTTGGAGGTTAAAAAACTTGCCCAAATATAAAAAGCTGTCATCTCTTCTTTCTTTCATAATTCAGAGGTGGCATTACTTTGGTTGGGCTCGCCGTTCCAAATT
This sequence comes from Timema cristinae, assembly GCA_039000515.1. NCBI lineage: Eukaryota > Metazoa > Arthropoda > Insecta > Phasmatodea > Timematidae > Timema > Timema cristinae. The sequence goes on from JBCFYV010000006.1 coordinate 125,043, forward strand.
CCCCCTCTTTTTTTATTTTAAACCACATCAAAACTATTTTTACTTGAAACAAAAAGTGGAGGTGAAATTAAAATGTCCCCCCTCCGCTTCCCCCCCTTTCAGCGGCACAACTCCACCCTTCAAAACATTTTCTAACTTGTTTAGGTTAGACAAAAGTTACATATTGATTGACTTGCAAAATTTTTATGTTATTTAAACCAAAAATCTGCGAAAGGGTCCCGAAAAAAAATGTATTTTACCCAAATGAAACAAGGGGTTTACTTATACGGTTTTTTTTTTCAATCATTTAATTTTCTTTCCTAAATTTTGCGTTATATTGGCACAGTGTTAGGAGAGTTTTCTAATCAGTGCTTAATTTTTATTAGTTTTATAAATATAATCTTGTAACTTTTATTATCTTAGAAATTATAAATTTAAATGGCATGAAGGTGGGTTATTGTTGGGGTTTATTTGTATAAATAACATATTTAAAAGGCCATTAACTTCATAAACTCTATATTAAAAATTACTAAAAACATATGGAAGAAGAGAAAAATAAAAAAACAAAAAGAAAAATCAAGTCTAATAAGCCAAAAAGAAAAAGTAAGTTAAAACTGAGGGTGAGCAGATGAAACATTTCAAGCTAAACCATCTTGGAATGATTAAAGTTTTATGGTCACTCCCTTCAAAGAAGGCCCCTAAAGATCCCCCCCCGTATATACTGACGACAAGGGTTTCGATTATGACGTTTCTGAAAATAATTCCAAGAAGATAATAAAAATATGCTATGTTTAACTTAGTTGTACTAATAATTTAATAACATATTAGATTGAATTTAAAAATTTGTCTAGTGCCTAGAATTGTTTTATTTTACTTTATAACCTTATTTGTATAAAAAATGACAGGCTAACAATATTTAAAATATGCAATTCTTTTAAAAGTTTAATTTTGTTTTCAGTCTTCCACATTTAAATTTTTGAGAGATTATTAATGTAATTACTTACCTTATCTTCATCCAGTTTAAAGACAGAACCTTAGTTTTTTCATCTTTGAAAATCAAAAATAGATTTTGATAACCATATTTCCCCACTTTAAAATCTTATTTTCTCAGACACGTTTCATACACAAAAACTAAAAATTTTTCAAATTTCTTACTTTCTACGTCTACACTCCACAATATTTATTTCAGAGAACTTTTAAAAAAATAATAACCCAAAGGGAAATTAAATGTTTTTCCGATTTTCCCCCCCCTGCACTTGACAGGTTGGTCGGGGGAATCCTACACCCAAAAAAATCAGGCTAAGCCCTAAAATAATAAGCAATTGAGAAAAGAACGGAACCCAAAAAAACATAGTCACACTGCTTCGAAAAAAATGGCATTAGTCTCATTAGCAAATTAAAATTTAAAGGAAAATGCACCATCAATTAATATATATTTCTTATTGTTGTATTGTGACAATGGTGGCAAATGATAACGATAATTCTTAAAAGAAGGAGAATTTGAAAGTTTTTCTAAAAATTAAAATTAAGGAGAAATAAATTTTAGTTGTATAATTTTCAATTTATGAGAAATTTTAGCCAAATTGGGACATATATTATGGATAATTTAAAAACTTTATAACCAAAAATGACAACATAGAAGTAAAATTACGGTTTTCGTTTCAAGATACTAAAAAGAATGTATCTGGATCCTTAGTCTTTTAAATACATTAGTTTAGGATAAGTATATGCAATATTGAGTTTAAAAGGGCATAGGTTTTCCCCTCTTATATTAAAATTACTATTGTTTTTTGTTTTGTGCTTCTTATACTGTATTAATTGTATATGTCATTATTTGGGGGTTTCTTTTTCTCTCCCACTAAAAATTAATATTTTACCAGTAAAAGGTATTTGTAATCAGTGACCACATTAATTATAGCAAGGGTTAATGTTTGTAGTAGCGATTTTGACCTGTCGCCCCAGTTTGACCTATTTTCCTATTGGCTGAAATTGGTCACGTGACAACGCCCCTTACTTTCTTGATTGGCCGTTGGTTTACCCCTCCCCTTTTATCATGCCCTTTTTTTCCGTTTTCCCAACTTGTTTGGGTTTTTAAACCCCCTCCCCTTTACGTGGCTCTGCTGGTAAGTTTTAAAATTACAGAGGAATGAGAAGTACAGACACTTCAGGGGTTTTTGGTGGTGTTGGCAGTACTTTCGGATGGTGGAGGGGTTTGACTAAAGTGCAGATTAGGCTGTAAGACTGTTTAACCCCATGTCTTGGGTTTCGAGGGAGGGGTATTTGGGTTTTTTTACTGGAACGAAGCTTCCGACTGCCTTTGTGATTAGGTACCGGTCTCGTGGGTCTTGTGGGTGGGGGAAAGGGAGAGAGAGGGGGGAGAAAAACGTAGGCGGGTTGGGGGGGTGGCTAGGGGATGAAAATGATACCCTCGGGGGGTTAAGGGGAAATTAGGGGAGTAGGGGGGGGGTTTTGGGTGGTCGGTGAGAGGGGAAGACGAGGGGAGGCCTGAGATGACTCGGCGGCAGGGATGCTGGAGATGTGGGGGGGGGGGGCCAGTGTGTGGGTGGGTTTTTGTTCGGGGGTTGGTGGTTGTAGACGGGAACGTAGAGAAGGGGGTCCACGAGTGAGTACTGTTTGGCGGTGCTGTTTTCTCCAGGTCTTCGACGGTGGGCTTTGCCGGCGCGGGCGAGTGTAGAATCCCGTGATGACGAGGACAAGTGGATGGGGGAGGGTGGAGAGGTAGGATGAGTCCCGGCAACCCTTTAAAAATCGCGGTGGGAGGTAGGATAGGTCCCCGGGAACGTTAAGTCGCCCGGGGGGAGTAGGGGAGCGTCCGGCAACGTAAAATCGCGGTGGGGAGGTAGGGTTAGGTTTCCGGGCAACGTTAAAGTCGCGGGTGGGAGGTAGGGTAGATTCCCGGGGGAACGAAAGTCGCGGGTGGAGGTAGGGTAGATTGTGGTGGAATTGAGAAAAAGCGGGTGACACTTGTTTCAAACGACGATTTATTGGCTCTTTCGTAAAGGGGGTGGTCCCAAGGTTGGCTCACCACTGAAACTGCTCCAGAAATCGCCGTGTTAAAAATAACCTCCCCCTGCTGCCCGGCCCGGTCCCAAAAGAGAAGAGGGAGCTTCCATTGGTTCGGGGAAAACCCAAAGTGCTATTTTCCGCCAAGCGACACCATGGAAAAGGGAGTTGATTATAGAGGTAAGAGCGTCACGGACGGCTCAGACAACATGGATGTGGGCCGGACCCGGGAAGTTTTTTTTTTAAAAGGGGGGGAAGGTGAAGCGGCCGGTTTTCAAGTGCGAAAGGGAAAAAAGGCCTTTCCTGACAGAGAGGACATCAATTTCCCCCAAAACTGGCTTGCGCACTTTTCACACGGGTGACCTTGGTCTAACATAAATTTTACATCAACAAATTAATTACATCTTACATATATCTTAGGGCTATTTTAAAAAATTTTAACATTGATTAGAATTTATAGTTCTGATGGGGCACAGAGAGAGAAAAAAAAAAGGGAAAAAAAGTAAATATATGACAAATAAAATAATAAATAACGAAAAAAACTACGGCCCTTTTTAGGGCCAAAAACCCATACAGTAAATAAAACGGCCTCTTAGCGTTTACCAGTAAAAAAAATCATCACCCTAATCTGCCTTTTCTGGGCCAAACAAATTTCTAGTAAATAAGACGGCCCTTTCTTTGGGCCAACAAGTTTATCGCAATAATCAAACCCTTTTTTGGGCACCACTTTGACAGTGTTTACTGAGTGGGGTAGCCACAATGGGGTTTTGATTTTACCCACCACCGTGATGTTGGCGTCAAGCACTTGGTTTTGGAACTACGCACATTATGTTCACGTCACGCACTTGGGTTTTGTAACCACGCACCATTTGTTCCCGTCACGCACTTGTTTGTGTAAACCCCGCCCATTATGTTCCCTCACGCACTGGGTTGAGGGACCCGCCCTTTTGTTGGGCACCCACGCATCGTTTTACGCATCCCGCATTGGTTGTTGTGACACGGGATGGTCAGCACGGCGCTTGAGGTAGCGTGTACCCCGGGGCTTTGGCCTCACCCTGTTTGGTAGGGATTGGAGGTCGTCGGAGGGTCGCAGTCTGGTACCCATCCAGAACTATTTTGGGAGGGAGGGTCCAGTCCTTTTGTTCCCCCGGGGTTATTGGGTGCGGGGTCCATGGTGGTGAGTTAGTTTTTGGGGTTTGCTGCGGTTTCCGGTGTTTTCACCAGGGGGTGCAGGAGTAGTTGTCCCCTGTGTATTTTCTTGGTCGACCCCTTTGGGTAAGTAACCCAGTAGACCCCCCCTCTCGTTTGCTCACCGGGTAGGGTTCTTCATTTGGGGGCAAAGCCGGGGTTTGTAGGCCTCTGTTGCGTTAGAGGGGGGTTGGGTGCGGACAGTCCAAATCCCCGTTTTAAAAGGGTTGGGCGGCCGTGCTGGGGGTGGGTGTACGTTGTTGGTATTGGTTGATTGACTCGTCCCTGTTCCTCTCTTGGAGGGTTCCTTGGTGGGGGGCCGTTGTTTCCTGCTCCCCGTACGGGGTTTCAAACCCCACCCCCCGGTCTGTATAAGTTCGGCCAAGTGGGGTTCACAGGGGACATTCCTGTGGCTCGTTCTTGCGCATCGTAGTTTGAAGGTATCATGGAGGTAGGTATCCCATTCCGATGGTTCTCAAAGATTTGGAAGTGGGTTCCCCTTTTTGTTCTGATTTTTTTTTCTGGGGGAAATTGGCTGAGGGTGATAGATGGGGTTGTCAGGCTTCGAATCCCACTTTTGACAGCTTTTCCCCCAGGCGGTAATGAACTGTGGGCCATTGTCGGACAGGGATGTTTTGGATATCCCCATCGGGGAAAAATTTTTTTTTTTGTTCCTCGTCGGGTTATCTGTTTGCCTCTGTTGACGCGAGTGGAAATACTTCTCCATTTGGAAAGAGACCCGTAATCCTAGGATAAATTTCCTTTCCTCTGCGACTTCGGGGTATGGCCCATGAGTTAGGCTCACCTTTCCAGGGGCGTTTGGTTGACGGGGTCTTAGTGGCTTGCCCTGATACCCCCGGTCTTACGACAGGCACAGGCATGCAGTTTCGAACGTAGTGTTGACTTCCTTCGGAGGGCCTTTCAGGTGTAGCTCCGGGAATGGTCGTGTGTTTGTCTTCTCCCGGGTGCCTGCCTGAGGGTGGTGTGGTATGTCAAAAAAACCTGTTGTGGATTTGAGTTGGACAAATGGGGGTTCTGGCCCTTTCCCCTTTTCTTCGCGTTCAGATATTGTCCCCCTTACATAGTGCTCATCCAAAACCGAGCGTCGGTTTTTTTGGGGTGGGGGGTCGAGTTTGGGTATCGGGCCCCTTTCCCAACGGTTAACTTGAGTTTGGATCTTGTACTGTCTTTGTTCGTTTGACTAGCTCCCTTGTAGAGGTGCCCTCTTGGTTCTGTAGGGTAGTAGTGATCGGGTTCGGGTGGTGTAGTCCTGTGACGAGGGGGGGGGGGTCATCCGGTCCCAGTCTTGAGTCTTGAATGGTGTTCTCGCTGTCGGGTTGGCGTGATAGCGTCAGGGAGATGTTCTGTTTTCCCGGGCAGTGTTCGGGAAAATGAAAAAATCTTGGCAAAAAGTGCCATCTCGTCAGCTTGGGTTTCCCTTGGTCTTTCATCGTGTTCAGCCCGGTGAGGAGCTCGGTTATCCGTGCGTAGTATGAAGGTTTATCTTCCAGGTAATGTCTAAACTCTTGTTTGGGCCCCGACGAAAAAGGAGGCACTTTTGGCTCGTTGCTATGGTTCGTTGCTCTGTAGGGGTTAGCTTCGCGCTGCATGGTGTGATTCGTTTGCCCGCATCATCTTCTTGTACAGTATGCCCCTAGTCAATCCCGCCCAGCGTCAGTTTTTAGGGTAAAGGGTTGTGTGGATCGGAGACTTAAGGGGTAGGTCTCTGAAGCTTCTTTGGGGTGTGTGTTTGAGGGTTTGGGTTTTGGGAAATTTTCCCCCTCCACCGGGATTGGTTCTTAGAGTTCGGTGGAGTGCTGTTAGTTCCGCCATTTGGGGCAGAATTCTCGTAACCAGTTTTCAGGGCCCAGTAGTTGTCGGAGCTGTTTACGGTTTCTGGTTTGGGGCTTCCTTGATTGTTTGATCGTCTGTGGTTGTGGGGCGTTCTTGCTAGAAAACGATATGGCAAGGTATTTCAACTCGTCTTTTCCGAACTGGCATTTTTTCAGATTGAAGGTCAGTTGGTTGGAGCTTTAAATCTTTCTAAAAACCTTGCTCATGTGGTGAGGTGCTCATCCTTTTCTTTGAGTAGTTGCACGTCGTCAAGGTAGGGGAAACAGAAAGGCCCGGGGTTTCCTGCAAAACTTCTTACTCATCAGTCGCTGAAAAGTACTCGGGGCTCCCTTTAATCCGAAAGGCATAACTGTAAAAAGAGGTTTCCCGTGGGGTGTGAAAGCAGTCAGGGGTTTGGAATCGGGGTTGGGAATCTGCAGTACCTGATTTCATATCGAGGGTGGTAATATTTCTGGTTTCCAAATTCGAAGAGTGTCATGTACGTTGGGCAGCGGGGGGAGTGAATCGATAGTGGCGGGGTTCGTTGTCGGAAATCTATGCAGAAGAAACGGGGAGTTTTGTCCTTTTTTTCCACAATTACAATGGGTGAATTGTATTCAGAGTCTTCCGGGTTCTATATCCCCTGGGCCTTTCTTCTCTGAACCTGGTCTTCAATTAAGCGGCGGTGTTTCGCAGGGGAATCGCGGTAAGGCCGTACCATCATCCGTTAGATGACCTTGAGTCGAATTTGATGGTTGATTGCTGTTGGGGGGGTAGTGTTCTTGCAGAGGTCCCTGAGTGTTGGAAAACGGCTCGGTGTTGGTATAGTGTCTAGGAGTTGTTCTTGACGTTCTATTGGGGGCGTGTTGTTATGATCTTGTGTCTTGAGAAACCGGCGGGGGTCCTCATTGCAGTCTTGGCATCCAGTATAGAGTATGACGCCCCCTGGTTTCAAAAAAGCATCGGCTGTTCTGTAGTCAGATTACCTTTCTGTTTTGTGAACTTGGTGGTCCAGAATAAGTGGTTCTCGGAGTTTCGGACCCCAGGGAACGTGACGGTTGGCTTCTAGGGTTTTGGCATGGTTAGACGGTAAAGTATTGGCCTCGGATGGTAAGGTCACTCCCAACCTTGGCCAGGTGGATTGGTTTTGTGGGGAAAGGAAAGTAAGTTCTTCAGGTTTGTCGGGGTGAGTTGTTGGTATTGGATGAAATTAGCAGTAGCTCGGTAGCTAATTAGGGCTAGTAGGGGACCGTGAGGAGGTTTCGCACATAATCTTGGGAGTGGTTGGCGATGTTAGGGGATTGACGCTGTTTTTACTGGTGCGCCCTGATTCTGTTACCAGAGGCGGGGCCCTGTTGTCCTCTGGTTGGCGTTTCCCGGTTCTTGTCTTCTCTAGGTGCCGTTGGTTTTAGCATGGCAGTCACGGTGAAAATGGGTACCCTGGACAGGGTAACATTTTTTGGAGGGGTTCGCGGTTCCGATTGAGGTTGCTGGGATTTGCTGGGCGTGTAGTCACTGGCGCCGTGTTTTTAGCCGGTCTCGTTCAACAGCTACGGCCCTAGTGATAAGTTCTTCTAATCTTGAGGGTGTGGAGGCTAGAAGAAAAGGTCTCAGCCTGGTCGGACAAGTTCGATTACAAGGGGGATTATTTCTGCTGATGGGGCCTTTTGTGGGGGGCCAGCGTTGGATACAGCGTACTTTGTGCGAAGGAATATCTAACGGGCTCCAGTCTGTTTTTGTTCCTTTCCGTATAGCTCTGCGTGGAGAGATAGGCTCTGGTGGTTTGTTATGGCGACGTGGTGGCTTTAGTCGTTGCTTGAAACTCTTCCAAGTCGTTATATATTCGCCATATAGCTTCACCTACTGAGCGGCGGTTTCTTTTAAGCGAGTTGGGTGGTAGGTACCCCATTCTAGCGGGTTTTTCTTCTCGAAGCGGTCCTGAGATGTACCTCACAGGACGTTGGGAGTTAATAGAAAATGTAGTGTCTTCTTTGCCTCGACGTGCAAGTCTGGGTAGAGTTGGTAGGTGGTAAGAGTTGAGCATGGCCCGTTGGTAGGTGGCAGTCAGGTGCGGCTGGTTGTGGTGCGCTTGGCAGGTTGTGAGGTGGACCGGTTGGCCACGGCGGACATCGGAAGACTGGCCCCTGATTCCTCTAGGCTCATTTTTCCAGCCCAGGACTGGTGTTTGGTAGTATTGCTACAGTCCTGCAGCAACCTCTCGGCCATCGTCTCCGTACTGGTTAACCCTGGGAATACGTACTTCCACGGTTGCTTCGGTGCAGGGTGGTGCAAAGGTAGGCTGGTTCATTGGATGTCACGTGGTCGTACTGCCCAGCCAATGCAAAGGTTTGTGGTAGGGCTTTTGGCGGTTTGTGCATGGTTACATAATGTCGTGTTAACCCTCGGGGTACACGATGGGTTGTTACACTTTTGACTTCTTGTCTTAAACCCATTCTTTGTCTACTTTGGTGAGGTAGTCTTCTTTGGTGTGAGGTAGGTCTTCTTTGGTGAGGTAGTCTTTTTTTTTTTTTTTTTGGTGAGGTAGTCTTCTTTGGTGAGGTTAGTCTTCTTTGGTGAGGTAGTCTTCGTGGGTGAGGTTGTCTTTCTTTTTTGGTGAGGTAGTCCTTCTGTGGTGAGGTTGTCTTTCTTGGTGAGGTATGTCTTCTTGGGTGAGGTAGTCTTATTTGGTGATGACGTAGTTTCTTTGGTGAAGGTAGTCTTCTTGGTGAGGTAGTCTTCTTGGTGAGCCTAGTCTTCTTTGGTGAGGTAGTTGGGCGCCACGGGTGGTTTTGTTCACTCCGGAAGTGTGGTGTGGTGTTTGGGTCGTGTGGATGTAGTCGGTCCGTTGGACATCCGTCCCGTTGTCTTGAGTTTGCCCACGTTTAGGCGCCAGAACTGTTTCCCAGGTCTTGTGTTTCGAGGGAGGTAGTTGGTTTACTGAGAACTGCAGTCTCCGACTGGCCTCTTTGTGATTAGGTACGGTCTCGTGGGTTGTGGGTGGGGGTAAGGGAGAGAGATGGGGTAGAAAAACGTAGGCGGGTTGGGGGGTGGCTAGGGGGATGTAAATGATAGCCTCAGGGTTTAAATGGAAATTGGAGTAGGGGGAGTCGTGATGTGGTCGGTTGGAGGGAAGACGACCGGGAGGCTGAGATGACTCGGCTGGCTGGGATGTGGGGAGATGTGGGCGCAGTGTGTGGGTGTCGGGGGTTGGTGGTGTGTAGACGGGATCGTAGGAGAATGGGTCTAACGAGTTGAGTACTGTTTGGTCGGTGCTGTTTTTCCAGGGTCTTCCGTCGGTGGGCTTGCGGCGCGGCGAGTGTAGACATCCGTGATGAACGGGACAGTGGGTGGGGGAGGGTTGATTAGGGTGGAGAGGTAGGATTGAGGTCCCGGCCACGTAAGTCGCGGTGGGAGGTAGGATAGGCGTCCCGGACGTTAAGTGCGGGTGGAGGTTTATTTTTTTTAGGGTTAGCGTCCCGGCAACGTAAAAGTCGCGGTGTGGAGTAGGGTAGTAGAGTCCCGGCAACGTTAGTCGCGGTGGGAGGTAGGGTGATTCCGGTAACGTAAAGTCGCGGTTGGGAGTAGGGTAGATTGTGGTGGTATGAGAATAGCGTGCCACTTGCTCGCAACGACGATTTATTGGCTCTTTCGTATGAGGTGGTTCCCCAAGGTTGGTCACCACTGAATCTGCTCCAGATATCGACCCGTGTTAATATACCTCCTGCTGCCTGGCCTGGCCAATCAGAGAAGTGGGCTAGCTTCCCATTGGTTCGGGGAAACGAATGTGCTATGGGCCGCCAAGCGAGCAATAGGAAGAAGGGAGTGATTATAGAGGTAAAGGCGTCAGGGACGGCTCAGGGACAACATGGACTGTGGGCGGACCGCAGTAGGGGAGGAAGGTTTTGAAGCGGCCGGGTGCTAATGTGCGAGCGAAATGGAAGGTGCTGAACAGAGCAGGCACATCAAGAACTTGTTGGTATATAAAGCCAAATTACAACTTGTTCAAGTTTTGAAAGCAAGACATTTTTCCATTTCCTTGGTTCAAATCGGAGACCACTAGGTTTTTGAGCCGATTGCAAACTTGTTGGTGGTGTTGCTCGTACGGTGTATTGTTTCGGGGACACAATTCATTTTTTCGTGTGTTCATTATCATTTGTTGAATAAGTATCCGAGGACCAAACTGATTAAACAGGGGTTAAAAAGTGGGGCCAAAAAAAAACGCTATCCCTTCTGAATCAAGTAGAAGTTCTTCTTCTTCCAGCACTCTCCCTCGTTTTGACTGCTTGCGCAAACACCTGATAGTGAGGCACGTAACTTTGTCTTCGAGCATTTTTCAGCGGCACCCGCCCTTTAATTAAAGTGTTTTAGGCATACTCACAAAAAGTGTCATCGCGTTTTTGTCAGCCGTGTCAGCAAGGCGACACTTTGTGCGGATTCTTGTGATACGCGCACGAAGAGAGAAGCCTGCTTAAGCATTTTGAGACTCATGGTTATGCCAATGATCTGTATTCGGGAAGTCTCAGTGTTTTTTATAGTTTGCGTGTTAAGTACAACGCAGCACCCAACATTTGTGTGGGTTTGTATATTGAACCACTCTGGATACCTTGTTTGATAATCTAACAATTATACCCAGTTGACGAAGGTCTTGTAGCATCATTGTAGCATCTTGTAAAACACTGGGAAATTTTCAGGACAGATTTTAGTTGCAAATGTGAATCTGATCTTTATCCCTGGGTTTTGTAAAAATCACGATATAATGTGGCGTTTAAGAAATGTCTCTTTGAGCCTGCCTGTGGATTATTTTTTGTGAGGTCGTGAGGCTAATATTTTGATGGTGGATCCTTTGGTGAAAAAGATCGGACGGGCTATTCGTTGACTTCACGCACCAGATCGTCCAAGATAATCAGCTGTGGATTCATTAAAGTTGTCATCCATTCCACCAAACCCTTACAGGAATATGGACGTGGGGACTTGCCCCATCTAGTTCGAATCCAGTTGCTATAAATAATAATACCATGTGTTTTATCAAATTTAATGTCACACATTGTGTTCCATGTGACAGATATTTTTTTTGAATCTGCTTACAAAAATGGACTTTCCACAGCTGGATTGGGCCGCTTATGATGGCCGATAATGGATGCTTCAACTTGTCCTTATGTTTGTGACTGAGCTTGTAAGATATATGAACTTGTATTTATTGGATAGGATGGAGGTAGGGGTGGAGACGTTAAAACACAAACATAATAGTTTTTACAATATTTATTTAAATCATAAATCTGTATATCACAGAGAAAAGTATACTAGTGCATATTTACTTTTTACATTTATTCGCACAACATAACAGTTTTTACAATAATTTTTACTTTACATTGATGAAATGTATATTGAGAAGCCTATTTTACAATATATATATATTTATTTTATACACAGGGGGAAAAGTGACCACTCGGTTCTAATGTTGGTTCAATATAATACTATAAATAGAGAAGGTTTCAATTTAAAGAATATATTTATATATAAACAGTTTATTATATTTGAATAGATTAAAAATAAATATATATACAAACAGTTTATTATTATTAATTAGTAATTAAAAATATATACAATCAACTAAGTTGACTAGAAAAAATCAGTAGGTGGCGGATTTGTACTGGGAATAAAAAAAATTAAAAATATGCCCGGTGTGCATAAAATTAATTTTAAAAAACCCTGTTTCCTTCTTGCAGAAAATCTCAAAATCTTTGAAAAATGGTGTTTCAGTGGAACAGTCCTAAAGTGAAAGAAAAAAGGTGATTTTTCACCATCTAAATGATAACCTTTTAGTCGTGGAGAGTAAGTTTACGAGACTCTGATTACCCAAACGGCAAAGTGTTATATATCATTGGTTATTCGGACGTTCTTGTATGTCATGGGCCAGTAGACTTTAGTCTGCAAAAATCGGTACATACAGTCACAGATCTTTTTTTACAATTTTGTGTGGTTATCTCGTATGTATCTTTCCCAGCCAGTTCAGGACCATCGCTTCAAAACATTTCAAAATTAACGTATTTGTCCGTTCCGGATTCCATAGTTTTTTGGTGATTCCCGCGAACCGCACAACGTTTTTGTTTGGTGGGAATCGCCAACAAACCAACTCACATTTTATTTCACTTCACAGATTTTTTTTGGAATATAAAAATTTTAAAACTCGATGTTTAGCCTAGAGGGCAACACAATACAATCTTGGGGTTAATAGATTATTATTATGTGTGGAATGCCAGGTCGCCACCGTGGTTCGGATTCCACGTTAAACTGTAGGTCCTTCATTTCATCTCACAATCACCCTACCATTACACATTAGCGTAAGTGCGTATAACCCGAACGGGTAGTAAGACGCGGTGCTAATAATAATAATAATAATAATAATAGATTTATTTTATAGTCTTGATAGACTTAAATTTTCGAATATTTACTGAGAAACACTCGCTATTTTATTTTATCACACGCTTTAATGTTATATTAGATAAATAATTATTCATAGATCATCAAAAAACAGTTTATTTTCCGAGGATAACACGTTCACACACCGAAAAATAATATTCCAAAAGAAGACACAGATTACTAACTAGACGAATTAACATTCAAAAAAGACACTGTACTATTCAAATTTGTAATAAAATTATTAACGGGTAGCATAGACACGCCTAAATACAAATAATAATATTAAACTATAAAATATTTTGTTCTTCAACTTGTTGATTCACGCATGCGGTTTTATTAAATTTATTTTACACGATAATTAAATGTTATACTGTATTTTAAAATTGTTAGATTTTGTTTATGAGAATAACCGTTTGTTAGTTGTTTAATATTGAAGTTTTATTTTGCTATTTAATTCAAATTAATTATTAAAAGCAAGAGAACGTTAAAAGAGGGTTTATTGCTGAAAACAAAAATGGCCACTGGGTAGAGATGGGCGATATATCACTGACTGTGATTTTTTCACCGATACCATTTGATCACGGTTACTCCCAGGGACTAGATCTCAAAAGTATCGGTGATTAAGACATCAGTGATCGGAAATACTCCATACTCGCATCAGATGGCAACAATTACTTGAGCTACGGAGCTAGTATTGCTTCTTCTAAACACTCGAGTAAATAATCGCTTCGTGGTCCTTATTATTATTATTAGCACCGCGTCTTACTACCCGTTCGGGCTATACGCACTTACGCTAATGTGTAATGGTAGGGTGATTGTGAGATGAAATGGAGGACCTACAGTTTAACGTGGAATATAAACCACGGTGGAGGCCTGGCATTCCACACATTCACAAGATGTCCTTATTAGTCTTTTATTCTTTTATTTTCTACCAGATAATTGAGAATCGACCTTATTGACTGGCATGTTTTACGTGCTATTTATATTTAAAACACTTGATTTCGTAGAGCTCATTTTTCAAAAACAGTATGTTTTGCTTTCTTTTCTTATCAACTGTATGAAACATCTTAAAACGCATACTTTTGTATTGACTGTACATTAGTCAAACAACATGAAACCCAGATTAAGCCTTGAAAGATTAGGTAGCTGTATGTCGATTGTCAATGTCAGTGCCGACAAGAAGAATTTATGTTAGGCCTTAAAGTATCGAATTCCATTGCAAGCCGCCAAACACCCGAGTAATTAGTTTTCTTTCCAACCGATACTCATGGGAGTATTCGAGTAAATACTAAATATCCAATACTCAATACTCATAAATACTCCATACTCCATACTCCATACTCCATACTCGATACTCGATACTCGATACTCGGACAGCAGCTAAATACTAGACTTCACCGTGGTTGGAAAGTGAAAAAATATCGGTCCATCAAAACACTGTGAACACAGGTCACAGTGAAAAATCACTGGTATAAATCACCGATATTTGAAAATCACAGTCACTGTATTCACTGATATCGTAAAATAATGGTTTCGCCCATCTCTACCTCTGGGTAAAATATGCAGGTTGATGACGTATAAAAAAGAGAACCGTTGAGAGTTATGAGGCACTAGTGTTAATTCACATGTTTACAAACAGCAAAATTGATATTATTTCACAAACATTTTGAATGTTTTTTCCTCTTTATTATCACAAACAATTTATTTATGTTAAAGATATGCGAGGGCACCTATAAAAACATTAATAACTGAATATAATACCATTAAATGTAAAATTTCACGTTCTATTTAACCTGTTATTACCACATGAGTTAAAAGAAAAAACTAAAATGAAATTACTAAACTTTCTTTTCTTAAATTTGATTATGGAAAGTAAAATTATACTGTAATCTTTGGGAAGGATTGTTAATAGTTATATTATTATTATTATTATTATTATTATTATTATTATTATTATTTAGCACCACGTCTTACTACCCGTTCGGGTTATACGCTTAAGTACTAATTACGCTAATGGATTAGGAATTGGGAAGGTTTAATTAAAGGAAGTGAACCCGCATTTGCGTGGAGGGAGAGTGGAAACCATTTAGGAAAAACCACCCCAGTTCACCCGACCGAGATTCGAACCGCGATCTCCCGTCCTCAGCAGTCGCGCTCAACACGACTAGCGCGTTAGCCAACTACGCCACCGAGGCGGGTTTGTTAATAGTGATTGATAATATTTTAGTAATAATAATAGTAGTAATTAGTAAATAATTATTATTTCCAATATGGTGACAAAAGTTAATTTTAGACAATGTTTGCGTTACTGATACCATCTGCTAGCTTCTGCTAGCTGTCATCGAAAACCATAGAAGTGGTAAGTCGACCGTATTAATGCTCGAAACAGGTTTTCAGCGCTATATATTGGCCAGCCAAGCAAGCAAGCGCGCGCTCACACACACACAACACTCACACACAAACACGTCATAAATGAAATAAGGTGTTTGAACAGGTATTCTTGCAAAGTGGACAGAATTAAGTTTACTCTTGGTGTAAATAAATAAAAAATAATGTAATTTAAAATCGTTACCTTTTTTTCAGTCTAAGGCTCTCAGCACTTTTTTTATTTATAAAATGTTAACATATACAAACCCTGTCAGATATATTATAATTTATCAAACCGATCGTGTCGGGAAATGAACCCGTTTTGCTGCCTCCATTTGAACTATAACACAAAAGCACGTGTCAAAGTAAGCACTTTAAATAAAATTGTTCCAAACATGCGTGTATTTTTTCTCTCTTTACAATATATAATACTTTTCAATCTATTTTCGGTATTAATATGATATGTTACAATTTTCCTTAACATAATTGCTTTAACTGATAGCAATATACACAAAATGTGTGTAATAAATACACTCGAACCTTAGTACAGTCCAGGGCCTTTAATTTATCACTATGAGGGGTAAATCCTACATTTTCATCTATGCCGAGAATCGAACCCTGGACCTTTCGCAAAGTGTGTGTAATAAATACACCCCAGTACAACTACAAAATTTAGTCCAGGGCAGGTTATTTAACACTATGAATGGTTAAACCTATATTTTCATCCATGTAGAGAATCAAACCCAGGACATTTCGCAAAGTTTTTGTAATAAACACACTTTAAGCCTAGTACAACAACAAAATGATTTCAGGGCAGTTAATTTAACACTAGGAGTGGTTAAACCTACATTTTCACTCATGTATGGAATTGAACCCAGGACCTTTCGCAGAATGTTTTTAATAAATACACCTTAACCCTCGTACAACTACAAAATTAGTCCAGGGCTGTTAATTTAACACTATGAAGGGTTAATCCTACATTTTCACCCATGTAGGGAATCGAACAGAGGACCTTTCGCAAAGTGTTTGTAATAAACACACCCTAGTACAACTACAAAATACCATCCAGGCAGTTAAACCCTCATTTTCACCCAGACACGCTATCGAAGGCGCTAAGGTGATGGCTTAGTATTTGATCCAGCACATTGTAAAGCGACAATTATAATTTTCTGCCATTGAATGTTTGTACGGGAAATGAGCCCTGAACCCTTTAAATCCATTACTGGAACATGTACGAAATACCGGCCAGGGCAGTTATTTTTTTCGCTATTAACGGCTAAACCAGCATTTTCGCTTATGCCATGGAATCAAACCCTAGACTCCCCCACAGGCCTAGTAGGGTATTTTAAGCGTATACATCGAACGGGAAGTAAGACGCAGCGCTTAATTAAGTAGAATTTTTCTCTTTTTTAATAATCGGCTAAAGCAACAATATAGTTTCCCCCTGTTAATTATAATGCAGGTATATATATACATATATATATATACATATGTATATATATAATATATATATTATATATATATATATATATATACATATATATATATATATATATATATATATATGAATACATTTTCTCTGCTTTAAACTGTATGCAAACGCCAACAGTTATTCCGAAAGTGAACAAATTTATAACCTTCCCGAAACGAGCAGCTGGCAAGAAGTTTTGTTATGCTGGTGAAATAACGTTGGTTTGGTAGAAAGAGAGCGCACATAAATAGTCTATTTTCAAACTAGTGGCTATAGTATAGTTATTTGTAGACGGTATTTACATATTAGGTGGTCGATTGCGTCCAAATCACCCCAAACATCGGGGGGCGAGTTTTCACTGGCGTCTGTGGGGGATTGTAACCTGTAGAGGGGGGGGGGGGCGGCGAGAGGGGCGCCTCCGAGAGGATTCCAGGAGGTTGTGTTAGGTCAGCGGGGGCTGGCCTGAGGACGCTGGTGACGTCGTGCCTAGCACCGACCGCAGGGTTCACCTCTGGCTGGGCAGTCACCAGCACGCCCGTCACTATGTTGTCCCGCAGGCCCTCATCCAACCCATATGGAACCCAGTAGTCTTAAATTAAATAAATACATATTACTTACCATTTACAGGAAATAAAGAAAACACTGGCAAGTCTATCGTAAGCTCTAATTACCCATGTACGAGTCCTTTTCAGCCAAGCAAATTCCGTCTTAGGTAAAATACAGCAACTGGTCCCGGCTATTGGGACCCACAGGTTGAGCGGCCTCGCCAAGCGTCTGGGGCTCGTCATCTAACAAAGAAGAAGTGAACACCGCTGTACACTAAGACGCAATAAACAAAATAGAAACCATTAAAATATACAAAACGATTTTAAAAATACATCTGAATTTAGCCAATTTTCCAGCGCGTCAAAACACATTTTGATACTTGTATGGCGCAATCATAAATTGAAATGACCGACTGTTATGATTTGGGGTCTATTTATACCCGCCTCAAAGTGCTTGCCACCTGTAATGGCCGAGGTTGTGTAATACATATCTGCGATTGCGTAATCCACAGCAGATCCTTGTAAGTACCGTTATTCGTCATAAATCTTCTAGCAGCCTATGAGGATGGACGTATGGGGGTCGCTGCTCTGCTATGCCTGTTCGTGCAAATGTGGGTACACTTAGTGCAGAATGAATATCAAGCGCGGGTGCACAAGGATGACATTAGTTGTGCTCGTGCAAATGCTTGTACAGAACAAAATATACAGACTTTCTCGCTCGGGTGAGCAAGGAGGTGGTTTTCCATTCAAACGCTGATACTCTTTATCCTTACTCATCCCTGCTACACTAGCGTAAGCCACCAAGCTGGTAGTAAGACGTTGTGCACAACCTTCAGTGAAAACAGGTCTCTAGTTCGAATCCCTTGATCGGCAAGGTCAACAAACGCTAATTTAACCTTTCAAACCCTGGCCAAATGTGGGTACAGAACAAAATATATACTTTTGCGAGCAGTGTGTGTGTGTGTGTGTGTGTGTGTGTGTTTGTGTGTGTGAGTTGTGTGTGGGTGTAAATATTCCATAGTCTGTCGCTTTTTACAGAACTTTATATTTGCCAAAGGTCCCAATCTCTTGTCAATCAGGAGCTCTGTGCTGATCTCACACAAATCAGCACTTATTTCACTTTTGCATAGTACGAGTGCTCCAGTGCTACTTTTTTTCACTAACAGGTAGCGTGGCGATCTCTAAATCACAAAGTTGCCTCTCGGTAAGCTTTGACTTCCTCGTTCAGTGACTGCTCTTGTATCAATACCTTTCTAATGGTACAATCCGAAACATTGTAAAGACTCAATAATGGGCTCACGTCATCTATTTCCGTGAATTGAAGTTAATGACTTTCACAGGGGGTGGGGGATTTCCCCGATATTTCTGAATCCTTGAAGTGAAAGGAGAGCTATCACCCATTTCAAAGTGATGTAAGGAGGGCGGGGGAGTGGGGGTTGAGGGTGCGCACTAGTGATGCGCAGTGGTCACTACTCTGTAAACGGACGAGCTACGAAGATGCCTCCATTCTACTTAAGACAGCCATAGCGAAAAGTTAGTAGTGCTGCTTGTTCCGGGCAGCCCAGTAGAATCTTGTGTTGGAGGAGCAAATGTACATTCTACACAAGACAGCCATAGCGTGAGGTTCGTGCCGAAACGTCACGGTCCATTTGCTCCCCCAAATAAACTACAACACCCCATTCAATTAATAAAAAACCTTTAATTTCAAATAAAAAAATTCCAACACCTCAATCCTAGCCAATAATAAATAAACAATAATCAATTAACACTCTTTAATAATTAATCATCATGAACCCACATGTCCGGGGATGGTAGGCGAGGGGTTGTAGGGGATGGGTTGTAGAGGAGGGGTTGTAGGCGAGTGGTTGTAGTAGAGGAGGGGAGGGAGGAAATTTCGTAGCCAGCACTTGGGAAAAAAGGTCAAGAGGAGGGGGAGGGGGTCGGGAGGAGGGGAGGGGAAAACCAACAGTCAATCAGAGAGCGAGGAGGCGTGATCACGTGACCAATTTCAACCAATGAGAGCACTGTGATGACAGGGCAATCGGGTTACTTCAATTATATCTTTGAGTTTCTTTGTGCGCCCTTTCTTCCATAGACCCATGCTTCACAAACTTGTTATTCACTAGGATATAAAATAATATTGTGTAAATACTTTTCCACCTTAAAATTTATACAATCTATTGGATCGTGTTTGAAAGCAAAAAAAAAAAAAAACATTTTATTTATTATATAAAAATAATCATCGTGCGTACTTATTGTCTGGTATTCGATACATTTCTTCTGAAAATAGCGCGCAAACTGCGAGAATGCAACACATTCAAATTAAAAGTAATCACATTTAACAAGCTAATAAAATAAAATTAACATATTCACACTTTGAGTACCAAAAACTTCGTTCAATAATTTTTAGGAAATTAACTTATTCCAAAGTCAAATCCTAGACCGTAAAATAAATATAGTAGAAAAAAACATATTGAGAACGTCTCCAAATTACATTTAGAGCCAATTTTATTTAAAAACACTATGTTTGATATGAGCAGGAGTATTTATTTTTATTTACAATAATAGTGGATTAAAAATTCAATGTACAGTAATTTTCACATACTCTGAATATTAACACTTATTATTACAACGTGTAGTGCTTAAGAATGATAAAACCCGTGAATGAATGTAGGATAAGAGTGAAGAATTTTACACGTTTTACTGCCTCAGATAAATAAGGGCAAATGTCATAAAACTTTGTATACGGAGAAGCATGTAGTTATTTCTTTGAAAATAATGTATCACCAGAGTAATACTCTCATTGAAGTAAGTAGGGACCAACTATCTTTGTTCACACAGCAGTTAAAACTTTGTGAGTATTTTACTGACTGAATATATTAAGATGTTTATATTTAACTACGCAAATTTTCATAGTTGGACATTGGCCCTTCTTATCCGAATGCATATGGTATTAAAGTTTCTTTGACTCAAGAGGTCACAGAGATTAGCTTAACCCTCCACTGCCGCCTGAATTCCGATACAGCAGGTTAGACAACGCTTGAAAAACGATACTAGCTTGTAAATGGGTAATGATCATAATGATGGCACCTATTATCAACTAAGATAACTATTTGTAGAAGGAAAAGCTGTATTTAAAACTATGTATTCTTACTGAAGTGTTTACTTGCGAGTCATTAGAGCTCAATATCGTCGTGATTATTGAAGCCAACCCAAATTTAAAAGTACGTTTAAAAAGAAAAAGAAATTATTCATTAAATAATATGTTATATATTATTATATTATTATTATATTATATGTTATATATATCTTATAACCGTGCATTTATAGGTAGGCTCAGCCTTAAGTGAAAGGACTCACTTTTAAAATTTGAGAAGCGCTATCAGCGCAACTCCTAAGTAAAGTCCATATAATGAACTAATTGGACTGTTTAAGGCCCTGCCTACCCTCTCTGGCGGTGTGTTGAGCTTTCAGCTCTAAAATAGATGGCGTTGCTAACGTTATACAAACTGGTGGATTCCAGCCATCAGGTTGGCAGAATTACTGGTTTGTTTAAACAACTGGGAGACTGGCGACCACGACCGGTAATCAGTAAAGGCAGCAAGCAAACTTTTTTCCAAGAATTGAGAGAGATAAGAAGTGTAGTGCCGGACCGTAAAGTGTGTAGGCGACCAAGTTTGACTAAACGTGGGGAGACATAACGTCAAGATACAATCACACTCTCGAGCAGAAAAATTAGCCTATCCATTCCAGTCAGCTAGACGTCCATTAACCTGTAGTAGCACTTTTGAATTTAGAACCTTTTTGATGCCAAAGTTTAGTACTAGTTTTGTACCGTTTTGTACCCGTACCCGTTTTGAGTAATTAGCATATCAACGTGGTGACTCCAGGTTAATGATGTTGTACCACTTTTGAATTTTTTTTATACCAAAGTTTTGTACTAGTTTTTTACCATTTTGTACCCGTACCCATTTTGAGTAATTAGCATATCATAGTGGTGACTCAAGGTTAATGCTGTTTTACTACTTTTTAATTTTGAACTTTTTTTTATGCCAAAGTTTTGTACTAGTTTTGTACCGTTTTGTACCAGAAAGAAAAAGTATTGTACCCGTACCCGTTTTGAGTAATTAGCATATCAAAGTGAGTACTCAACGTACTCCAGGTAAATGCGGTTGTACCCCTTTTGATTTTGAACTTTTTTTGATGCCAAAGTTTTATAATAGTTTTGTACCGTTTTGTAACACAAATAAGTTTTGTACCCTTACTCATTTTCAGTAATTAGCATATCTAAGTGGTGACTCCAGGTTAATGCTATTGTACCACTTTTGAATTTTTTGATGCCAAAGTTTTGTACTAGTTTTGTACCGTTTTGTACCACAAAGAAAATTTTTGTACCCGTACCCATTTTGAGTAATTAGCATATCAAAGTGGTGACTCCAGGTTAATGCTGTTGTACCACTTTTGAATTTTTTGGTGCCAAAGTTGTGTACTAGTTTTGTACCGTTTTGTAACACAAATAAGTTTTGTACCCGTACCCATTTTGAGTAATTAGCATATCAACGTGGTGACTCCAAGCTAATGCTGTTGTGCCACTTTTGAATTTTTTGATGCCAAAGTTTTGTACTAGTTTTGTACCGTTTTGTACCACAAAGAAAAAGTTTTGTACCCGTACCCATTTTGAGTAATTAGCATATAAAAGTGGTGACTCCAGGTTAATGCTGTTGTACCATTTTTGAATTTTTTCATGCCAAAGTTTTATACTAGTTCTGTACCGTTTTGTACCACAAAGAGAAAGTTTTGTACCCGTGCCCATTTTGAGAAATTAGCATATCAAAGTGTCACGTGACTCCAGGTTAATGCTGTTGTACCACTATTGAATTTTTTTCAAATAAATATCTGGTGAGGGTAGTGATAAATAATAATGTACACTTATTTATCAGAGAAAAATTTATTAAAGGTAAAATTAGAGATAACTTATTTTTGAAGGTTTTGTCACTAACTATAATAAATAACCTATACGATTGAGTATGTAGCCTACGATTTTGTTGTACCATTTATTTGAGTTTATTAGTAAGCAGGTAAAATAAAAAATAACTAAAATTTAATGTGCTAAATTTGGCCACTGTGCTTTGGCTAATTTTTAAAATTTAATGGCTAAGGAGGCAATAACATATTTTAAAAGCGGTTTCATTTCGAAGACTATAAAAATTTTGACTATAAATATATCTGTTATTTTTATTACTGATATCACCACGTCATACTACCTGTTCATGTTATACGCATATATGATAATCAAATTGGGTGGTAATGAGGAAAGAAGCATTTGAGAGGCTATCTACCAGCATTTTTATTTTGGAAGATGGGGAAACAATTTAGGAAAAACTACCCTCAATAGACTCGACCAGGATTTGCACCCCAAGTGCTCCGCTATCAGCAAGCCAATTTAACACTAGTGACACCTTAGACCACTCAGCCACTGAAGTGGGTATCTGTTATTTAATACGGTGTTTACAGTTTTCAAACATCTATAGGATTTACACAATTTTCCAGAAATAAATGTTTTTGGGAATAATTTTTTATCCTATTGGTAGAGTTTAACTTGAGTAATATCTCCATGGTGTCAGCCTGCAAGCAGGCTATACCAATCGAGAGGCTGCCGTATGTTGGCAAAGATAGGGCCAACATTTTCAAGCTGAGGGTGCCATGTGGTTAGCACAACGAACCCTCCAGACTTCTATCTCAGTTTTCTAGACTGAAGCGCTACTTATTCATTCAATTATCTCCTCATTTGTCCTCACGAGGTTGATTTTGGTTCCGTTTCAGACCCACTGCTTCACATACACAATTAGGGGCACTGGGGATCGAATTTGGGACTTCAGTATCTGAAGCCAGTAAATCTGACCACTATACAACAGAGGCGGTCGGGTATCAAATACTTACTTACTTTATGGCATAGGGAACACAAAAGTTCATTAACTCTAATGGTTTTAAATATATTTTACTTATCATCGGCTTCATGTCGTGGTCAATATTGCTGAAGTGCTATGACTGAGCACTGAGTGCGTAAATTAATCAGCTCAATAACTTGACTAGTTCGATTCCCTGTTAGGTTGAAATTACTTAGTACTAGCGTGATACGAACTCGGCTAAGGCACAAGAGATTTTGAACATACAATAAGTGCGTTACAGAGTGTTAGTAACATTTACTTTCAGCTAAGAGCTTTTTTTTAAAAAAAAAGTACTTGAAATATAAGAATAATCGCTGCATTGTTATATAGAAATAATTATTTGTATCTTAATTTTGATATTATTTCTACAGTAAATAAAATAGTATCGCTGCTCATCCATTGTACTTAAATTAGTAGATACAGATAGCCTAAGCGCCAGTAATATGCATACCATTAAAAAAAACTTACCCTTTACTACAAAAAGTTAAATAATCAATTATATCTTTGATTTTCTTTGTGCGCCCTTTCTTCATAAACTTGTTATTCACAAGGATATAAAATAATATTTTGTAAATACTTCTCCACCTCAAAATGTATACAATCCCTTAGATTTTGTTCGAAAGCAACAAAGGTCACATATTGTTAATTATATAAAAAGTAATCACCGTGGGTACTTATTGTTCGGTATTCGATACATTTCTTCCGAAACGAGCGCACAAACTGCGAGAATGCAACAGGTTCAAATTAAAAGTAATCACATTTAACACGCTATAAAATAAAATTAACATTTTCACATCTTGACTACCAAAAACTTTGTTCATTAACTTTTTGAAAAATAACTTGTTCCAAAGTCCAATGAGAGTCAAATCCTAGACCGTAAAATAAAAACTAGTATATAAAATTATACTGAGAACGTCTCCAAATTACATTTAGACCAAATTTTATTTAAAATAACTATGTTTGATATGAGCAGGAATGTTTATTTTTATTTATTATAATAGTGTATTAAAAATTCAATGTACAGTAGTTTTCATATACTTTGAATACTTTTATTATTACAACGTGTAGTGCTAAAGAATGAGAAAACTCAAGAAAGAATATAAGATAAGAGTGACGAATTTTACATGTTTTACTGTCTCAGTCAAATAAGGGCTAATGTCATAAAACTTTGTGTATGGAGAAGCATGTGGCTTTGTTCTTTGAAAATAATGTATCACTAAAGTAATACTCTCATTGAAGTAAGTAGGGACCAACTATATTTATTCACACAGCAGGAAGACTTTGTGAGTATTTTAGTTACTGAATATATTAAGATGTTTAATTGTTTATATTTAATTACGCAAATTTTCATAATTGGACATTGGCCCTTCTTATCCTAACGTACATGGTATTAATGTTTCTTTGACTCAAGAAGGTCACAGAGATTAGTTTAACCCTCCATTGCCGCCTGCATTCCGATACAGCAGGTTAGCCAACGCTTGCAAAATGATACTAGCTTGTAAATGGGTAATGATCATACTAACGGCACCTATTATCAGCTATGACAACTAGTTGCAGAAGGAAAAGTTGTATTTAAAACCATGTATTTTGACTAGAGAGTCGACTTGGGAGTCGTTAGAGCTCAATATCGTCGTGATTATTGAAGCTAACCCAAATTAAAAAATATGTCTAAAAAGAAAAAGAAATTATTCATTAAATAGTATGTTATAAACAAACACTCTAGCTTAATTGTACAAAGAAAATAAATAAATCCATTAATAATTTTTGTTTTCCCATTTAATATGCATTGAAATGGAAACATTTTAATGAAAATATTTCAATAACTATTTTTAGCATGTTTTGAAAATTCCATAAGAATTATGAAAGATGCCCAGATATGTTACTAAAATAAATAAAAAACAACAATGTTGAATTATTAAATATATTTTGTTTTAAATTCTTTTGTTTAGAACCGTGCATTTATGGGTAGGCAGGGCCTTAACAGACACTGAGCTAGAGTTTCGATATTTTCATATCTGTCAAGTTTGGCTTTAAAGAGTGAAGTGGGCGCGAGCTAATCTGTTGTTTACATGGGTCAAGTTCTTGTAATGGAAAGGTTAGAGTGCCGCTTTTATCAAAGACAACTCTCTGCAGAAATCTTCCTCTTTATTAATAGGTTGAACTCAAATAATCAGTAATATGGTTTTCTTAATATTTCTTCCCTATGGAAGAAAACATTTTTCATTCGACCTTCTCGTATTAGACTGGTTTACTGGTGACGGGATCGGGGTTCAAATCCCAGTAGATTGTACTGAGGGTGTTTTTTTCTTAAAACGGTTCCAAACACACTATTTTTTTTTTATGTATAGCACCGCGTCTTACTACCCGTTCGGGCTATACACTTATGTACTAATTACTATAATGTGTTAGGCATCAGGAAGATTAAATTAAGAGGAGGTGCATCCATATTTTCATAGAGTGAGAGCGGAAAACTATTTATAAAAAACCACCTGAGTGCACCCGACCGGAATTGAACCGTTTTCAGCATGTTAGTTGAACACGGTGGGTAACAAACACTATTATACTGGATTGCTGTTGGGAGGACGATTGAATTCCAAATACCAGTTGTGTGCAATACGGGTATTTTTTCCTAAAATGCTTCCCCACTCTCACTCTACGCAAATGTGGATACATTACATTTAAAATGTCACCTTCCTCATTTCTCAATCATTAGGACAATTAAGGCATGTGTATAACTCAAATGGGTAGTAAGTCGCAATGAAACAAAATATTATTGTGAAGACTACCAAGAGTGTTGGCAAAACTTTATAAGTGTCGAGCAAGGTAGTTTGTAAAAAAAATATTATGGTGATGACTACCAAGAGTGTCAGCGAAACTTTATTAGTGTCAAGCAAGGTAGATGTAAAGAAATGAATTTTTTGAAGAGTGTTTTGGGGATTGACTCCAAGCCAATAGAAAATGTTAGAAAATGGAATGCCACTAAAAGCTATTTGGTGTAGCCCTTAAGCAAATAAAAATAAAAATAGATAGTTATTGAACCCATTTGAAGTTTGATGCAAACAATCTTTCAGCTTCAAACTCGAGTACATAGCCCCCCATCCACGGTCAAACAATTTGCGCAAATTCGGTGTTTGTACAAATGCCTGTGTGCACCAACGTGAGCCCATCCACGTTGCAACCCGTTGTGCAAAAATCAGTTTCGTTTTCAACATCCTGTGAGCATGTCAGACATGGACGATTGTTGTGCCGCGATTATCCTTGCACTGGGGACAGAAAAACGTGCTAAAAAAAGAAGAAAGCCAAACATGGGGGCAAAGAGTTGGCTTCTGAAGAGGAACAAATTTGGTCATGACCGCTTGGTCACAGAGCTCAGGCTTACCTCAGCTGCGGACTACAAAAACTACCTTAGAATGGACGCAGCTACGTTCAGCGAGTTACTCGAAATGGTTACTCCCTTCATACAGAAAATCACCACGAACATGAGAGAAGCAATATCTCCAGAACTGAGATTATTGGAAACTATGAGATACCTTGTAAGCGGGGCCTCCTTTGAAGAGCTGAAATTTCAAACTGCCATCTCAGCTCAAACGCTTGGAAGAATAATAGTGGAAACTTGTGACGCTCTGGTCCACGTTTTGAAAGGGTATTTAAAGGTGAGTAAATTAAACAGTTATTCCTTCAAAAAAGCCATTTATTTTATAGAAACAAGAAATAATGTTAAAGCATTATATTTGTAATTCATTTGTTCTGAAAATTTTTATTTTGTAACCGCATGAAGAATCCCAGACATTGTTCAGTCAAGTAAACTGATCATCAGACAGAAGGTCTTGTTATATGATAAATATTTACGTGGTTGCACTGTTGAGTCACGTGTGTTGTCCTGGTCTTTTTTCGGCTGGCAGGGTGTATTGGGATGAGTCTGAAGGAATGGAAATGTGAGAAGGTGATGGACCCAATGGGTACGAGTTGAATGGGGTTGGTGGGACTGAACGATTAGCATGTGAGGATGGAAAGTAGGCAGGGGTTTGGCTGAATTGATGAGGACTGGTGGCAGCGAGTGATTGAGGTGGATTGTTTATGCTGACAGAGTGTCTGTGAGGATTGCCAAGTCGTCCTTCGAAAAGAATGTCATCAATGAATATTTTAGCAAACAGTTGCTGGTTTGAACCCATTTTGCCATACTCCACAGCCCACCCTTTTGCTATGATCTGGGCGTCTGAGGAGGGTGTTTCAAGACGTTCACAGGCAAGATACAGTAGTTTTGTTCTTTTGGCTTCTTCACTGTCTGGTGGGGGCTCATTTTTCATCGGTAGTTTTCCTACTGGTGTAGGCCGGAGTTGGGCTGTCTGAGAACTTCTGTCTTCAACGACCTTGAAACAAAATAAATCGAAATACTTATCTTTGTAGTAATGAAAGTTTCCTATTAAATATTGCTAGAAGGGTACATAGGTTAACCATCCTGGCATTTTTATGAGCGAAAATTTACATTAAAAAGTAGCAATAATTGAAATTTATTGCATTGCAGATTCCAGCCAGTGAAAGTGAATGGAAGGATGTTGCCCAACAGTTTGAGAGAAGGTGGAATTTTCCCAACTGCATCGGAGCCATCGACGGAAAGCATGTCAACATCCGCAAACCACCAGGAAGTGGTTCCTACTATTTCAACTACAAGAAATCGTTCAGTGTTGTATTGATGGCAGTGGTAAATGCCAATTACGAATTTATAATGGTCGATGTGGGAGCCAATGGAAGAGTTTCCGATGGGGGGGTGTTCTCCAATACGGAATTTTATAAGCGACTCGTTAGTAAAAAACTTCATATTCCTCAGCCTGATGATTTACCAAACTGTGAAATCAAACAGCCATACGTTTTCGTGGCAGATGATGCATTTCCTCTTATGGACAACCTAATGAAACCATTCAGTAGGAAAATTCAAACCAGAGAACAAGCCATATTTAATTACAGACTATCTCGTGCTCGTCGCATTGTTGAGAATGCTTTTGTGATACTGGCATCCCAGTTCCGAATACTTTTGAGAGACATCAATTTGAGCCCGGAAAAAAGCAAGCTTGATAGTTCTTGCGTGTACTCATCTACACAATTTTCTAAGAATGAAAAAAGAAGACTCCTATAACCATGGTGGTTTTGATTTTGAGAACATAAGTACAGGGGAGATCGTAAATGCTGACTGGAAATCGGATGGAATGTTATTACTTCCATTGCAACAGCTCCCAGGCCGAAATACCCCGGTGTCTTCAAAACAAGTACGTCTCAACTTATCACAATACTTCAATAGTGAGCAAGGTGCTGTCTCTTGGCAGGACAAGATATTCCAATAATAAGGAATAACTTCAGAACCAACATTTTGTAAATATAAGCACCAAGTTTACCTCTATTCTTATTTCATTACATTTATGTTGATGACATAATCTGTGTCACCATACTAAATAAAAATAGTTAATAAAATTATTCTTACCGTGTCATCCGTTTCGTCCGTTACTTCGATAGTTTCTGTTTCGTCCATTGTCGAAGTTCCTTGCATTTTAGTCTCCTGATCCCTCAAGAAGTCGATTTCCTCAAAATACCACAAAGTTGGCAAGTAAACGTCGTCTGTTCCTCCTCCAGATTTTTTGGTCGCCTTCATTTTCTTCAATTCCCTTCTGTAGGCAGTGCGCAATGAGTTAACTTTGGCGCGCACGCTTGCCCTGTCAGCACTGGAGTCTATTTCTTTCATTTTCTCGACGAGAATGTTGTACGCCGCGTCCTTCTTATTTCGATCTTTATACTCGTCACTTTTAACCTTCCACAGTTTGGGTGAACCGCGATAGCACTCAATAAACTCCCTCCAAAATTCTCGCCGTTCACCTTCTTTTGTCGTCATATTCTGAAAAAGTAAACATTAGTAAACTGAAAAAGAAAAAAAAGAAAAAATAACTTTCTACTCGACCATTAACATACTACGATGAATTGAAACACCATGGAACTTGGAACAGGCCAAAAACGAAAATGAAACAAAAAGAATAATTAAAAAAACTTAATGAATCCGAGGAAGAGGCGAAAAGGCGTCTATTCACGAAGGGGAAAAGGCGTAGACTGATCCGAAGTTTGCACAATACTACCATCCACGGTCAAACAGGTAGTCAAACAAGGGTCGTTTGCGCAAAAGATTTCGATCCAGACCAATTTTACTCAAACAGTTTGCACAACCATCAAACAGCCCCATTGACGATCAAATTATTTGCACAAACACCGAATTTGCGCAAATTGTTTAACCGAGGATGGGGGGCTTATCAGAGGGGATTTAAACAAACTGGAGGAAGGCACATTTCGATGGGAAAATTGGTAGTAATACCCTGCCCTATCTACCCTCCCTCCTTCCCAGTCCACCCTCAATGAGTAGCATTGGATTGACAGACACACATTAAAATGTTGATCATTTCCTCCTCATCTGACTTAATCCAAGTTATGAAGGGTGAGTACAGTGTCTGAGAGTCACTATGTTTAATTAAGATGGAAATTATCAAAATCCAAATAATAATAATAAAAATATCAATTACCATAAAATGTTTTTATCTTTTTAACTTTTTTTCATGCACGCAGAAAATTGGGAGTCAGATATCTGTACCTCTTTGAAAATTGTTAGAACCCATTAAAGGAAGGGGACATACACACATATACGTATAAAACATAAATAATAAATTGTGTTTTTTACTTTATTTTTTACTTAAGTTTCTTACAGTACATCATCCAGATACTAATAATTACTATTATTTTAATATAAACGTAGAGATACTAAAATTTCCTATTTTAAAACTAGCTTTACCTACATTAGCTTGAAACATGTACAAAGGCGTAAATATGCAGTAATGGACCCATCGTAGGTGGCCCCAAGAAAATACTAAAAACTCGTAATATATGTGAAAAGAAATAATATACACTACCAAACCCAAGTATAAAAAGCATGTACCTAGTTTTAAATTTTATGATTTTATTTTTAAAGAACTAATTGTTACAATACACTCCTTATTGGAGTTATTAGGTAACGTAATAAACAAGGTGTACATATTAATGGAAAAATAATTTGTTTAACAATAAATAAGTTTATTATAAACAGAAATAATTAGGTTTACAATACTGTTACAAGATTATAAGCCTGTGGCTAATAATAATATTTTGAGAAATTTGACTGTCTTGCTGTAGCTACAAGGGCTGTGCAGGAGCCAGGCAACAGGTTGAAGTTTTCTAGAGGAGAAAACAATTAAGTAGTTATTAACAAAAGTTATCGAACATGATATACATATAAATTCTGATCAGTTTGCTTGACTGGTTTTTTAGATAATCTCCTCAAAACATTTTTGATAATGACAAACAATAGAAAGGTCTGTATATAACAGTGGCCGAAGGCTAATAAACAGGTTTCAACAAAATAGTACTATGGCTGGTCTCTTTCCCTTTCGGTACCATCAGAGCATTCAATAATACAAACAATTATAATTGCAATTACACTAAGAGCAACACAAAAAACAATAGGGGCCAAAAACCCGGCCAAGACAAAGGTATTATTTGCGCGGGCCCCACTATGACTCAAGTGCAGTTCCACGGGTCGCACACCGAAGCTAATACCGCACGTGAAGCGTGACTACTTGGCCAACTCAAAATATAGATTTCCATTAACCCAACTGTGATATGGAAAACAAGACAGACAGCCTGGTTGTAGCCATTCAAATATTAAGCAAATGCACATGACGTGCACGGCGTCATGAAAAACATTAGCTCAAAATAAATAAATGGAACTGGTAAAGGTTAGTAAGTCTTTGACTATGACATAAATGTATTCCAAGCCAAAGGCCCCGTAACATAAAGTCTGCATCATAAGGATAAGGAGAAAAATAGTCGCTAGGACTGGTATACTAAATCTAAAAAAAGAGTCTTGTCCTTCAGACTGCAGGACACAATATTTAACCAATTAAATAAACTTTTTCCATCTTGAAGTCAACAAGACTAGAAATGGATTAATTGTCCATTCGAAATGATATTAAACTAACAAAGGAAAAAGTCGGCTTCGACTATAGACACAGAACATGTGTAAAATGTCTAAGTAGACATTATCTAGTTTTTTGAACAAAAACTAGACCCTAAATCATAAGGACTAGACGATGTAACCAGGATACATAAGTAATGGACGTATGTCATCCTACCAATTTTTAGTAGATCAACTTTTTCTCTTTTTGCCCTACAGTAAATTACACTTAATTTTAGGGCTAGATATCCAATTTCAAAAACCCCTTTGGGCAACCCCATGAAAACCCTAGATACTATGTCTTAGCCCGATTGGTAAAATTGTTTAGGCTCTAGTTGGAGGTACAGACAGACAGACAGATGGAAATTCAAAACCACTTTTTTGGGGATTCAGGGGGCTCATGAAATGTTGAGATTCATCAAAATATCGAGTTCAATTTTTTTGACGATCAAAATACTTTCTCTACCTGTAAGATAGAGAGAAATTAAAAAGAGAACACACTCACAAATCTTATTTATAATTGTAGATTATAAAAAAAAATTGAAATTTA
This sequence comes from Timema cristinae, assembly GCA_039000515.1. Lineage (NCBI taxonomy): Eukaryota > Metazoa > Arthropoda > Insecta > Phasmatodea > Timematidae > Timema > Timema cristinae. The sequence continues at coordinate 156,388 of JBCFYV010000006.1, forward strand.
TTATTGGAATTATTTTAAAATCTTATAAATAAAAATGAATGGCTAAATGTGTTTCTAACCGCAAAACTCGAGAACGGCTGGACCAATTTGGCTAATTTTTTTCTCTAATATTAATTGAAGTCCGAGGAAGGTTTTTATGAAGAGAAAAATTGGAAAAATGGCACTGAAAAACGTAAAAACCACATTTTTCTTTTTCCCATTCAAATTTTTCCTAGCTGTCAATTCTAGGGATAGCGAACTGAGATAGATTAATCGAAGAATCGATTTTTTTGGGTCGTGAAGATCGATTTGAGCAATGAATCGATTAAGTGAATCGATCTCAGACACCCTAAAATCGACTTTCAATTAATTTACTTACTGTTTCGTTTTATTCAAATAAAACAAAAGAGTACCAAACCATAATATAAAGAAAAAAACATTTGAAATTTAATTAGTAACTTTGAATGCATCCGTAGATTTGACACTTTCTCTTTATGAACGTAACCTTAAAATTAATATAAACTACTTGATTGAATCCGTAGATTTGACACTTTCTCTTTCTACGATATACAATTTGACTTTGACAGTTTTTCAGTAGATTCTCAATTAGTGCGTGTTATTTTCTTGGTTGTGTTTAATCTTCGCTTCTCAATCGAAGCATTTACTTATTGTTTCGTTTTATTCAAATAAAACAAAAGAGTACCAAACCATAATATAAAGAAAAAACCATATACAATTTGACTTTGACAGTTTTTCAATAGATTCTCAATTTGTGCGTGTTATTTTCTTTGTTATGTTTAATCTTCGCTTCTCAATCGACACATTTACTTATTGTTTAGTTTTATTCAAATAAAACAAAAGAGTACCAAACCATAATATAAAGTAAAATCAATATACAATTTGACTCTGACAGTTTTTCAGTAGATTTCCAATTTGTGGATGTTATTTTCTGTGTTGTGTTTAATCTTCACTTCTCAATCGACAAATTTACTTATTGTTTCATTTTATTCAAAAAAACAAAAAAGTACCAAACTATAATATAAAGAAAAAACATTTGAAATTTAGTTAGTAACTTTATAATTATGAACTTAACCTTAAAATTAATATAAACTACTTGAATGCATCCGTAGATTTGACACTTTCTCTTTCTACGATATAAAGTTTGAAGTTCCTCGATTTATCTTTGCTTTAATGGTTTATTTTGCGTGTTTTTCCATTTATACTCAGTCCAAGACTCATGCCGCCTATAAGACGCGGGCGGAGCAATTTGGGTCGAAAAAGTCTAAGTTCTAGAAAACAAGCTAATGTTCACTCTAATCGGACTGCACAGCAACGTGAAGGGCGAAATGAAATTGAAAGTATTCGGATATCACAAACCCGTGCAGAACGTCATTCATCTAATAATCTTGCAGGTTTGAAAAGAGCTGCTTTCAGTTACGATGTTTCAATTGACTACAGTGCCTACCAATGCGTTTCTATTGGATCTATGAACTCAGTTTGCCCACATTGTAAGGCATTAAAATACAAAAATGAAGCCGTTAGATGGCGTTGCGCAAATGGCAAAGTGAAATTAGTGCCATTGGTTCCGCCACCAGAGCCATTATAATCATAGGTTTCAGGAACAGGAACGGATTCAATACATGTCCTTACTAATATCCAAAAATATAACAACTGCTTCCAAATGACTTCATTTGAGGCAACAAATGTAGTTCGCGATAACTTCATGCCAACTTTCAAGGTAATATATAACAAATATAATTATCCCCCGTATTGCTTTATTTATTTTATTGTTTTTTTTAAACAAAAGTAATAAACCTGTATATTTAATTCACAGATACAAGGCCAAATATATCACCGAGCAAGGTTCACTGTTGCCGGTGTCAGATAGCGACAACAAATTCCTGCAAATGTATTTCATGGGCAATTCAACACAATAAATTGATCTGCGTTGTGCACATAACAATTCAGTGAAGAGGTCTATTGGGGAAGAATTACAAACTTTCTTTCATCAACACAATCAGTTGATTACATTGTCCAAAACTGCACTGGATCTCATGCCATATGATAATCACAAAATTGTAATCAGAGCTAATAAAACTCCTGTGAGCCAACATACAAGACGTTTCAATGCACCAACAATGGATGAAGTTGCCATTGTTTTAGTTGGTGAAAATTTGGAAGCCCGTGATATTGTTTTACATCACCGGAATGATCAGTTACAGTGTGTGTATGAAACACACCGCTCATATGATGCTCTACAATCTCCCATCAGGTTTTGGCAAGGTAAAGATGGTTATCACTTCTCAATAAAGATGTTAAATCCACCTTACATGTAATTAAAAAATTGGTTTAGCAATGGAGATTTTGTATCAGCTATTATATGTATTATATGCAAGTTCAATCACTGTCATCAAAACAATAATTTATTTACAGGTGCTGAAATCAACAAAAAAGTCAGTTCAATGAACTATTATTCATACCGCCTGATGGTTCGTGAAAATGAAGACAATCACATCTTGAAATGTCGGCAATTATTTCACCAATATGCTGTTGATATGTATGTAAAAATTGAAACAGAGCGATTGAAATTCATCAGGTTGAACCAGACCAAACTCCGTTCTGAAGAGTATATTCACCTTCGAGATGCGATTAATACTGATGCAAATGCAGAGAATGTTGACCGGATGACAATTCTTCCTGCAACATACATTGGAAGTCCTCGACATATGCATGAATATGCTCAAGATGCCATGTCGTATGTTCGACATTATGGCACAGCAGATTTATTTATCACATTCACGTGCAATTCGCAGTGGATAGAAATCAAACTTGATTTATTCCCTGGTCAATCACCCATTGATTGACATGACATTACGGCAAGAGTCTTTAAAAAAAGTTGAAATCTTTAATGGAATACATTGTGAAAAATAGCATGTTTGGCGAGACGCGCTGCTGGATGTATTCTGTGGAGTGGCAGAAACGTGGATCGCCTCATGCACATATTCTGATTTGGTTTGTTGAGAAGATAAGACCAAATGAAGTTGACGAAGTGATATCAGCTGAAATCCCTGATGTGCAAGTAGATCCAGGCTTGCATGAAGTAGTTATAAAAAACATTATTCATGGTCCCTGTGGAACACTTAATCAAAATTCACCGTGTATGGTGGATGGTAAATGTTCGAAGCGCTATCCACGGGCATTAGTAGCAGAAACAATTACCGGAAATGTTGGTTATCCACTGTATCGTCGCCGATTGACTGCAGACAACGGAAGATCAACAATTGTCAAAGTTAATAAACGAGACATTGAAATTGATAATCGTTGGATTGTTCCATATTCACCGATCCTATCAATTACTTTCAAGGCACACATCAATGTTGAATCTTGCCAGTCCGTGAAATCTATCAAATACATTTGTAGATATGTAACCAAAGAAAGTGGCATGGCTGTGATTGGAGTTGGTGCAGAGAATTACAATTATGAAGTTACCCAATACAAAATGGGCCGGTATGTTAGCAGTAATGAAGCGATTTGGCGCATTTTTTCTTTTCCCATTCATGAAAGACACCCCACTGTTGTTCACTTAGTCATAAACTTAGAAAATGGTCAAAGAGTATATTTCACGGCATAGAACGCATTACAACGAGCTGTTCAACCACCATCTACTGTGCTACACCCCCTTCTCCTCAACTGGACAAGGGCAGGTGAACACGTACAATAAGGTAAAGAGGGCATGAAAACAACAAGAAAATGAGTTAATTGCAGAAGAGCGTTAGGACCGCATATTTGTTGATAGGCCTATACTTGGACCTATTCAATCATCTGCCGCCATGAACCCTTCTCAATCACCATCCACTACTATACCTAAAGACTCAAAAGGAACGGTACGAGAGTCCTTTGTTTGATCAGCCAAAATTACTTTGAACTTGTCGATGTAAATTAAAGATTGCGAGTCTAATAAATAATTATTTATTTGAGAATAGATTAACAATAATTATATATGTATATATATGACTATATATATATAAGTAACAACAGATAGTTACAAGAGAATTACATAAAATAAAAAAGGGTTATGCCCATAACAATACTGAGGCGCTGTATCCATAGCAACCTTGTCCTAACGGTTACTTTTACAATGTAGCCATTACATAAACAAAAAAAAAGAGGTAAAGGGGTTATGCCCATAACTATACTGAGGCGCTGTATCCATAGCAACCTTATCCTAACAATTACATTCACTACGTAGCTTACAGCCCCTTAACAGGCCTCAGCGGCAACCCGCAGTGCGCGCTTCATAGTTACAAAACATTGGCGTATTACTTAAATGCCAACCCAAAAAGAAAGTAATATACTTATATTATTCTTAGCCCAAATTAATCCAGGCATTCGCCTAGTAAAGGTAAGTTAAAAAAAAATATAAAAGGTCCCTCATAGTTTCAATCACGGGACAACAAGCCGGAAGGGCAAAACCCTGGCAATATATTTAACAAATTATATATAGCATTACGTCATATTAATCTACGTACTTAGCCATTCTTACAATATTACAGAAAATGACAGATGAAAGTCGAAAGGAAATTTAGGATGTACTGGCCAAAAAGAGAATTTAGACCTAACCTATAGTCTATTTAAAATATTCTTTAAATATTTTCCAAACAGTAAATTTTGAGTAGTACGGCCGAAATTTGAATTTATACCTTTGGGAATAATCCCATCCCGTGATGTGTGTCCAAGACACGGGCAAACCAAGAAGTGCTGCTTAAGGCAAACGACATCAGATTATAAGCAATTTTTCTCTGAGAGGAGGGGAACATAGGGGAAGCCAAAAGAACATAGTAGAACATTCACATGAAACAGCGGGATTGGTGGTAAAGAACAAATAGGTCATTGGAGAGACGTCGGGAACATCACGTGATCACAGTCTGACCACTTCCCATGGGGCAACGTGAGAAATGCCACGCTCACCACGCCACACCTCCACAGTCTAATCAGTTACGCTTTTTCACTCGGGGCGAGAACAATGTACACGGGCCGGGATGTTTGTTGATGAGAGCTCACACACGGAGACCGAGAAACGGGGCAGTTTTGGTGAGTCTTGTTATGTCCACTCTTCGTGGTTGTAGACTTGGTGTTATTTAACTCATATTTGCTTCTTGCTTGTAACGTTGATCTCAAGCAACGTTACAAATCTCGCCCCCTGGACAGATGGGTGATGAGTTCTCTTGCTACCTTTTTCTTTTTTACATAACAGTCTCGATACACGGGTAGTTCTCTTCTTTACAGTAGGCCCCGGTGTGTCTCATCCCTCCCGATACATCTTACATGACGTAGGCACCTGGCTGTGGCATGAGCGCTCCCATATTCCTGGGTCTTCAAACAGATCCCATTCCAGCCTCTCCAATGTAGGGGGATGGGAAGGGAGTGGCTCAACAGGAGCGGAAGTCCTCTCAGAGATCACTAAACAAAACAAAAAACACAAGCAGTAACATGTCCTTGATTATACATATCAAGGGCTTCTATGCCCGACCGCACTATTTGACTTATTTTATCCAAAGTCATTAGTTTTCACAGGGACAAGTTCCACAATAGTCTGAGCATCTTTTACGTTATACGTACCACTGGCCTTGCTAAACAAGGTCTCTTTCTTATTGTCAAACAATTGCTCACACAGAGTTCACTTAATTTTGACACATAATTTTATACGGAAGTTCACTGAATGTCTTCATGGCGAAAGTTCATTCAGTAGATGCCACAAATAGAGAATTGATTAAACCCTAACACTAAACCTAACATCTAATTACATGATAACAAAAATACGGCACATGCTTCGAAGCATGCAGATTTAACACAAATAATTACGACACTTTTAAGAAAAGGGGTATTAACGAGTAACTAAACCTAACTTAACCTAAACTTAACCTAAACTAGGTAGTGGCTTGATAGTCACAACGGTGGCCACCAAGTCACGACCCAGTGACTTCTTGATCAATTTAGTTATGACGGCAACATTTTAAGATGGCTAACATGGGCTCTTCTCAAAAGATTCTCGTCCTCCTGGTCTTTCAGACTCACGCTGACTGGGGTGAGAAACTGATCGATCAGCCATGGACCACTCCATTTTTCACACATTTTCGCTGAGATCTTCTCAATAGCGGAGCTGAGGGGAAACTCTCTGCAGAGGACGGTGTCTCCGACCTTAAAGGGAACAGGGATCCTACCTTTGTTATAGTTTGCTGCTACTCTACGTTGAGCCTTTTTCAAACTTTCTAGCGCGAGGCGACACCTATCTGCGTGGGGAACAACGTCATTCTCGTCAAGCAAAGGGTGGATGTCCCATACAGCTAACAAGGGGTGATTTAACTCTCTTCCTAAAAAAACAGAAGCTGGGGAGGTACTAATAGAATCGTGATAGGCAGTATTAAACGCTAAATTTAAAAACTCTAACTCCTGATCCCACCTATATAGAACCTGATGGTGGAACACAGTGAGAGCAATAACTAAATTTCTGTTGAACCTTTCAACTTGGTTCGGGCCAGGATGATATGGGCTCGTAGTGATGTGCCTAATCCCCCATCCAAAACACATATCTCTAAATAGTGCTGACCTAAAGCATGGACCATTGTCGCTAACTATGGCACGAGGGGCTCCTAAAAATGTCCAAATCCTTTTGCACAAAGCATTGACAGTCGTGGACGCCTTCATATCCCGTAGAGGGATTAGAAAAACAAATTTAGAAAATGCATCAATAAGTACCAAAATGCAGGTATTTCCCAGAGTGGAGCGGGTGATCGGGCCAATATAGTCCACAAAGACTTTCTCCCAAGGGTAATGAGCCACATCGGCCGAATGCAGCCCAATACGGGAGTTCTGTGTAGGTTTAGCCTTCTGGCAATCAATGCAACGACTAACCCAGGACTTGACGTCACTACACAGGCCGGGCCAAAAGAACTCATGAGAAATTTTTCGAACTGTCTTCAAAACACCTAGGTGCCCTCCAATAGCAGAATTATGAAAATACTTTAACAACATATGTCTCACCGCAAATGGAACAACTACCTTTCTTCCTTTTCCCCGAACATTGTAAGATACTAACAAACCTCTAAACAATCCAAACGATCCCACCTTCTCTCCCTTCTCGAGCCGCTCTATAATGTCTCTACACCAGGGGTCATCTCGTTGGTGATCATTAATAGAGATAAATGACTCAGGGATGGTTTTTATAACACAAGCAGTTACATTCATATCGTCAGGAGTTACAGGGGCCTGGTCTTCAGTGACGCGCGATAAGGCGTCAGCAGTGACATTGTTTTTTCCCGAAATGTGATGAGTAGTGAACTTAAAATGAGATAACCGCCAAACCCACCTACCAATTTTCCCAAGTTGCTTGGGATGCCGCCACATCCAAGCAAGAGCCATATTATCAGTGTATAACTCGAACTCTCTCTGTTCGAGGTAGTCGGCAAATCGCTCGACTCCAAAAATACAAGCTATACATTCTTTCTCATATGTACTATATTTACGTTCTGAATCCGTGAGCGTCCGGCTGGCAAAAGCAACTGGCCTAACACCTTCAGGGGATCTTTGGGACAATACTGCGCCCAGGGCTAAAAAAGATGCGTCCACATGAAGCAAGAAAGGACTTGAAAAATCTGGCATCCTAAGGACCTCTGGGGAGATAAGTTTTTTCTTGAGGGTTTCAAAGGCCTGAGATTGGGTTTCGCCCCACACGAAGGTAGCTCCCTTTTTTTTGAGTGAATTAAGGGGCGCGGCTATGTCAGAAAACATGGGGATAAAACGAGAGTAATAGGCGCACATGCCGATAAATCTCATGACCCCTTTCAAATTTCTGGGAGGGGGGAATTCTACGATGGGCTTAATCCTCTCGGGGTCAATAAGTAAATTACCAGAAGAGATCACATAACCCAAGTAGTTGATCGAGGGTTTGGCCCATACAACTTTGTCTGGTTCACGGTTAATCCAACCTTACGTAGGCGAGACAACACACTATCAAGATGGACGACATGATCCTCGATACTATCACTATACACACAAATGTCGTCAAGGTAATTAAAAACATATTTATATTTCAGGTCAGAAAAAACATGGTCGAGGACGCGACTAAGCGCTTGACCTCCTATACTACAACCCAGGGGTACTCTGTTAAACTCATATTGCTGCCATGGTGTCACAAAAGCCGTATACTTTTTGGAAGGTTCAGTTAAAGAACACTGCAGAAAACTGGCGTTGAGATCAATAACGCTAAATACCTTAGCTCTGCCCAGATATTGAAACGCAGATTCTACACTCGGCATAGGGTAGGGGTCGAATTGAATTTTCTTACTTATTTTGCGATAATCTACTATTAGTCTGTGTCCTTTCCCTTTTTTAGGAATTATAAAAGCTGGGCTAGCGTAGGGGGAAATGGAAGGGCGGATCACCCCTTTAACCTCAAGATCATGAATGAGTTGTCTGAAGATCTCCATTTTTGGGGGGGGGCATGAATATGGACCAGATCTAACCGGGACGTTGTCCTCTACAACAATGTTATAGGGCAAAATATTACATTCTCCTAGCCTTGTAGTAATGACGTCAGGGTACCTCGCAATAACCTCCTGAATGACCAAATCCTGATTATCACAATAAACAAACGATGGACAGGCAGTCTTATCACTAAATGGAATTTTAACTCTGGGGGCAAATTCAAAATACAGTTCTTCCCGAGACATATTTAACACGCTTCCAGTTTGCCACAAAAAATCATTACCTAAAATGACTTCATATGGGATCGACGACACACAAAACATTTGTCTTACCCATGAAAAACCAGACATTTTGATGGATACTGAAACCATACGATTAACAGTCAAAAAACTTCCATTACCTAACAAAAACTTTTTTTCTTCCACCAGTTCTTGATTACAATTAACTAGACTCCTAATCTTTTCAAGCAACTCAAAACTGATAAAAGACGCACAAGAACCAGAGTCCAATAACGCGTACGCGACATACGAACCAATAGTAATCTCAACCACAGGTGAAGGGGGGGGGGACATTTCCTTCTATTGAGACGCGCAGCGGCACCTCCACTAACACTGCGCGTTACAAGTTTCCCAAGGGACACTGGCGCTGAAAGTGCCCAAGTTGACGGCACTTGAAACATCTAACCTTAGACCTATCTGGGAGGAGAGAGGGTTTGCTCTTAAAATCTAAATTAGCCCTACTACTAGACTGAGGAGGGGTCCTATATTGTTCGGGCATTCTAGAAGAAGAGGCGTTTACACTTCCCACAATGGCCGGTTTCCTACAAACACCTACCGGGTGGGCTTCTAAATATTCTCCCTCGGCCTGTAAAGACCCTTCAATGCTCGAAGCGAGTGTATATAGCTCAGAAATAGTACTCGGTTTGAAAGAGAACACAAAATGCCTACGAGTCAGGGGGGACACATTTTCTAGAATTAACTCTACCACTTCTTTTTCTGAGAGCTCAAGATTCAAAATTCCCGCCGCTTCGGAGATCGACAGAATAAACAATCTAAGCGACTCATCAGGATATTGAAATCTGTGCACAAAAATATTACTAAGTCTCTGTCTCTCCCTCTTATTCACCAAGGATTCTAAGGCTCTATCCCTAACCTTTTTCCAAGATAGACCCAACTGGATACCCTGAGAAATGATATGGGCCAAAAACCCTGAAGTTTTGCCAATACACAAAGTTTAAAAATCGGGGTCTCCAACTAAGTTAAGTTTGTTCACCTTATCCACTGCTAACAGAAATTGAAATAACGCCGTGCTAGATTGACCGTCGCAAGTAACTATATTTTTCAAACAATCTCTGGCAATATTTAACTTAAATTTAATGGAGGGGGCAGTGTCCGCTGGGTTATCAACACTATTGGGAGTTGGTTCCCCTACTTCAAGCCTCTTATTTGCGCCTACTTCTTCCTTTCCCTGATCTAAGGGGGCTTGGCTCACACTAAGGGTGGGTTCACTAGAATAAGGAACGCTGGACTCACTTAAACTTTTTGACAGAAGAGCCCGCAACTGGATAACCGTGGCATTGGGGGGGTGCAGTATTCCTCTCCGGTCCAGCTCCGCTATGAGTTCCTCTCCTTTGAGTGTGTACACCTCGGACTTTGAAGAAATCCGGCTCATTCCAGTGGCGGAGTCCATGGCCGATGATGAGTTCATGAAACACAAAATTTACAAAAATAAATATTAGTCCTGAAACGCTCACTTCTGCAAGAGCAGAGTGGCGCAGTTTTTGCTACACCCCCTTCTCCTCAACTGGACAAGGGCAGGTGAACACGTACAATAAGGTAAAGAGGGCATGAAAACAACAAGAAAATGAGTTAATTGCAGAAGAGCGTTAGGACCGCATATTTGTTGATAGGCCTATACTTGGACCTATTCAATCATCTGCCGCCATGAACCCTTCTCAATCACCATCCACTACTATACCTAAAGACTCAAAAGGAACGGTACGAGAGTCCTTTGTTTGATCAGCCAAAATTACTATGAACTTCTCGATGTAAATTAAAGATTGCGAGTCTAATAAATAATTATTTATTTGAGAATAGATTAACAATAATTATATATGTATATATATGACTATATATATATAAGTAACAACAGATAGTTACAAGAGAATTACATAAAATAAAAAAGGGTTATGCCCATAACAATACTGAGGCGCTGTATCCATAGCAACCTTGTCCTAACGGTTACTTTTACAATGTAGCCATTACATAAACAAAAAAAAAGAGGTAAAGGGGTTATGCCCATAACTATACTGAGGCGCTGTATCCATAGCAACCTTATCCTAACAATTACATTCACTACGTAGCTTACAGCCCCTTAACAGGCCTCAGCGGCAACCCGCAGTGCGCGCTTCATAGTTACAAAACATTGGCGTATTACTTAAATGCCAACCCAAAAAGAAAGTAATATACTTATATTATTCTTAGCCCAAATTAATCCAGGCATTCGCCTTGTAAAGGTAAGTTAAAAAAAAATATAAAAGGTCCCTCATAGTTTCAATCACGGGACAACAAGCCGGAAGGGCAAAACCCTGGCAATATATTTAACAAATTATATATAGCATTACGTCATATTAATCTACGTACTTAGCCATTCTTACAATATTATAGAAAATGACAGATGAAAGTCGAAAGGAAATTTAGGATGTACTGGCCAAAAAGAGAATTTAGACCTAACCTATAGTCTATTTAAAATATTCTTTAAATATTTTCCAAACAGTAAATTTTGAGTAGTACGGCCGAAATTTGAATTTATACCTTTGGGAATAATCCCATCCCGTGATGTGTGTCCAAGACACGGGCAAACCAAGAAGTGCTGCTTAAGGCAAACGACATCAGATTATAAGCAATTTTTCTCTGAGAGGAGGGGAACATAGGGGAAGCCAAAAGAACATAGTAGAACATTCACATGAAACAGCGGGATTGGTGGTAAAGAACAAATAGGTCATTGGAGAGACGTCGGGAACATCACGTGATCACAGTCTGACCACTTCCCATGGGGCAACGTGAGAAATGCCACGCTCACCACGCCACACCTCCACAGTCTATCTGTTACGCTTTTTCACTCGGGGCGAGAACAATGTACACGGGCCGGGATGTTTGTTGATGAGAGCTCACACACGGAGACTGAGAAACGGGGCAGTTTTGGTGAGTCTTGTTATGTCCACTCTTCGTGGTTGTAGACTTGGTGTTATTTAACTCATATTTGCTTCTTGCTTGTAACGTTGATCTCAAGCAACGTTACACTACAACCTTGACCTGTTTTTTTTTAAATGTGTCAGAATGATGATTTCGCCAGAACACTTCTATACTCCGAAATGCCAAAATATTATACTTGGAATCAATCCACAAAGAAATTACAACCACGGAAATAAGGAAAACCAGTTCCAGATTACCCAAATGTATATTCCACCGATGCAATAGATCGAATTTATTCAGTCCATCAAAGCAACGATGAGTGTTTTTATATGCGATTGCTATTAGTCAATGTTCGAGGCCCAGCATAATTCCAACAGTTATGAACTGTTAATGGTGAATTGTGTGGCTCTTACAGAAAAGCCTGTCAACGTTTCAAACTGTTAGAAAATGACGCTCATTAGGATCAAACTCTCAATGATGATATAATTTCTTCACAAGCTCATCAAATACGAACATTGTTTCCTATAATTATATCAAAATGCTTTCTATCAAAACCAATTGATTTATCAAAGATGATATGTGTGACGATATCTTGCATCAAATGCGCATTAGAACAGGAAATCCAAATTTACAAGTCAGTGAAGGAATTTACAACGAGGCGTTAATATCAATTGAGGACATGTGCTTGATGATGTCAAACAAAGTATTATCTCAATTAGGCATGGCCGCACCCAATCGCCCGATGCACGACGCTTTTAATCAAGAGTTGCAACGAGAAAAACTGTATGATCTCGATGCTTTAAGAGAATCAGTCCGAATAAATCTTCCGCTGTTGAACCAACAACAAAAGTATGTATTTGATACTCATATGGAAGTTTTACATTATGGAACTGGAGGGATTTACTTCTTGGACGATCCCGGTGGTACAGGAAAAACTTTTTTGATTTCTTTAATTTTAGCAACAATTCGCTCACACAATGAAATTGCACTCGCACTTGCTTCATCAGGCATTGCAGCTACATTGTTGGAAGGTGGTCGAACAGCCCATTCAGCGCTAAAATTTCCGTTGAATATGCCAGTGATTCCACGATCAACGCCAGCTGATGAACTTATTGCATGTTTAAAGTCTTCCGTTTTGTGAAAGCACGTAAAAATACTAAATTTAAGCAAGAATATGCGTGTCGAGTTGCAAAATGATCGATCTGGAGAAACATTTTCAAAACAACTCATTGACATAGGTAATGGCAAATTCGCTTTAGACTCTTTCACTAGCTGCGTTACCTTTCCTGACAATTTTTGTCAGTTTACTGATTCAAAAACAGAACTCATTCAAAAGGTGTTCCCAAACGTTGCTCAAAATTACAGAGATCTTATTTGGTTGAGCGAACGAGCTATATGGGCTCCCAAAAACATGGATGTAAATTAAATAAATTTCAAAATTCAAAATGAAATTGCCGGTGAATTGAGGACATACAAATCAGTTGTACTAACCAAGATGATGTCATCAACTATCCACCCGAATTTTTGAACTCGCTGGATTTTCCAGGATTGCCGCCTCCCAATCTTCAATTAAATGTCGGTTCGGTGATCATTATGTTGCAAAATATCAACCAACCACGTCTTTGTAACGGCACACGGCTAGCGGTGAAAAAATTAATGAAAAACGTGATCGAAGCAACCATTGTAAAGGGAAAGTATAAAGGAGAAGACGTTTTGATACCACGCATCCCAATGATTCCGACTAACATAACATTTGAATTTAAACGACTGAAGTTTCCAGTGCGGCTTGCTTTCGCTATGACCATAAATAAATTCCAGGGGCAGTCATTGAGTGTTTGCGGCATTAATCTAGAAAACCCATGTTTCTCGCATGGCCAATTGTATGTTGCCTGTTCCCGTGTTGGAAAACCATTAGCTTTGTTTGTTTACGCGCCAGGTAATCAAACAAAAAATATCGTGTACCATAAAGCATTACAATGAAAATATCATTTAACACAATATTACTAAAGTATTGCAGTGTACGAAATAGAAAACTGAATTTTGTAAGTAATTGTTGCTTATGATTATGACATTAAAAATACATAGAAAAGTATATTAACGTTATGCAAATTTATTGTTTATTCCACGGTAATGATTTGATAATAAATAAATAAAGTGATCACTCTGAAATACGTTTATATTCAATTTTTTTTGTTTAAATTACACATTTGTGATTGTATAGTATCACAAAATTATCTGTTCTGGTGACCATTACTGAAAACTAAAGATGTCATCACGTAATGTGCACTTTATAAGCGACGCCATCACCAGAACTTCACCAGAAAAGATAATTTTGTGGGACTGCCACAGTCAAATAGCTTTTGACAGGACGACGTCTGTCGGGAGAGCTAGTACTTAATAATATACAATAGGTAGGTTGAATTTAGAAGAAGTGTACCCACATTTGCGTGGAGAGATAAGAGAGTAAACCCAGTGAGTGAAAACCACACTAACTGCATTACTATGCATCCATAACATTTGATAATATTGTTACTGAAAAGTTTCAATATTAAGATAAAAACCTAATCTGTATTGAATAAAATGATATTTATAAATATTATAAGGAAATATATAATCATTTATAATATTAACACTTGTATAGGCTAAATAAACATTGATCTCTGTGAAATTGTCTACAACTTCCTCCAAGGACAAGCTAAGGGCAGTTGCTCGACAGACAACATAGCTAAGCCCTACAGCCTTTCTTGATTATTGGGATTATTAAATATTTTTAGTAAAGTTTTGAAAATTACTTTTCAGATCCTTCTATTGATTTTACAGAAAAATGTGTAGATATTTTTGTACAGAATAAATTATGCGCAATAAAGTGACTCTTGAGTTATTTTTTATTGAATAGTGAGATTTTTATGAAACAAAACTAGGCCTAAAAGACAAAACTTTCATCTATTACAAAATTAATTTTGGGTGGGTGAACCTGCGTGCTGGGCCCTATTTTGGGCGTGAACCTGCAGCATGTTGCCATCACTCTATAGTTACACCAGTGAACTTGTAACTATAAAGAATTAAAACTTTATTAAACTATTTTTTATCAATTATATTCGATAATTAAATATAGCTTTTTACGTTTATACTTATTTTAACATATCTAATCCTCGCTTTGTTGGCCTCATGGTCTAATGGTCGGGTGTAATAAAGTTGTTTTTTCCAAACAAGTTTTCCACGCTCCCTCCACGCAAATGGTGTACACTTCCTATGAAAATAGGCTTCCTGATCCCTAAAAACATTAGTATAATTTTTGATAAGCAAATCTATTCAAAAATTCTCTTTTTCTCTGCCAAAAAATTTGAATCCAACCATTTTCCTCAGGAACTTTATATCCTACTGAAAGAAAATATTTTGACCAGACTAGATAATATTATATATATAATATAATTTAAACAAAAATATTATATTATATTATATTATAAAATACATATTATATATATTTACATTATATATATATATATAAACAAAAATATAATATTATATTATATTATAGAATACATATTATATTTATTTATAAATATATATATATATATATACATATTTTATATATATTTATAAATATAAATACATATTATATATATATATATGTATATATATTTATTTATAAATATATATATATATATTATATATATGTATATATATTTATTTACAAATATAAATATATATATTTATTTATAAATATAAATATATAAGTATTTATTTATAAATATATATATATTTATTTATAAATATAAATATATATATATTTATTTATAAATATAAATATATTTATTTATTTATAAATATAAATATATATATTTATTTATAAATATAAACACATATTATCTAATATATATATTATATATATTATATATATAATAGATAGCATAGTTATATAACAATTTTCTGCAAAAAGAAAAATGTTGTTTTTAAAAATGTTTAATTTTTATAGAATAAATATTACACTTATTGCATCTATTACATAAATTATAAACACCTACTCCAAAAATAATTATTTAAAATTACTATAAAACATATAGAAATATACTGCAAAAAAAGAAGTTTTTCTCCCAATTGTTTGGAAATTATCCATCTTTCGACTTTGACCAAATTTTTTAGGCTTAATCACAAGTTTTACATTGAAGCATTATAATTTTATAGTCTATTTCTTCCTTATCAATAAATTTTGTGTCAGGGATGTTCATAATATATATATACACATCATTAGCTATTTTATAATTTTAGCTACACACATTATATAATAATACTTCCATTCTACAACCTTATACATTCAAAGTCTTTCGTCAAAATCTCTGCAATGAACACACTTAAAATTATGTTTTTAATTTTTTTTTTATTAGGTACCTGTGATATAAATTTCTGTTAAATTCCGGCCGCGTGAACTGAGGTGTTTATTTCTCATAATTGATCATTTCCACCACGCAAATGTGAGAATATTTTCTCTTAATTACCGTATCTATTATCCACCCTACTTTATTACAATAAATGTATGGATAACAACGAGGGATACTAAGAAGTGAAGCATTTCTAATACCACAAGAACAAAAAAAATATATCATGGAAATAATATTTACAATTCACACTCTTATATGTGTTGAGTAACATCCTCATCTTAGCATTTTTGTTCCCACCGCCTCTTCCACTCTTAAGCTTACGTTATTTCCAAATCTTTGACAATGGCACCCGAGGGGTGCGAGAAAGTAAAAATTGTATTTGTGAATAAATTATTTTGTTAAATAATAATTGTCAAAATGAAAAATGGACCTGTTTTGATTTTATTAATTACAAAAGACTGCTGGTCAAGGCATGATCACTAGTTCCCCCGCTCCTCTTTTATTATCCACCTTTACAATTGGTGGAAAAATAGTTTCAAGACATTTATCTATTGTGACAAGTGTATTTCTTTTTAAAATTGTCAATAATCCATAATGATTTGGATAGCCCTGTATTGTCAATAACAAATTTTTAACTCTGTTTACAGATCAGATTACCAAAGGTAGGACCAAAGTGTTTGATTGGTACACCTAAATGAACCGAGTCCGTGTGGGTTTTACATTGATGTATACTCCGTCGATATTGTAAGGTAGCAACTTATTCACGCAACCCACGTGGTATGCTAATCCTCCACACATGACTGCCGAATAGTTTGCCTAGCTACGCGCAAGGCCGGAGTTAGAGAAAGCCTTAAGTCTTTACATTATTTCTTGACGGTTGGGCGGGAGTAATGGGGAAGGGGTTATGTCTCTTAGCGATGCCCAAATGGCTTGATTTAATAAATTTATTTTACTTTTTAGTTCTCTTCTTGATGAAATCAATCACTCTTTACATATTTAGTTAGCTAATTATATTTGTTCTAATTAATATATTGGCTGACCTGTTTTTTAGCTGTTAAAGATTTAACCAAGCCACGTGTTATTTTGGCAGTAGTGTTAACCACATTTATTGGTTTTACATGGTAACATAAAGCAAGTCTCCCCCTTCCCAGAATCTTAATTACTGTGAATAGAAAATTATGAATTTATTAATGAGTAATTATAATGTTCCAAACATGTAAAGCAAATAACAGATTAAATGTGAAAGATTTTTATACTTTATTTGTAAGAAGCTAAGTTTAAAAAAAACTTAGATAATTTAAGGACCCCAGTCCCGATTTAAAATATTTTATATTATTTACAGGTAGAAAAAAATGTATTTGGTAAAATCTTATCTATTGGACATAATTAGTTATAAACGTTAATTTATCCATTTCTTCAACGTTATTATGACTGTCTTTCACTTTGTGGAACCATAGTTCGATTCCATACTTTATTTACTGTTACCATAACGGCCACAATATAACTATTAGTAAAAAGTTTTGATAAATACTTTGATTGAGAAAAAATTGTAGTTTAGTAAGATTTACGTTAATGATAATTTTCTTATAAATTTAATGTTTAATGTGTTTTTTGTAAAATATGTGTTTTTACTAAAACAATTCTGAAAACCCAAACAATAAAACTGGCCATATCGTAGGTAAGTATCAAAATAATGTAAGAGTGAGGAGGCTTAGTTAATTTAAAAGCAGGGAGAAATGATGTATTTAGTTTACGAGCTTAAAAACACTTTAAATGATATCCATGCCTTTTTAAGGTTTGGAATGTAAATATCTTTAAGTAAAAAAATATTGTAGTTCTGTACCGTTTTTAAAAATGTCTCTCTGTTGCCAAAGATACCTGAAACTGCATAACAAATTGCAGTGCATTTATTTATATTCATTAGGATGTCTGCTAAGGGAGGATCTAGCATATATACAGTCAGGGTTTGAGTCTCCGTTAAAGATACGGCCGGTTTTATTTAAATCTGTAACTTAGAATCTCTGGAACCACTTAACCGACTGCGGTGCGGTTTTTACTTTTGTACTGAACCTATATCTAAGAATATTTTAGGATTATTTGTCTATAATCAGGTTTTTAGGTGCAAGTCCCGGTGAAGGGCCAGCCGATTGTTTGTGTACATTTATGGAACCACATAATTGCTGTGGTGTCATTTTTATTGTTCGGTAGTGTATTTATTCATACATTTTTAGTATAGTAATTATAATTGGGTGTTTTGGTGTGAGTCCCGGCAAAAGTATCAGCCGGATATTTATTTATATCTACGGAACCACTTAACCGATTGCGATTTTATTTTTATTTTTGGGTTGGATATACATCCAGGCATGTTTTAGCATGATAAATAATGTGTTTTGGAGTGATTCCCGAAGAAGTTCCAATCGGATTTTTTTTTTCTGTTGCTTAATATTTATGGTTAATTCTAGCCCATTGTTGTGCAGTTATTTACATCCGTAGGAATTTCTTCCATCAAATTTAAATTTTATATATCAATAGGATTGGGCTGAAAGTCCCCAGAGAAGTGGTGGCCTGAAAAGCGATGACGTAATTTGCCGGTTTGCAACATGGTGTAATAAAATGAGCCCGGTGATAGTGGAGTGGGTTTTAAACCGAGATCAATCGTAAGTTGAAGGTGTGGCGTTGGAGTTTGTCTCCAGGTGATGTAATGTTAGGCCTGACAGTGAAGAGTTTGGCGTTCAGAATATTTTGCGGATGGTAGAAATATTTTTATTTGAATGGTCGTATTTTTAAAATCAACTATATCGTTAGTGAGTCCGTGGGTGTGTCTTAGAAAAAACTTAATTTTTAAATTTCAATTGACCTTAAAAATAATTGAAAATATACAAGTAAACATAAAATGCTATCATATATTCTTTGTTCATATGTTATTGCTATATAGTTATCCACGTGTTATAACGTTTCATTGCCAAACAAGAATAATAATATTGTAACCACTTCACATTTTTTTTTTTTTTTTAAGTTTCAGAGATAGTAATGAAAATTAAAATATACTAAATTCAAAAACATTCAAACAAACGTAGACAATTTATTCTATTGCGATTTTCCGTACTACACCAAAAGGTATATTATAGCCAAGAAAATATGTTAAATTATATTTATTAATCAAACAAAATTTACAACAGCCTCTTACTACCCGACTGGGCTATACGAATATTAATACGCTAGTGAGCTACAGTAAATGAGGTTGAATTGAATGTGGATATACCCATATCTACACCAAGGAAAAGTTTGAAACAATTTAGGAATAAGCACCCTAAATCGTCTCGGCTGAGATTCTAGCCCTAACTTCCCCATCATTGACAAATTATTATTATTATTATTATTATTAGCACCACGTCTTACTACCCGTTATCATTGACAAACTGGACTAGAATTGCATGATAATTACACATGTGGAATATGATTCTTTTAGTAACTAATATATTGTTTGCATTTATATATTAGCTATCTTATAAAACAGATAATTGTATTTATTTAGTCCAAAGGTTTGCTCCACTTGGTTGGTCTGTATTATCAGAGCTCAATATCCATTTTACCAATCTTATACATTACAATGTAGTGGGAAAAAGTTTCTTCATAAGCTCAGGACAGGTTTGTTACCAAGGAGGGGTGAACAATTTACTATTAGATTATTATCGCCAACCATATCCCACCCCCTGTTAGTAAAGATGTAAGGATTTATTGATGTAAGCCTACATTAATTTTTAGGCAGGGCTTTTCACGCTAAACTGGTTATTTTAAACCCGTATAATTTTTTAAATCTAACCTTAATGTGGCAGAGAACTCTTTAAATGTGCTTATTCGTTTTTTCAACGAATCGATATATTAATATGTAGATTTAGATAATTCCTCGTTATGTAGGTCCAGAACCAAATAACTTATTTATTTTTAGCACCTCACCTCACCCATTTCGATTTTACACCTGTATACTATTTACTCTAATTTGTTAATGTTGAGGAAGGCTGAATTTACAGGAAGTGTGCCCACATTTTCGTAGAGGAAGAGTTGAAAACCATTTAGGAAAAAACTCTTCAGTGAACCCGACAGGGATTGAATCCAGATCTCCCTGTCATTGTCAGTCTAGTCTATTGCGAGAGCAGCGTCTTAGAACATGTGACCATAGAAGTGGCTGAATCCTGCTATACGTAGGTAGTGTTCTTATTAAAAGATATATTTTTAGTTTGTTTTGTTTGGCCTTCTAGGAGTGTTGAAATAAGTAGTGGCGATAAGGGAGGGCCTTATTTGAAGAATTAAAAACTAGCCTGAATGTCAAGTTAATTTAGTCCGATTTTTTTTTTTTTTTTTTTGCCTGTAACAAGGAAGTCAGGGCTTGAATCCTGATTGGGTTTAATTAGATGATATTTCTTAAGTCATTTCTCATGCTCTTTCCATGTAAATGTGGTTATATTTCTTCTAACATTCCTCCTTCCTACACTCTATTCATTATTGAACGACTAATAAAGTGAAAAGAACTAAAAAAAACTACGGTGTTATTTTCACCTGTGGGGAAGTGGAAAAAAGATGTCAGTCTTGTGCATTCAAGCTTATCAGGGCGTGGAGTACAAGGTTCGAATCTTATGTTAAAAAGTATCCACATGAAATACCTTATTATTTTGAAAATATTTGTCTATTAATCAAACTTACCTCTATTCTGGTTAATATCTTACAACATTCTTTCATCGTCGGTTTTTGTATATTTCTTCTACTTCCTTTGCAAATTACGTTTTTACATGACTTAAAAGTTTTATTATATTCTCTAAATGATAAAGTGTGGCAGCGTAGTTCGAATATTGCCATATTAAAAAGGGGGATTAAAGTGAATATTATAGATAATTTCTCTAAATAAAAATATTTTCACCACGTTATATAAATGGACAGTTGCTATTTGTTTTCTTTGGGAGTCTAACTTTACTATAAGGTACTTGCTAATTATGTATTGTTCTTGGCTACGATTCAAGGGAAAGGATTAAGAAATCATGTTTGAACTTGAGTTGAGCTTAAAATATCAATTTTTTTCGATGGGTTTGCCTTGTAACATCCCATGAGCTACTGTTTGCTGTAAGTGGTGTGTCAGCCATTCGATCTTAGGCAAAAGTTTAGTTTATTTTTTCACCTTCGCGTTTCACCACCCATCCGGTATATACACATATATTTATTAATTACTCTAATTGAGTAGAGTTGAGGAAGATATAGTTTAAGAGTGAATTTACCCAAAATTTGATGGTGGTAGGGTGTTGAAAAGAATTAGGGCAACCCATTCTCAGTAGGGATTTAAATCCTCAGTTTCCCATGACTAAAAAACCAAACTGAATATGCCATAAATTTAGTCAAAATAAATCAAATATTGCTTCAGCACAGACATAGAGCTCCATTTTCTTCACATGGTGATCTCAACATTTCTTGAATATGTGTCATTAGTGTCTTGGAATTTAATGACAACTTTTCTCGTGATTTAAAATATCTTTTATCTATTGTCGCTATGCTAATGACAATGGTTTGTCCAAAAAAAGTGTGTTGCTATAAGAAATCTACAAACACACTGACCTTTACTCGCGTTCTCTATCTGATGATTAAACATTGGTTACTATTGTCAGGCTCACCATAGTTAATGAGTTTATAGCTTTGGACGGTTTAAAAATCAGTATTCTCTAGCCATTATTTTCATTCAATATGACCGTAGTGCCTAATATACATCTAAGAATTAAAAAGTTATTCCAATGAAAACTCAATAGGTAAAAGTTTAGACACAAGCCAAAAATAGTGTTTTATAACCACCATCTGAGAATAAAAATTGTAAATATAATTTGTAATTAGCCTATAATGTTGACCGGACGTTCAGGATATATCCATATTATATATCAACATAAAAATCTGTTAAATGGTTTGGGTGTTAATGAGCACTAAACAAAAATACAACATTTAATGTTTGTATAGTTAGTAGGATAAAAGTAACAATACAACTGAGGTAAACATTCGCTTGTTTCCTTAAATATGTACTCAAAGTTAAATATTTTTGTGGTCCTTAGTTCGGCATCCTTCAGTGCCAGTAATTACGCAGTTTAATAGGTCGTTCTCACCATATGTGTACTAACAAAAACAAAGGCTTTCCAAAGCACTTGGTCAGTTTTCGCTTTCTATGTTTCTTGGTTCTTTAGCTACTTGGATAGGTAGGCAATTTGTTTAATGTGCTATTCTCACTAGGGATGTAAAAAAAGAGGCTAAGGTTCACACTATAAAGATTTCCCAACTTCTTATTTAAAGTTTAAAATATATTGGTTATTTGAGCTTAAAGAGGAACTTCCCAGTAGGAGTAGTATTTAATAGGCCTGAGCTGAGCCCCTTGAGGTTTCACTAAATTAGACCTGTAAGGTTCTCCCTTTTTATTTTTGCTATATTTGGAATTAATCCCCCAGAGGTCAAGGAACTTAAAATTTCCAGATCTCAATATAATGTCAATTCCACTTAGAGTGAACCAATACGGATGGAACCAGATATTTGGTTTCACATGCCCGAAGTTCACTAAAATCAAAATTTGTTTCCACTTAACCTTATTTGAGAGGCGAAGGAAAAACAGAATTAAATATAAAAAAAGAATGGATTTTATTGAAATCTATTAACCAACATTTAAATAATCGGTAATGTGCTGTTACTTGCTGTACACCGTTTTAGTTTAATCATTTTAAGTATCCTTTACAAGCGATTGTGATTTTTCCACACTTGATTTCACATTTTACCATACCTACATTCAATAGTCCTTAAAATTGTCCTGAAATCCGCCAACATCTCTTTCACTTTCAAGACCCTAGTCTTAATCATCTTCATTCAAGCTGTCTAGTTTCGTGTTAGAACCACCTTTCATAGCCTCAACGGTGGTCTTGTATAGTGAAATCTAATTCGTTACAGCCTCAGAGTTTTTCTTGTTTCGGTGGCCAAAATGTCTAAGCTGCCACTATCGAAATAGACTGGATGGAGAGATTGAGGGTGATTTTTCCCTTAAAGTTTATCCACTCTCCTTCTATGCAAATGGAGATATACGTTTCTATAACTTAGCATTACTCATCCTTAACACATTAACATAAGAGTACATCAGAGTATAGCCCAAACTGATAGTAAGACTCGCTGTTAAGTACAAACAAAAAAAATTATTAGTCCATATCGATAAGGTATTTAAGCATACAAAATGAACGAGCAGTAAGACACGGTGCTAAGAGAGATAAGGCATTTAATTTAAGAAGAATTGTAATTGACGAATTGTAGCAGTTCCTTGAGTGACGTTTTATTCTTTGCATCGTAAGTCCAGTAGCTTAACCAGCATGCCAGAAGCTGTTCTGAGCAGGGACTATTAGCACACTACATGCCTTGTAGGTAAAAGGCTACAGTAAAGTGACCTGTTTGTGTTTTCTTGCTTCAACCGTGATATGTATCTTAAGGCCGTAGGGTGGGGTGAAATGGTGATATGAGTTAGGATATCATATAATTAAATATCTAATGCTTTTGTTGTGCATCTTCCTGCATCCCTATGTTCTTTTGCTACACTTATTGTCTTTAAATTACATTGTTATCAAACAATTGTAATGTATATTAAATTTTATTATATTTTATTATAGCCTTTTGTAATCTTGAGTTTAAGCTGCCTTTTAGTATAATATATAATTAATCTATATGTCTGAATATTTATCTACGTTAGTGTAAAATAACATTAAAATGTCGAACCTTACTTATGTGTAGTTTTATTTGTTAAAAAAAAATTATTTACCTACTATTGTGAATACAAAACAACCAACACAAAATATATTTTATCTTTGTATTTATTGGGATGCTGCTTACATTAAATAAACTCGTTTACAAGGAGCGTTATGATTAGTTTGTTTAGCTCTCTAAGCCCCTCTTTGCCAAGGAGATTTGTAAGGAATTTGCATATAATAAAAGTGAATAGGTTTGAATAGCTACAAATTTAAGATTCAAATGTAACCACAGTAACGGTAAGTTTTTTCGACACATCTTCACTCGCTGATGAAATAGTCTGATGCCTTAAAGCAGGGGTCTTCAACCTGCGGCCCACGGGCCACTTGCAGCCTATAGTAGCTTTTTAGCGGCTCGTTGGCTCATAAGCAATATCAAATTATTTCAAGAGAAAAATCAATGGTACGGAACTCCGTACAGACTTTCTTGCTCTATTGTTTGAAAATGGAGATTTTACTCAAAACTCGTAATATATGTGGAATGAAATAGTATACATTAGCAAACCCAAGCATAGATTGCACTATACTTACGAAAAAAAAAAAAACATTTTTTGGTCCCGGTTTTAAGTTTTGTAATTTTGTTTTTAAAGAATGAATGTCCTCATTTATGTATTTGGACCAATAAAAAATATCGATTTTTGGCTTCACAAAGGTAACACTTCGTATTAAATTTTCAATTGCCGGTTAAAATTGTCAACATTTTATTAGATGTCGCAAATCTTCAGGTCATCGCATTGCTATTAAATTCCTCATTTATAAATTTTGACCAATTAAAAAATGTAAATATTGACTATTTAGTCTAAAAAGGAGAGGTATCATTGTTGTACAAACATTTCTCCTAAGAGGTTTAAGGAAAAATAACATACATTTTTTTTGAGACTTTCTTATATTTAACTACTCTATGGCATTGGAGAATTGTTTCGTTAAACTTAAGTAGTATCTATTTACAACTAAAGCTCACAAAATTATATTTATATGTCTGCCAATATCTCAGAAACTGTTGGTTTTATAAAATTGATTTCAAATGAATTTTTTTTATTTTTGATATTACTAAAGTTTTGCAATGATAAGTTATTTATCATTTCAAATTGTTACGAAGATAAGGAAATTTCCAGTTCTATAAAGAACCATTAAAGGCCTTTTCATGAGAAAATAAAAATAACCAGTTTATTTATAATCTTAACTAAAGCCAATATACAAATTTTAATCAAAATCATCAGAGCCGATTTTGAGAAAATAAATTATTTCCCTTCTCGCTTTTTATTAATCTACTCTTAATTATAGGGTTAAACAGACACACAAACAGACAGCATTGCTAAAACCACTTTTTAGGGTTCGGGGGGTAATTAGACGTTGACATCCATCAACATTTCTGACTAGATTTTTTTTTACGGTCGCAATACGTTACCTTTAGTGTTTGAAAAGTTAATTTATATATATGAGTATAGCATGAAAGTTATTGGTTTTATAAAAATATGTTTCGAATAAAATATTTGTATTATAAATATATCTACATATTTTCAATAATAAGTAATTTTATATCTCCAATAGTTTTGGAGATATTATAAAAGATGAGAATTTACGCTTCATACCGGAGCCCTTAAAGTCATTTTGCCGAAATATTGAGAGTACCCATTTTATTTAGAATATTTATAAATGTTTTGAAATGAAATTTAATCAAAATCGTTAGAGCCAATATTGAGAAAATCGACTTTTTAACTTTTTGCCCTCAAGTAAACTCCCCTTCATTTTAGGTTTGGACATCCAATTAGAAACACCCCTCGGGGCAACCCTATTAAGGCCATTCGACCAGCAAGCTTCTCCTAGAACGGACTGGCTATAACATTTTGACAGGGAATTTTTAACATGGTTGAAGGGTGGTGTTGTGTTGTGAAGGGGGTAGGGGGAGGGATGGGCAGGCGGAGTTGGAAAGTAAGATAAGAATGCTAGCTCTTTGTTCACAACAGTGTTGTCATAACACTAACTCTTTTTTTCCGCTAAGAAACTTCACTGATAGAAAATAAATGTCACCTCATGGCTTACCCGGGAGTTGTGGCTTGAGTTTGAATCCTGGCTACTAAGATTCATACAATATTAATAATTTAAAATAATGAACTTATTACACGTGTCACAAAGTATCTATTGTACCGAATACTACTAAGCCCATATTTATAAAATATGTTTTTAGAAGAAGAAAATAAGTACCGGTATTACTAAGCAATTTGATGAAATAATTTGAGTAATGGGTGACCTGGTGGTCTAGGGGTAAGGTGTCAGACTTCTGTGCTGGCGGCCGGGGTTCAATCCTCGGTCCCGGCACAGATTTATCTGATTTCCAAACCCTTCCTTCACCTCTGACAAGACATCTTGTGAATGTGGGGAATGCCAGGCCTCCACCGTGGTTCGGATTCCACGTTAAACTGTAGGTCCTTCATTTCATCTCTCAATCACCCTACCATTACACATTAGCGTAAGTGCGTATAACCCGAACGGGTAGTAAGACGCGGTGCTAATAATAATAATAATCTGAGTGATAAAAGTTTAAGGGCTCTTTTATTATTCTTTTAGCACCGAGTCTTACTATCCATTCGTGATATACTTATATGTACTAATTACGCTAATTAGTTAGGAATTAGGAAAGCTGAATTTAGAGGAAGTGCACTCGCATTTGCGTAGAGTGGGAATCAATTTATAATAAAACTACCCTCAGTACACCCGATCGTAATCGAACCCATATCTCTCTGTCTTAACAATGGTCTGGTCTACGACGAGAGTGACGCCTTAGAGACCATGTTGGTACCATAACAGGATTTAGAGTTATTTATTCATAGTATAAAAAGTATTATTTCCTTTATAATTATAATAATTAACAGAACTTGTGATGAGTGTCTTACAAACTAGCCGACAAGCTGTAATAATGTTGGAATGCCACGTGCATAAGAAAGCAAAGTGATTGACAGCCAACTGGTTTACCAAATAAATAAAAATGTCTCAAAGCTTGAGTGTGTCAATTGAGCGACACGTTTAGGACCATGTGATAAGATATACAACTGTTCGACATGAGAGGACCTGCTGGTATACATTAGTCGAGATGGATTCAATGAACCAATTGACCGACAAGTCAATACATTGCAAACAACGTGTTCGACAACAAAATCGTAAACGGAAAATAACAAGTAAAGTCTGTGAAATTTTTTTTTAATATAATTTAAAACTCTAATAAATAAACACATTTGTGGTCACATGGTCCAATGCGTCAATATCACATTGAACTGGATTACTAGTGTTGAGAAGATTGGGGTTAGAATTCCGGTCATAAGTAGAGATATTTACCCCCTAAAAGCCTATTCACTATTCCTCCACTAAAATGAGTGCATATTTCCTTAAATTTTACCTTTCTAATTGCTTATCCGGCGTATAGCTTAAACTGGGAGTGAGAAGCTAAGGAAAAGAATACCAAGTTAGTGGATCTTTTTAGCACCGCGTCTTACTAACCGTTCGGGTTATACGCTAATTTTGTGGACTAAAAATCATCATTAGTAAGGAATCAATTTTCTAAGTTGGTTTTTTTTGGTTCAACCAGTTGGCTGTCAATCATTTTGTTTGCATATGCATTTGTTCAACCAAACCACTTGGTACAAGTCATGTCCTACTTGTGTCGGCCACCTGAACCACATTGCTCCTGCTGTAGATCACACTTGTCTTTCTTCCCTTTGTGCTCAGCCAGTTTGTGATTTATCAGTTTGCCTGCACCCGTAACGAGGGTAGAGTCGTAATTCTCATCTTATTTGGTTTGCCAGTGACGGGGAGATCAAGGTTAGTATCGCAGCAGGATGTAATTAGGTGTTCGGTTCTACTTATACGCAAATGCTGAGACATTTTCAAAAAATATACATTAACTTGCCCTCCACAATTAGTCAGGTGGAGTCCGACGCCTTAGCTCAGTCGTTACCGTGTCCGCCTGCTGAGCTAAGGTCCCGGATTCGATTCCCGGCATGGTCGAAAAATTTATAATTTGTGAAATGTGGGATTACCCTTTCATAGTGATGAGTTAATGGTTAGGGGCTGGGGGGTGTTGTGTTTGTACTTGATTTAAGAACATAGCGTAATTATTACATAAACGTGTAAACCGAACGGGTAGTAAGACGCGGTGTTAAGTTAGGTGGATATACTGGACGTGTGACAAGATGTGTACTGGTATATAAAATTACACTATATCATTACATTGTGACTTTTAGAAGGAGTGTTTATTTATGTTATGGTAAAAAAAAAGTAAAAAATATTGAGAGCTTCAGAAATCCCAGAGTAATTCACAATTTTACATAAACCGCATTATATAGAGGACAAGGTCTATATACTAAAGATTAAAACAGTTACATGCTCATTATCTTTACACGAGTGATTTTGAAAACCTATACCAAATTCAAAATATAAAAAATAGTGATGAAACTCACTCTATTTTGAAAAATAAAAAACTCAAGGGCCTCTACTAAGTTTGCAAAGTCTAAATTCACGCATTTAAAACAATTTTATCAACAAACTGTTCTAAAACAGAGTATTATTGTATTATAAATGTAGCTTATCCATTGCCTTCGTTTGACGTGTCACTCCTGAACCTGTCGTAGTTCGGAATAATTTGCCATAGATATAAAGTTAATGATTTTCTTCTTAATTAAATATATTTTGAGTGGATGAAAAATAATGCAAACATCTCAACTTGTCCATATCACTAGTTAGTTTTAGCTTACACTCACACTTGGTATTAGAATTATCGAGAATCTCAATATGTCCTAGAATTTAAAAATATTTAACAGCGTAGCTAGCAATAAAAAATCAAGAATACATCCATTTAAGAAACATAAATATATTTTTATTCAATTTAAATTTGGTAAGAGTAATTATTATAATAGATTCACCAATGAGAATAAGGTATATTATTAAAAGTTTAACAAACATATAAATAAAATTAGTTTAAAAACAAACACTCTATTAAATTATGTCAAAATTAAAATTTACCGAAGGAGATTATTTTAGAATTACAAGCTTAAATTTTTATAAAATGTAACTTGCTTAATTTCTTACGGTTAGTTGTAAAATTTATAGTTGGTTTTTATGTAAAATGCAAATATCATAATAAGTACATAACTAAACAAGTTATTATTTTAAAAAAGTTTACAAAGTTAAATTTGTATAGTACAAACACCGAAAACTACAGTAATAAATTATAAACAATAATATAAGGAACTAAAATACCAACCTAATAGGCCTACATGAATGTTATTATGATTTCACAACCCTTTTAGAAATTGAGAATTGCTGGATTATTTCTAAATACTTGTAATATTTCGACTTTATAATTCTGAATAAATAATAATATTAATAATAATATATAGTCTAGTATAAATTTAATTCATAAAATAGTAAATAGTTTTTACAAAATATTGGCACAACAAACTCTTGAAGAAATATGTTGTTTTTCTCTCTCAAGAAATGTTTTAACTTAATTTATTTTATCGTGATCCTTGTAGTTGAGAGAAATCTCAAAGGTTATATTTTTTAATCCAATGATCATAATGTTTGTTGAACTCTCTCCACACAGTAAATCAATAATTATAAACAACCCATCCTGATATTTAAAGAAATTCTTAGTAGCCCAGCTGAAGTATTGAGTTTGAAACACTACTAACTCAAATCCTCAAGTTTTTTTATTTTTTCTGGAAGTCTGAGCTTCCATGATATAGGCAGTATCTTTGCATCTCATTTTTCGTCTTATTCGACTATCTATAATCTCAGGAGCTATACAATGTAAGTAAAATCTTTGTAGTTTGGGCAGCATTGTGTCATTCCATAGTTTTATATCTTTGAAATCTCTCTCAATATGGATATCATTTTCAGCATAAACAACAAAATCACAGAATTTACTCTCTGTAATGTTTAACTGCCCTTGTATTTGATAATAATACACATGACAGGTTTTCAATGTTAGTTGGTCACTTTTTAATTGCAATCATAAGTTTTTCTTCCCATTCCTAATAGAGTCTTTAAAACTTCCATACTTTCATTTAATACATGCTTATTTAGTTTGTATATAATTATTATCATATACAAGGCGTAAAATACCTTCGCATGGTTAAATATACATTTTCCTCTATCTACTGTATACAACTTATATAATTATTATGTATTAGGCCTTATTAAGAATGGGTAAATCTTAATTTTAAATATACTTTAAGCTATCTCTCCAGGAAACGAACACAAATATGCTGGAACACACAACAATTCTGAAAAATGTAAATACAAGATCAGATTTGTAATAGAAAAATTACATAAATATTGTAAAAACGTGTGCGTCGTAATATTATTTCGCTTTCAAATTGGGAAATTTAAACGTTTTTGAAGTTGACATCACTTTATTGTGGTATATTATTTGTATATTTAGCAACAATTATGAACCAGTGGTAATCAGGCCCGGAACATCAAACAATAGCAGATTAGCAGATTTTGAACCAGTGGTAACAAGGCCCTGGGATATCATCAAACAATACCAGATTTTGAACCAGTGGTAAAAAGCCCCCCCCCCGGACATCAAACAATAGCAGATTAAAAACCAGTGGTAACAAGACCCCGGGACATCAAGCAATAGCAGATTATGAACCAGTGGTAGCCAGGCCCCAGGACATTAAACAATATTGGATTATGAACCACTGGTAACATGGCCCCGGTACATAAAACAATAGAATATTATGAACCACTGGTAACAAGGCCCCAAGGCCCCGGAACATCAAATAATTGAGTATTATCAACCACTGGTAAGTAGGCCCCGGGAGATCAAACAATAGCAGATTATGAACCAGTGGTAACAAGGCCCCGGGACATCAAACATTAGCAGATTATGAACCAGTGGTAAGAAGGCCCTGGGACATAAAACCATATCGGATATCGGAAAATACCTAAAGACATGCAGTACTCATGTGTAATTAGATTTTCTTTTATCACGTTTAAGATTTGTATATACTGTTTAGTGTTCAATTTACAACCAAGTAATAAAAGTGAAACGCATATATTTTTATACATTCATGAAGTTAATTGTAATATTCAGATAAGCAATAGGTTTAAAATCAAGACGCGTTTTGATGCACCAAGCTATGAGTTCCTTTGACACTTTGTGTTGAAGAGCAAAACTAACACAGTAAAATATTATCAAAGTGCCGGAAGGAAATACAGACAAAATAAATGTCGCAACTCTGCATTCAGGTAGTAAGACGTGGTGCTAAAAATAAACACTCTAGGATGAGTCATTAGTAGAGATGGCTCGACCCGTCCTTGTTCGGCTAGTCTGTGTTTTTGGTAGGTACATTCAAAGAAAGAAGTTTCAGGAAATAGACATAACAAATTTACATTTACATTGATCAATTTAGTGTCAGAAATTAAATAAAAAAGTAGAGTTAGTTTAATAAAACAAACAAAATTGAAATAACGACATTATGTACTATAAAAGGATATAAAATAGAAGTATCAGGGTATAAAACAAAAGTACTTCTATGAAATTAAAAATAATGTCAATTTACAATTATTAAATATCTTATAGACTAAAAACTATATTTATTTAAGATCTTGTAACTACTTCATTAAATACACTTCATATACATGTCTAGCTAGAATAAATTTAATACCTATGTATTAACTACTTTACCTTAAAATAAGTACGCAAAATGGATAAAATAGCAAGTTTAACTGCTTATTACTCGATAACTGTAATGATTTGAAATAATTGAATCAATATTTATAGCTTATATTTATACACTTATTAAAATAATGCAATAAAATTTTGATGGTCGAATGACCTTAAAACCCTAGATACCAAGTTTTACACCAGTCGTTAAATTAGTTTAGGCTCTAGTCGGAGATACAGATAGACAGACGGAAATTCAAAAACCACTTTTTCGGATTCGGAGGGTCATGAAACGTCAAAATTCATCAAAATCTCGAGTTAGATATTTTTGACGATTGCAAAATTTTCTCTACCTGTAAGATAGCAATAAATTAAAAATGACGTAATCAACTAATAAAATAAATAAATTATTAGTTTAGGTTATTTTCTAAATTATTTTTGTCTTTTAAATGAAGAAAATGTTTGCATTTTAGTATAAAAACGTACTCTGATGTATTTGTACTTGTAGGTCATTTCTAGATAATTTAAGACGTATAATAACTATTTATGTGTTAAAGAAAAAACAGCCATATGCATTCATCTATTTAGTGTTATAACTGTCTTCTTTTTATTATCATTTAATGTATGTGAAGTGGTGACCTGGGGGTCTAGGGGTAAGGTGTCAGACTTCTATGCTGGCGGCCGGGGTTCAATCCTCGGTCCCGGCACAGATTTATCTGAATACCAAACCCTTCCTTCACCTCTGACAAAGACGTGTATTAATCACAACTTGTGAATGTGGGGAATGCCAGGCCTCCACCGTGGTTCGGATTCCACGTTAAACTGTAGGTCCTTCATTTCATCTCACAATCACCCTACCATTTACACATTAGCGTAAGTGCGTATAACCCGAATGGGTAGTAAGACGCGGTGCTAATAATAATAATAATAATAATAATAATAATAATAATAATAATAATAATATTGTATGTGAACTCTAACTATAGACAAAGCTGAAGCATTTGATAATAAACACTTTTTTATGAAATTGTATACAATATATACTATATAATCAACGGATGATACAGCATTTTTTCATTCATTGGTTTTCCACTCGCCCTCCACGCAAAGTTGGGTACATTCCTAGAGCTGAGGAAAGGTAAAATTGAGAGGAATTGATTCCAACTTTGCATGGAAAACCAATTAGTAAAACCACTCTCAAATCATTTGCCCAGGATTCAAACCATGATCTCCATAATGGGCAAACTAGAATAGATGAGCTTGACATTTATTCTATGTATCCACCATTGCTTTTACCAGTCAATATTACATATAGGCCTAGAATTTCATAAAAATATTTTATTATTGAATTCTGCCAATTTTATAATTAAAGTTATATAAATAAAATTAAAATTATATACATACCGGGTTAAGTTTAAACACCAGGATATCTCGAAACCGAAGCATTTTAGAAACAATTGTTTCGAACAAAAGTTTTCTTTGTTTTAGGGAGGGATGAGAAAAACATCAGTAGTATTTTATTTTGAGCTAAAGCCTCTCAATTTTGTAACGGAATTTTATTATATACAAACGAACAAATTATTGACTGACACTTTTTTAATTTGACATTAATTTTTTACGATACTGTTTTAGCTTGTATTTTGTTATAACAATTTGTTTTATGATTTTTATTAAATGTTGTTATATCTTATGACGTTAAATGCAGTATTACTTATAAAATTAGTAAATGTTCAAAATGATGAACACTTATCTCGATACTGTTTCAATTTGCTTTTATAAAAGCATGTTGAGAACATAGTAAATTCGATCAATTTATCTGTAAGCATTTAAAATGCGCTTTTTCATGCTTTCGGTTGTGGTTTGTAACTCTTGATATATTTTGTCTTTAAGGTTACCTCATTAATAGTCCTGAGAAGTGATGAGAGATTTTGAACAATCATTAAAGTAATTGTATAAATAATATTGCATTTAACATAATAAAGAAAAATATAATGTAATAAAAAGTTCTTACATAAAAATTGTTATAAAAAAAACTAAAATATGTTTTTAAATGTATGTTAAATAAAGTTTTACGCAAAAGTTGTTTGCTATTTTATGAAAAATAGTGTACCGTTCATAACTAATGGATTTGTTATAAAAAAAAGTTGACCCTGAAATAACCCCAAAGACGTTGACCAAATCAAAACAGATAGTGATGCTATCTTTCCCCCTCGAAAGCCAATTTTTTTTAAAATGATTTATTTTTTTCGAGATATTCTAGTGTCTCAACTTAAATGCCTCAACCTATATAACTATATTAAACAGTTTTACTTTAACAAATTATAACTCGATATCTAAATTCAAAAGAAAATTTTAGAATCGGGTTCGAGAAATAAAGGATTTGGCCCAACCTAACTTAAATGCTATGTATAGGGTGAGGCGGGGCACTAAGTCAAATTTGTTAAAGTAATATTTTTAAAATTGAACTTTTAAAGATCTAGCGCCACTGAAAATTGATACTATTTATTTTATATACATTACTTTTTTATTTGTATATCAATAATTACTTTCTTACTTTATAGCATCAGGAACTCGAAAGCTTATTGCCGCAATGCAAAGATACGTTACCGATTCCTTTCATGATCTGGTTCTATCCACTGCCCCTTATAACACCCTAGTTCTTTCAGGTCTATTCTAATGTTGTACTCCCATCTGGGTCTAGGTCTTCCCAATCGTCTCTTCCCGGTCTTTCCAATCAATACTCTGAACACGGTTCTAGAGTCTTCCATTCGCACTTCATGCACTCCCCACCGAGATCTACGAGACTTGATTATCCTAACAAGATCTTGTGATTATTACAGGGTATGTAACTCATAATTATGCTAACTACTTCACTACTCAGTAGCCTCACCCCTTTATGGATAAAAAATCTTCCTAAACACATTGTTCTCGGGCATACTAATTCTTTTTCTCGTCATGTAAGTTAAGAGACAACGAACGTTTCACACCTATTTACATCCATCTACTAAGTTATAAAAACTCTTAAAAGACACTATGTGAGTAAATTAATTATTTGGCCACCAGAGAGTCTTTCCCCACCATACCGCTCGCACGCCCGAGCGCCCGAAGCAACAAACCACCCCGGTATTCAGACGTGTTTTTAGGTATTAAATCGGATTCTGCTTAAATTTCATTATGTGAGGATTGTAGATAAACTATTCGCGAACAAATAGCGTTTTGAAAAATCACTCGATGATCATTATCGGCCACTTCCAAGCAGTTTTCCGGGAACACCTGTTTTTACATACTCATAATTTCAGCAAAAAGTTATGATTATTTTGACACAAAATCTTTATTATAGGTAGGCACCAACAAGAGCTACAATTTAAGTCCTAAAACCAATTCCTATAGTAATTATAATCCCTGTAATTAAATATAAAATAATGGACATTTTTCACTGTTTTGATTTTTTATTGAAAAAAGTTTTGAACCGATTTCAATCAACCAGGACTCATTGTTTTCATCTTTTCAAGCGCCATAACAGACTATTTTGTGTTTTTCGAAAAAATGTTCACACCTTAAAAGTGAAAATACCAGTTTTCTGCACATTTATGAAATTTGTTAACGTAAAAGCTACAAGCCGATTCAGTCCGAAGTATATAAATTCAATTTCTACGAGTTTTCTCCTAATATCACGTTGAGAAAGTGTGTGGTTAATTTAATTTAAGAAATGAATGATTTTCCGCTATCTTAACTGGACTATAAATGTATTATGCTATGCCAATTAAACTCGTTGCCAAACGTATTTAAACAATAATGTTACAGTATCAAAAAGGACTTAATTTTATTATGTTGAATGGTTGGCCAATAAACCATTTAGAGGCAATAAACAGGCTGCCTCCTGGTGATTAAATAAAGAAATCCTACGATTAACTGGTGGAATTTAATCAATTGTAATTGATATGAGTGTGACTTAACCGAAGTACTATTCCGCGGGGATTCATTAGTAGAAGTTCTATGTGGTTTTTTTTATGTTAGAACCTAGTGGTGGAGGCCAGATTAATAAATTAGATCAGAGAACCATGAGCAGTGTTTAAATAATTAATGGATTTAGGTTAACTCCGTCGAGATTTTAAGGTAGCAACTTATTCACTCAGCCCAAGCGGTATGCTATACCTTCTCACACATGACTGCAGGATAGTTTGTGTAGCTACGCCCAAGGCCGGATTTAAAGAAAATATTTTATTAAATTATTTCTTGCCTGTAGAGAAGGAGTGTTGAGGGAGGGGGTTTATCTTTTTGCGATGTCCAACTAGTTTGATTAACTAAATTAATTTTACTTTTTTTGTTCCCTTCATAATAAAATCAATTATTAATTACATACTTAGCTAATTAATTATTTTTGATCTCATTAATAAAATGGCTTTTTTTATCTGTTAAAGATTTAACCACGCCACACATTATTTTGGCAACAGTGCTACCCACTTTATTGGTTTTTCATAGTAACATAAAGCAGGTCTCCTCTTTTCAGAATCTTTATTACTGTGAATAGCTAATTATGAATTTATTAATGATTAATTATTATATTACACATATGTAGTGCAAATATTAAATTAAAACTAAAAGATTTTAACTTTATTTCTAAGACGCTAAGTTAAAAAAAACTTATATAATTTAAGGGTCCCAATCCTGATTAAAAATTGTTTATATTATTTCCGTTTGGATAAAAAAAGAAGATATTTGATACAATCTTATTCATTGGACATGATTTAGCTATAAAAGGTAATTTATTTGTTTCTTCAATGTTATTATGACTGTCTATATAACTTTTTGGTACCATAGTTCGATTTGATACTTTATTTAATGTTATCAAAACGTCCAAAAATTAACGATTAGTAAAAAGATTTGATAAATACGTTGATTGATAAAATTGTTTTTTACCAAGATTTATTTGATTATCATTTTATTATAAACTAAATGTATAATGTAAACTGTGGTTTTGAATTGTCAAACCTGTTTTTTTACTAAATCAATTCTGGAAATCCAAACCATATTACTGGTTATGTCATCTGCAAGTATTAATAATAATATCAGAGTGGGAAGGTTTAAATGAATGAAAAGCAGGGAGAAATTTTGTTTTTGGTTTACGAGCTTAAAAACACTTTAAATGATATCTATACTTTATTAAGGTTTGGAATGTAAATATCCTTAAGTAAAAAAGAATTGTAAGCTCTTTACTGTTTTTAAGATGACCTGGCGGTCTAGAGGTAAGGTGTCAGACTTCGGTGCTGGGAGTCCGGCGTTCAATCCTCGGCTGCAGCACAGATTTATCTTATTTCCAAACACTTACCTCACCTCTTACAAGACATGTATTAATCAAAACTTGGGAATGTGTGTAATGCAAGGCCTCTACCGTGGTTCGGATTCCACGTTAAACCATATGTCCTCCATTTCATCTCACAATCACCCTACCATTACACATTATCGTAAGTGCGTGCAACCCGAACGGTTATTAAGACGCAGTGCTAATAATATATATATATATATAATATGTATAATATATATATATATATAATATGTATAATATATAATGTATAAAATATATAAAATATATGTTTATTATATTATATATATATATTTAGAATATATTTGCTGTTTTTAAAAACGGCTGTCTGTTGCCAAATAAATATGTAACATCATAACCGGTTGTGGTGCCTTTATTTATATTCGATATTATCTAGTATACATACAGTCAGGGTTTGAGTCTCCGTTAAAGATACGGCTGGTTTTATTAAAATCTGTAACTTAGGATCTCTGGAACCACCTAAACGATTGTGGTACGCTTTTTAATTTTATATTGGACCAATATCTAGGCAGGTTTTAACATTATTTGTGTATAATAAGGTGTTTGAGTGTGAGTCCCGGTGAAGGGCCAGCCGATTGTTTGTATATATTGATGAAACCACATGATTACTGTGGTGTGATTTTTAGTATTCTGTAGAGTATTTATCCAGGCATTTTTTAGTGTAATAATTGTAATCGGGTGTTTTGGTGTAAGTCCCGGTGAAGTGTCAGCTGGATATGTGTATATATCTCCGGAACCACTTAACCGATTGAGATGTAGTTTTTTTATAATATTTATCGAGGCATGTTTTATCATGATATAATCAGGTTTTGTGTTTTGAGTCTCGGTGAAGGACCAGTCGGATATTTGTGTATATCTTTGACACAGCAAACCGATTCCAATGTAGTTTTTTACATTCTGTAAGATATTAACCAGGCAAATTGTAGCATGATATACTTAGGTTTTGGGTTTCGAGTCCCTGTTAAAGTTTCGTATGGATGTTGTATATAAGTTATCTAGGATATTTATAACCATATAAGCGATTGCAGTGCAGTTTTTTTTTCAATTATTCAGTATTTTATCCAAGAAGGTTTTAACATTAGTTTAATCAAGTGTTTTGGTGTGAGTCCCTGGAACTGCTGACAAGTCTATTAATAATGGATTTTGTGGGTCAGCTGTAAGGTGAAATTACGTTCTTCCACGAAGGGGATAATATAGTTCAGAGTGAACTATAGGATAATATTTATATTTAATAAAATATTACCTATTTCACCCACCTCTGCTTCTCATCTGGGCTACATGCCTTAAATAATTGTTGTGGAATATTGATGAAGAAGATACAAATTAAAAAGGATGTAACCTTATATGCTAGGAGAGAATTTTGGAAACAATTTCAATATTTTCGGCCAGTATGAAAACCCTATTTCATCCATCACTGAAAATGGACCGTATGAAAACATTTTAGTCCACGTGACTACCGATGCAGTAGAAAATAAATTATCTACAGCATTTCCTAGAATATTTAGTTTACATTGTAATTCTGTTTACTATAAAATATCAAATATTTAATTTTGTGTGTATTTCGAGCTGATATCACACTTGTCTATAATCTATTATTTTGGGGCTTTCATATTTAAGTTCAATCAATAATGTTTTTACTACAATGAGATTATCAAAAACTCTCAGACCCACCTCAGTGGCGAAGTTAAATAACGCACTAGCTTCGTGTTGAGCTAGATTGACAAGGACGGGAAGATCGAGTTTCAAATCTCGCTCGACTGAACCGGGGAGAGTTTTTTCCAAAATGGTTTTCCACTCCTTCTCCTCAACGCAAATGTGGGTCCACTTCCTCTAAATTCAACCTTCCCAATTCCTAACCTTTTAGAATAGTTAGTACTTAAGCGTATTGTTCGAACGGGTAGTAAGACGCGCTGCTAAAATTAAAAAACTCTCAACAAGAATGTATATGGAATTTATTTAAATACTCTTTCCTTGTTCTATTGATTTAAGATTGACTAAGTGAAGGTTATCTGAGAAACAGTGGAGTGTTTCCTGACATTCAAACATATTATGAATAAATAGGTCGTTGTGTGTGTGCTAGCTAACCGTGAAGGTCCGAGGTTAGCGTAAAATAGTTAAATGGCTCTTGTATAAAAAGAGGGTTTGATCACTTATTCAAATAATGTACTAGCAAAATAGTGGAAGTCTCGAATGTTGTTACCTCTCGTACATCTTTAAACATTTATATCTTGCAGTAAGCCAACAGTTATTACTCCTTCCAAGCTAATTTGAAGAACAAATAAATGTTGTATTTTCTTAGTCTGCACTACAACTTATATGTTAAAATATCATATTCCTAATATTTATGGTTTATTCAGCCCATTGTTGTGCATTTATTTATATCTGTAGGAATTTCATCCATTCAATATTAGATTTTATTTATCAATAGGATTGGATTGAAAGTCCACAGTGAAGTGGTGGCCTGACATGCGATGACGTAATTTGCCGGTTTGCGGAAAGGTTTAATAAATCTTCCTTGTGGTAGTGGAGTAGGTTTAAACCGAGATCTAATGGAAGTTGAAAGCATGGCGTTGGATTTTGTCTCCAGGTGATGTTCCGTTAGGCCTGGCAGTGAAAAGTGTGGCGTTCACAATATTCTGAGGATGGTAGAAATATTTTAATTTGAATTATCGTATTTTTAAAACCAACCATATCGTTAGTTAGGACGTGGGTGTATCTTAGTTAAAAATTAATTTTTAAATATCATTTGTTCATTTGTTATTGCTCTTTAGTTTTTGACGTGTTAAAACTTTTCATTGCCAACCAAGAATAATAATATTACATTCACTTCACATCTGTTTGTCGGAAGTTTCAGAGATGGCAATGAAAACTAAAATATACTCTATTCGAAAACATTCAAAGAAATGCAATTTTCCGTGCTACAGCGAAAGGAATAATATAGCCAAGAAAATATGTTATAATATCAAACAAAATTTACAACCACTTCTTAGTACCCGTCTGGGCTATACGCATAATAATACGTGAGTGAGTTATAGTAAAGTAGGTTGAATTTAATTAGGATGTATCCATTTTACATGGAGGAAATGTTCGAAACAATTTAGGAATAAACACCCTCAATAGGCTCGGCTGAGATTTTAGCCCTAACTTCCCCATCATCGACAAACTGGACTAGAATTGCATGATATTTAAACACAGAATATTATTCTTTTATCACCTAATCGGTTGTTTGAGTTTATATATTAGTTATCTTATAAAACAGAAGAGTGTCTTTATTTGGCTCAAAGGTTGGCTCTAATTGGCTGGTCTGTATTAGAAGACCTTAACCCTCAATATCCATTTTACCAATCCCATATATTACTATGTAGTGGGCAAAAGTGTGTTCATAAGTTCAAGGACAGGTTTGATACCAAGGAGTTGCAAACAATTTACTAGTAAATAATTATCGCCACCCATATCTCACACGTGTTAGTACAGATGTAAGGATGTATTGATGTAGGCCTACATTAATTTCTAGGTAGGGCTTTTCACGTTAAATTTGTTATTTTAAAACCGTATATGTTTTTAATAAAATTTACTCTTGAGCATTTTACAATAGTTATTGGCTTATTACTATGGCATACATCACTATAAATGTGCTTATTCCTTTTTTCAAGGAGCAATATATTAATATATAAGTTTAGATAACGCTGCATTATGATGGCCCAGAACCAAATAACATATATATATTTATAATCATATATGTATATTAGGGTGTCCCAAAAAAATGGAATTAATTATGTTTTTTCGCATACCCTTTTATTTTTTTCCTTTTATGTCAAAACAATTGTAAATAAAGTTTCATGTAATTTGAACCACGGCAACCGTGCTGACTTGCATCTAAACGTGTCAGTCAGTACATGTGTACTTGAGCGAGCGAATGCTGACGACACGTGTCTGTAGCGGACCACCCAACAGCTGCAAATGGTAAAGATAAAACAAAAAAGATAAAGGAAGGTTTTGGAATGCTTCGACAGTGAGATTGCACAACCCGTGAAACGTGTCAGTACCAGTTTACTCAGCACAGCGCACGTCTACGTGTCAATGTGCTTATAATTCCAAGTTGTTTGATTAGTAAATGTTTGTATGGTTTTTAATCAGTGAACAGAACATGGCAGTGGAATTGCGTATTTCTAAGAAACTGATATTTGTAATAGGTAATATAAGACATCAAATAACGGGTTCAAAACTTCCGTCTAATGGACAAGTTCTCGCAGTTTTGTTTTACAATATTCGAGAAGTGAATTTAAGTGTTAATGAAAGTGCAAATCTCGCTGTTCGCGAATGTATTATATTTTGGGAAAAGGCACGCCTACCTACCAAATCGTTGACAAATTGTGTGAGGAAGCTTGTTAATATGTATCAAGTTTGAAGAGACTTACAAAAAGATGCAAAGAAATTACAAGACGTATTCAAGCGGCGACAACAATAATTTGTAATTAATTTAGACAAATTGTTCGACATTGCACATGCTGATGCACTTCAATTAATGAAAATAGAGGGAAAATAGGATGTTCTTGCAGCGCCAAAGAGAGCCGGGCCGACCCGGTCACTTAGATGGAGTGGATAAAAAAACTGGCCAAAAAAGAGGAAAGGGCGCGACTTCGAGCTGTCAAAGAAGACAATCGGCGAATAAAATATGTTTCCGATTCAACATCTCAGCATCATACGAACCATTGCAAGAAGATTACTCTTTGAATTCTAGTGAAAATATGGATTCAGAAGATTTCCAACACTGATCGAAAGCTCAGAACCTGGGACAAGTAAATCAGTATTGAGGAAAGACTTTATTACTCCAAAGCTAGTTGCTGCATTAGACAGGTGTCAGTTAAGTATGCGAGATTCTGTGTTTATTCTTGAAGCTACTATTGATGCACTTGGATTTAACATTGACGAATTTCCGATAAGTAAGTCTTCAATTCGAAGAATCCGAACAGAAAAACGGAAGGAAAGTGCGGTAAACATAAAAATGGATTTTCAAAACGAGGTACCGGATGTAGTGACCTTACATTGGGCTGGCAAACTGTTGCCTGCTTTGAGTGCTCGAAAATCGAAAGAAGAACGCTTGCCTATAGTTATTTTATTTGGACTAAAAGAACAACTCATTGCTGTGCCGAGACTTGATAATTCCTCAGGCAAAGAACAGGCGCAGGCTATTTGGAAGGCGATCTAGATTGGAATCTCGAAAACAGGTCCAAATTCTCTCTTGTGATACTACGGCTTCGAATACAGATCGTTTTAATGGTCTTGTACGCTCCTCGAGCAAAAATTTGATAGGGAAATGCTTTTTTTCGCTTGCCGCCATCATGTATACGAACTGGTGGTAAAGGCCGTGTTCGAAGTGAAAATTAAACAAGTGACCACAAGCCCGATATTCCACTCTTTAAAAAGCTCAAAGAGAATTGGAAAAATATCGATCCCACTAAAATACAGTGCTATGGAGAAACAGTGGAACTGTTTCAGAACCGTACCCGAAAATTGAAAATTTGCTGGACTTTCACCGAGATGAACTTAAAAATATTATGGTCAGAGAGGACTATCGAGAGTTGATCGAACTTTCTATGGTATTTTTAGGTGGAGATGCAGAAAAAAAATTTAAATCAGACCTCCGGGTGCCATGCACCAAGCTAGATGGATGGCCCGAGCGATTTACTCCCTAAAACTATCGTTATTTAGTTCTCAGCTGAAATTAAACACCAAGGATAAGAAAGCACTGTTAGATGTCTGCTTGTTTATCGTAAACAATCTATGTTAAACCATGGCTTCAATGCATTTTGGCAGTTAAAGCACCCTACAAAGATTTGTGCTTTTTGAAATCTTTGAAAGCTTTACGAAAATGTGACTAAAAATATCTCGAAAGCTGCTTTACAGAAATTTCTCCAGCATTTATGGTATTTGACTGATGAAATAGCAGTATTAGCACTTTTGATGATGATGTGGACGAAGAAACAAAATTAAAAATGGTGGCAAATTTTACATAGAGAAAACTTCTCGACCCATGAGAAAAGATACATTCCATCGAAGGAAGAACTTTGTGCTTCATTGTTATGGTGAGTTTGATACATTGATTTTGTAATTGTTTATTTAGTTATTTATTTATATCACGCAATTGTTACCTGTTTTTTTTTACAGAAAAAAGCATCGATGATTTCATATCAGTCAAAAGCCATTCATTGTTTTCTAGACTCAAATTTGATTGATAGTTTTCTCAACGAGAGTCCCTCTTCATGGGAGAATAACGCTTCTTTTCTAGACGCAAAAAATACGATATCAATACTTAGAGCAGTGAACGATACAGCTGAAAGAGCGGTAAAACTAATGCAGGACTTTCATGGATTAATAACGGTTGAGGAGGAACAAAAACAATTTTTGTTTCGTTGCATACAAGAACACACGAAGATCTATCCTGACTGTAAAAAGCAAACATTGAAACGAAAATAAGTTCAGTAATGTTTCTTTTACTGTAATATGTTAATAAATATCTGATTTGATTAAAATGGTGTCTTATGTACCAAAGAAACATACATTTTACAATCTTTCCATAGTACTCCCCGTACAAGATCTCACGTTCAAGTTTGAAGTAAAGTCGGCACGGGTTACCGTTATCTTATTGCAATGATACTTTTTATTAAAGTTACTGAGGGGAAATAGAAAAAAAATAGAGGGTATGCGTATTCAACTTTGCAAAAAAAAATTTTTACCTTGTATCTTGGGACACCCTAATATATATATATATATATATATACATATATATATATATATATTAGTGCTGCACCACACCATTTGGATTTAACAAATGTATGCTTTACTCTAATTTTTTAATGTTGAGAAAGGCTGAATTTACAAGGAGTGTGCCCACATTTGCGTGGAGGGAGAGTTGAAAACCATTTAGGAAAAAACCCTCCCAGTGAACCCGGATCTCCCCGTCATTGTTAGTCTTGTCTATTGCGAGAGTAGCGTCCTAGAACATGTGACCACAGAAGAAGCTGAATCCAGCTATACGTATACAGTCTTCTTATTAAATGATATTTTTTGTTTGTTTTGTTTGACCTTCAAGTCATTGCTTATTGATTGCTGCCGTGAAACGAGTACAAGGAACAATCTTGATCCGTGGTTTAATAGGCCCTGCCTTCACCAAACACACTATAAGCAGTGTCCTCTCCAGCCATGCACTGTTGCTAGTGTAGTTATTCAATTGGATGTTACAGAGTCAAGGAGGTATTAAACAAGATAATTTTCAAGAAGGGTCGAAATAAGGAGTGGCGATAGGGGAGGATCTTATAACATGAAGAAGTGAGGAAGACAACGTGTAAACTAGCTGAGATGTTAAGTTTAATTAAGTCTGATTTTTTCTTGCCTGTGACAAGGAAGTCAGGGCTTGAATCTTGATTGGGTTTAATTAGTTGGTATTTATTAAGTGGTTTCTCATGCTCTTTTCATGTAAATTAGTTATATATCCTCTAACATTCCTCCTTCCTCCTCTTTATTCACTATTGAACGAGTATAAGTTGAGTAGGACTAATAAAATACCTTGGTGTTATTTGCAACTGTGTGAACATGTAAAAAAGTTGTTAGTCTTGTGTATTCCAGTTTTTCATGGCGTTTAAGATAAGGTTCGAAACTTAT
Organism: Timema cristinae; assembly: GCA_039000515.1. NCBI lineage: Eukaryota > Metazoa > Arthropoda > Insecta > Phasmatodea > Timematidae > Timema > Timema cristinae. Next base: position 200,901 of record JBCFYV010000006.1, read on the forward strand.
CTTAAAAATTATGCACAAGAAAATACTTCATTATTTTGAAAATAATTGTTTATCAATTACTTTATCTATATTCTGGTTAGTATCTGACACCATTCTCTCATTTTCTGGTTTTGTTTGTTTTTTATGCTGTCCTTGGAAATTACGATTTTATAAGGATTAATCATAGCCTGTTATTTTATTCTATAAATGAGAACATTTGGCAGCGTAGTTTGAATATTGACATAATAATAAAAAGGGATCAAAGTGAATATTATGGATGACGTCTCTAAATAAAAAAAATTTCAACACTTAAATGAATTGACGACTGCTATTTAGTTTTCTTTGCGACTGTATATTTATTATTATTTATTATTATTATTATTATTATTATTATTATATTATTTTATTATTATTATTATTATTTTTATTATTATTAGCACCTCGTCTTACTACCCGTTCGTGTTATACGCACTTACGCTAATGAGTAATGGTAGGGTTATTGTGAGATGAAATGAAGGACCTACAGTTTAACGTGGAATCGAGCCACAGTGGAGGCCTGGCATTCCCCCATTCACAAGTTGTGATTAATATACGTCTTTTCAGAGGTAAAAGAAGGGTTTGACAATCAGATAAATCTGTGCCGGGACCGAGGATTGAACCCCGGACTCCCAGCATATAAGTCCAATACCTTACTCCTGGACCATTTGCGACTATAACTTTACTGTAAGGCCCTTACTAATTAGTATCGTTCTTGGCTACGATTAAAGGGAGCGTTTTAGGAAATCATGTTCGAACTTGAGTTGGGCCTAAAATATTAATTTTTGCTCTCGGTTTGCCTGGTAACATTTCATGAACTACTTTTGGATGTGGTGTATCTTAAGCAAAATTTTATTTTTTCTTTCACAATTGCGTCCAAACACATGTTTTGTATATACGCATATATATTAATTACTTTTATTGAGAAGCGTTGAGGAAGATATAGTTTGAAAGTTAATGTACCCAAAATTTGGTGGTGGTAGGGTTTTAAAAAAAATTGGGCAAAATATTCTCAGTCCAACTATCTGGGATTCAAACCCCGAACTTACCATGACTAAAAATTAACTGAATATTCCGGATATTTGGACCTAGTGTTTAACTATACCGATAGTTAATATTTAAAGTCCAGTAGGCTATAATTTTGTTTTTTAATGTTAATTATATGTATTTTATACCTTCAATTATATTAAAATACTTTATTAAACAACTGGGTAATTTTTTATTATTTACACGTCCACAAGTGGTCATAGGAGTGAAAACTTTCACATGATGGAAACCTCGAAAAGACGGCTCATTTGACCAACCGTTGTTTGTTTCTAAGTAGGAGAGCAAAACAAAACATCAATCCTTGGAGTGTTTGAACTGTGTTTCACACTTATTATTCACAGTTAATTACTTACATACTTGAAAATGGCGCGTTTCTTTCAACAAAATTATTCTCTAGTTCACACGTGAAGGGAGAGAAGCGTCCTTTAGTTTGTTTTATTCTACTCCAGGGGTAGCCAACTTTTTTTCTGCCATACCACTATATACATCTACTTTGTTGCCATTGTGTTTGTAACTATCACCCAAAACCACAAACCTTACCTGACTCCTGCCCCATTTCTACATCATGGACAGTAAAACAATAGCGCTAAATTTAATTATTCAAATTTTAGCGACAAGAGAATTTGGCCGAAATAACCCATTTATTTGTTTTTCAATGATATAGATTTGATTTTTTTAATCTACGGTGACCTTAAGGGTGAACTTAAATGACTTTGCGTACCATTAGTGTTTTGGGTTGGCCTTCACTGCCCTACGTGACAGACGATACCGGTCTCGCAAGGTGTGGGAGGAGAACTGCCTGACAAATAGGACCCAAAATATCAATCTGTATGAAGAAAGTGGATTGAAACATTTTTATACATTTTTGAGACACAATATTTATTATATTTGCAATTGTGTTATTGTAACCGATTTTAGGGCGTACGCATATTAAAGTGTATCGAATATGTATTTGATTAAATAAAAATATTGAAATATATGTAAAACTAAGATTATAGATTTAATTACTTAGATAATCTTTATTTTAATTCACATTGTATGTCTAGACTTAAAATAATAGAAACAGTTGGAATAAAATATATATATGTCCTTCAATATCGTTATATTATTTCCACCAAAATAACTATTTTAAGAATAAACGAAAATTAATATTTTAAGTTAATACTAACTCTTCATAGCTACGTGTAATCTACTTGCTTTAGTTCAGTCATTATTATCACTCAATTTAAAATACTCATAGACGACAAAAAATACAATCTACAAGAGAATTAAACGTTTTTGGTATGAAATTGTTTTTAAACTATAATGATATAACAATACCAATTATGATAGAATTAAAAATAATAAATACACGTAAGTTACACTCAAAGCTACCACTAATTTTTTTGGTTCCATACCAAGAATAAAACCCTTATAAAAAAAAACTCACGTTATATGTCACTTTCAGTCGTACACAGATATCAATATATGAAATGCTAGACATATAAGTCAAAGCTTGGGTTGGAGATAAATGTTAGTAGCCTGCTGCCATTAAATGTGTTGGCAACAATATAGCAAAAATACGAATAACGGAATTTTGAGACATTAAAAGTAAGTTTACGTTTTACTTTTTTTTTATCTAAATGTGTGCGGTATTTTTGAAAATATTTTACCGTGAGTGCTTGAAATACATATATATTTATAAATACAAAATGTTTGGCTATAAAAAATTGTATGTATATATATATATATATATTATATTTATATATAAAAATTTTTTAAAAAAAAGTCTCATAAAACGGGGGTTTTTAAAAAGTTGGGGAAGATCTTAAAAAACTAGGTATATGTAAAACATATTTTTTTATAGTAAAAATTATTTTATTTATATGCAAACACTACTTTTCGAAATATCTTCTATATTGCTTCAGTACCTTTTCTCTGAATGCCGCCCTACCGACAACTTACGATGGAGCAGGACCGCATAAACGAGAAGAGGATGGTTAGCCTAGGTTTGAAAGCCAAAAAACCCGCACCGAGTGCACACTTGATCCTTAACAATGCATGCATTAATGATGCGTAAAGAATAAAAAAATTAGCCAAAAAAACGCATATTATTAAGCCATATATTTAAAATATATATATATATTCCCGAAAGTTTTTTTACTAACTATTTTGGTTCCCAGATAAAGGTAGTTATATTTAATAAAAATGATTATCCCTAAGTTTTCTTATTTTATTCAATAAGTATAAGAAATCTCACTTAGAGAGCAGCGTGGCATCCAAAGTTTCATGTTAAAAATGTATTTGAGGTATTTAACGTGCATTTTCTGAACCGACTGATAAAATCAGCACACGACTTTCATACTATCTTAAAATTTAGAAATCCATCAAACACATCATCACTCATTCCAATAAAAATAAAAATTCCACTACGTCAGGAATCGAACCAAGGAACCTTAGTCCAATATACACATGCTATTGTTTGAGCTAAACTTTCCACAATCTTACGTTTAATAAATCTGTAATCGTTTTCTTGTAAAATTATTGGTTTTGAGAGAAATTATTATTATTATTATTATTATTATTATTATTATTTATTATTATTATAAAGGTAACCAATAATTATTTGTGGCGTATGAAATTTTTAAAACATATAAAAAAATACTTTGTTTATTTATTCTTGAAATTAATTTGGAAGGACTGGCTGGAACTGTTGGCTTACTGCAAGACGTAAATGTTTATAGATGAATGAATTTTAACTGCATTAGAAACTGTCAGTATTTGGTTAGTGCATTACTTGATGAAGTGAATAATGTGATCCAACCCTCCTTTTAGACAAGCGCCATTTAACTATTATACACTGTATGTGGACATTCACGGCCAGCTAGCACAGACAGAACGAACTATAATATGTTTGAATGCCAGGAAAACTTCACTGTTTCTCAAAATAATCTTCAAAATAGTCAATTTTAAGGGACAGGAAAAAGTTTTTAAAAGGAATTGCATAAACTTTTCTTTTTAAGAGTTGGCGTTTTTTTTTGTTTTTTTTAGCACTGCGTCTTACTACCCGTTCCGGGTAATACGCCTATTTACTAATTACACTAATGAATAAGGGGTTGGTAAGGGTGAATTTAGAGGAAGTTAACCAGCATTTGCGTTTGGGGATAGTGGAAAAACCATTTAGGGGAAACCCCCCTCCGTTCACCCGAGTGAGATTCAACCTAGGGCTCCCGTGCTCGTCAGTCTAGCTAAACACGAAACTAGCGACTTAGCTAACTACACCACCGAAATGGTCTGAGAGTTGTTAATAATCTCATTGTAGTAGAAACGTTATTGATTGAACATAAAAAAGCATTGCCCCAAATAATATTCTATAGATACGTGTAATATTGCTCTAAACACACACAAAATTAAATATTTGATTTCTTATAGGGAAACAGAATAACAATTTTGAATAGATATTCTAGGGAATACCGTAAATACTGTATATTCTATTCACGCGGACACATATTTTCTCATATGATCCATTTTCATTAATGAAACAGGGTTCTAATCCCGGCCGGAAATATTCAGGGACCATTTTACTAAATTGTTTTTCAACTTCCCTCCAAGCAAATGTGATTGCATCCTCTTTATTTGCATCTTTTACATCACGATCCCACAAAAATGTTTTTTTTGGCGTGTAGACCGGATGAGTAGTTGAGGTGGTTGAATTAGGTGATATTATGTTACATATAAATATTTTCCTATAGTCACTCTGAACTATATTATCCCTGAAGGATGAAATTTCACCTTCCAGCTGACCCACAAAATCCATTATTGTTAGGCTTTTTAGCATTTTCCCGGGACTCATAGCAAAACACTTGATCAAACTAATGTTAAAACCTAAATACTACATAGTTGAAAAAACTGCACTGCCATTTATTTATTGTTATAAATATCCTAGATAATATATATACAACATCCATCTGAAACTAAACAGAGACTTGAACCCCAAAACTCAGGTATATCATGTTAAAATTTGCTTGGTTTATATCCTACAGATTATAATAATCTACATCGGAATTGGTTTGTATTCCAAAGGGTATACACAAATATCCCGGGTGGTCCTTCACCGAGACGCACAACACAAAACTGATTATATTATGTTAAGACATGCCTGAAGAAATATTCTACAAAAAAAAAAAAATGCATTCGATTAATTGTTTCCTAAAAAATATACAAATGTCCGGTTGACACTTCACCGGGACTCACACTAAAACATCAATTTTTCTACTAAAAATGCCTGGATAAATACTCTACAGAATAATAAAAATTACACCACGTAATGATGTGGTTCAATAAATGTATACAAACAATCGGGTGGCACTTTACCGGGATTCGTCGGTGACCTGGCAGTTTAGGGGTATAGTGTCGGACTTCTGTGCTGGGGGTCCGGGGTTCAATCCTCGGGCCCGGTACAGATTTATCTGATTGCCAAACCCTTCCTTCACCTCTGACAAGACGGTGTATTAATCTAAACTTGTGGGGAAAGTGGGGAATGCCCCAAGCCCTCCACCGTGGTTCGGATTCCACGTTAAACGTTGGTCCTTTTATTTCATCTCAAATCACCCTCCATTAACTTAGCGTAATGCGTATAACCCAAGGGTAATAAAAGGCGGTGCTATAATTAAATAATAATAATTCACCGGACTCACACCGGAAAAACTGATTATACCACAAATGCTAAAACCTTCCTGAATATTGGGCCCGTATAAAAGTAAAAACAGCACCACAATCGGTTATGGTTCCAGAGTCCTAAGTTAAAATATAAATAAATCCGGGCCGATTCTTTCACGGAAACTCAAATCCCCCCTTAGCAGATTTCCCGAGGAAATAAATAAATGCACCGAATCGGTTATGCAGGTCCATGTATTTTTGCAACAGCCATACATTTTTAAAAAAGTACAGAGCAAAAATATTTTCTTACTTAAAGATATTTACATTCCACACCTTAAAAAAGCATGATATCATGTAAAAAATTTCTAAGCTCTAAACCAAATACAATACTTCTCTTGCTTTTCAATTTTTTAAAACCCCCTTTCTCTTATATTATTTTAATACTTCCCTGGCTTGACCAGTTTTATTATTTAAATCCCCAAATTTTTTTAATAAGAAAACATTTTTACAGAAAAAAAATTAAACATGAAATGTATAAGAAAATTTCATCAAGTAAATCTTATTAAAGAAATTTTTATCTCAATCAAAGTTTTGATCGAAACTGTTTACCAATATTATTTGGGTTAGGGAACATTAAATAAAGAAAGGGAATCGAACTATGGCCCCAAAAAGTTATAGCAATCATAATAACGTTGAAGAAAAAATAAATTCACTTTAAAACTAAATAAACCAATGGAAAATTTTTTATCAAACTCTTTTTTTTTTGCCTACCTAAAATAATATTAAATATTTTAAATCAGGATCGGGCCCCTTTATATTAATAAATTTTAACTCAGCGTCTTAGAAAAAAAATAAAAAATTTTTTAGATTTAATTCGTTTTTGCACTACATGTGTGAAAAATAAAAATTAATCACTAAAAAATTTCATAATTATCTTTTCACAGTAATTAAGATTCTAAAAGGGGGAGACCGATTTTTATTCCCAGTAAAAAATAAATATGGGTACAGTTTGCCAAATAAATGTGTGGTGGGTTTAAAATCTTTAACAGCAAAAAATAAAAAAGCAGACCATTTTTTAATGAGACCAAAAAATTAAAAATTAACTAAATATGTAACGAAAATTGATTTTATTTAAAAAGGGAACAAAAAGTAAAATTAATTTTGTAGATCAAACCATTTGGACATTGCAAAAAAACATAACCCCCCCCCAACACTTCCCTTTCCCTAAAACGAAGAAATAATTTTGGGCTTAAAGGGTTTCTCTAAATCCCGGCCTTGGGGGTAGTAGGCAAATTATCCCGCATTCAAGTGAGGAGGTAACCCTACCCCGCAGGGTGAGTGAATAACCTTACAAACTCGACTGAGTTACATCAAAAACCAAATAACAAACCATAAGCAAAAGGCGTGAACGGGAATTAGCAAGTACGTGGGCAACCCAAACAAATCCTATTTAAAACTAAGGCAGGTTGTTGACAAGATGGATCACATCAAATTATCTCTTATTTTAACATTAATACCCTCACATTAATCTTTTAAATTCCAACCCTTTTCCATTTGTTCCATTCTGACAAGAAGCACCTTGGGCAATGGGGAGTACTATTGGAGAGGAAGTGAATTTTGTTGACAATTGATGTCAGGGAAAAAGATTTAAACTCAAACCAAGTGTTAGGTATTAGGACTATCTATATATAAAAGGGTGAAACCAGTAAAAATAATGAATAAAAAAAGCTACAACAGCAGAGTTTGTCACTTTAAAAACGTCCCCCGAACTGATGACATAATATATGCCCAAATGGGTGATCGTGTGAGGGAATAAAAAAAAAAAAACATGTTTATTTTTAAAGAGTGTGGCCAGACTGGGACGCCGAGCGAGCGACCCAAGCGCGCGTTTGAAAAATATAAAGGTTAATTTTTCAAGCGCGCGCGCTTGAACCGGTACAAAAAAAGGGTTTCAGTCACTAAGCTAGGTTGATGCTAAGAAAATTTCTCAAATTGACATGAATTTTTTTTATTTTTTAATTATGACAGGTTTAGCACACTTTCTACTAACGGCCTAATTTAAATTGGGAAGACCATAAACTAAATTAAAAGATGTATATGTAAAACTGTATGTTAAAAAATTCAAAAATTAAATCAAAAAAAGCCTTTACACATAAGAATCACCCTTAGCGCAAAGAAAGGATGGGAAAACCACAACAATAAAACACTTGTCAAACACCGTCTTCAGTTCACTGAGCCAAGATTCGAACCTTTAAACTTCATGGGAGAGGTGTCTGCTAATCACGTGCTCAATCGCTCTCTCACACGCTTGTCATTCTGGCTGATCCCTTAGAAAAATAGTGATACTACGTAGTCAGGGTCCGGGTTAAAACAACCATGAGTGATCAGCTGACAACGACGCTGTAAGATGTCATTTAAATCTGTATCCATTATAAGAGAAGAGCAGTACCAGTACTACCTAACTAAGAGCAAGTACCTACCTACCTAACTCTACCATTATCTGCAAATGGAGAGGTCAACAAGTCTATAAAATTAAGGACAGCTAGTTACATAAACTATCTTCAGTTAAAGTCATAGATGTGGAGGATGACCTACAGACCACTTTAGATAGATTGGCTGATCAATTAGAGGACCTAAGGGGTTTAGAAAATGAGAACCTTAGGATAGTGCAGGCTAATACTAGCAACATAGAGGTACTTATTAAGATAATATCGGGAAAATTTTTCACTGATTCCAAACATCCCATTGTTTCATCTTAGATCAGATGATAGTATTGCTAAATTTTTTTCTAAACTATAACAAACATCAGCTAATCAGGTTGGCCCAACGGTAAACATCAAACAGTAACGAAACTACTTGAAGATTTTAAGAAAGCATTAGCATTTTATTTTCAAGGGGAAAAGCATACAAGTCGATTCTTAGAGGAACATGTCTAAAATTCCTACTAAAACAAGTAGAAAGCTTAGAGGAGCTTTCTGAAAGAATCTGGAAGATTTTTTACTAACACCTATGAATTAGTAGAAAAGGTCTTCAGTAACTAAGTAATAAAGCATGAAGCAGACTAGTGAGCTCTAGTTTTCTACCTTAACAGATTTGTTTTTAAGATTTAGGAAAAATTTATCTATCTTTAGATATACATGTTTGATGAAAATGATGTCATAAGAGTTACAAAAAGATAAACTCGAGTTGTATATATGTTGATTTTTTGAACCTGGGACCAGCAAATCTGAACAAAGCCATGAAGAACCCCATATACAACTATCAGGGGAGAAACAAAATTGGGATGAAGTTGAGCCAGAGAAAAAAATCACGAAAGACGTGGCTACTAAAAAAAAAGTAGATCATTTATCTAGTAAAGCAGGTAAGAATGGATCAGCCAGTTTTTAGAAAAAAATCGAGAGATGTTTAGGGGTCGTAAAAATTACCAGTAAAACAATTGTCCAGTATCGAATTTACACGGGGAATTCAACACTCATCACACAATATTGGCATATCGTATACAAAACCACCAAGATAAGTTAGTAAAAAAAAATGTTTTTCGTAATAGATCACTTCAGGATTTATAATTTCAAGAGATTCAAAAGACAAAACATCGATACACTCAATAGTAATTGTCCAGAAAAAAATCAACTAATGGGTAGCAAAAGTATCAAATTTGTATGGGTTATAGAGCTTTTTAAATCAGTAACCACGTCCAATGTTTATAGGTTGCCTAACAATGTAGAAGCCATTTTACAAGCTTAGACAGTGCAAAAAAAAATGTAATATATATAAAATTAGTATATCACTTAAGTCTAGTATATCCATAGGATAGACCAAAATATCATGCATTACACATCATAGAGCTAATCGTAGTTAAAAGGGTTACCTTTTTGTAATACAGAGTGCACCAGCTATATATATCAAAGAATGATGGATATAGTTTTAAAGAGGTTTGAACATTTCTCAGATCTTAAAAAAAAATGTATATGGTGTGATAATTTTTCAGTGCATTTTAAATAGGCATTATAAAAATTATAAGCTGTTTTTAATTATTAGGGTAACATTTATCTCTTTTGTTAAAAAAAATGTGTGTTTCCTTATAAAAACAGAGAATCTAGGGCATGTTATCTCTTCAGAAGAAGTAAAATTGTATTATAAATTAGTGAGCAGTGAACAAATTTCCATAAACCCAAAAACGATAAAAAGGTTCAGTCTTTTTTTTGGGATTAAGGGGGGTGCCTACTGAAGATGGAATGCGTTTCAGACGTTCAGGAAATAGGGTATGGTTGTATGTTTTATTTTTTCCAATTACGTAAGCCAAACTGAAGAAAAAAGGGGGGAACATGCTTATTTATTACTCCCAACCTTACATTTTGATAATCTATATGTGGGGGTCAATCAAAAAGTTGACACATACACAATTAGGCTAGTAAAAAACGAAATTATAATAATTTTATTGGAAAATCCAAAAAAGAGGATTAGATTTGAAAAATTTAATAATTTAAAAAATCCTTCAAAAACCTACTGTTAACGACTGGATGAAGGATTGACCCCGTTCTTCAATA